>MU227788.1:85598-155598 GCA_018584345.1 Thuja plicata
ACAATTGAAAAAGACAAAGTCAACACCGAAATAAGTAATTGACATGTCAAAGATAAGAATCTCAAGCAAGACTGATATAATTGATAAAGTTGAATCAAAGATTGAAGTTTGATAGGTACTTCCCCCTTGTGATCGAAATCGAAATGAGATAGAGGAGAAACATCAAATTGATAAATTTTGATCAAATCAAACTAAAGATAAGGTTCTTGATGTAAGATGAAAGATATAAAGATCACAGAACCAAGGTAGATCAATAAGCACAAAATATTATGCCCCAAGAATGAATTAGAAGAAAAGAAGTGGGGTGAAAGTGAATGGAAGATAAAAGTTTGGAAGAAGTGGAAAGAAATGGAGAGAAGAAAGAGAATTTGCCCCAAAATTAATCAACTGTGTAAGTTAGAAAATTTTGATTGAGATCACGAAAGAAGATAAGGAAATGAAGATTAGAACGTGACCACAGTTGATTAAAAGTCCACAAGAAAGATGAAGGCAACCCTCTCAAACTCATAATGCAGCCTAAAATGCAAACTAACATGAAGTCTAACAATGCAAGCTACATGAAAATGCAAAGGTGTACTTGCAATAGAGCAACTGTAACATAGGACTTTGTGTTCATCATTCATAAGAGAATGTTAAGGAAATTATTTTCATCATTGGGCCATTATTAATGGACATCGGAAAATCACACAATCATCACTAGTCACAAGTGCAACTATGAAGACATGAATGTAATTTATATCAGATTGGAATGTGGAAAGATTCTAACATAATCATCAAAGACATAAAGGTCAAGATGACTGTGATGTTAGCTTAACCAATTTAATGTAGCAAAACCATGCTTGCATCAAGGCATAGAGGCCAGGATGGCTAGAAGAACGGTTGTGCAAAAACAGTGAAGCATAAAGCAGGAAGCAAAGAAAAACATGCCCCATTCCCCAAGTCCACTAGCTATGCATCACATAGAGACTTATTAGACAAGGACACTCAATGAAAATCAATAACAGTGAGCACACAAAGAAAAGATCATGACATAGCTCAAGCATTAAGTGTTGCGTTAAAAAATTTAAGTGTGTTAACTGATACTGAGTTCCGAGGATAAGGATTGAATGCTTGCAAGCAGGCAAGACCACATGACAAAAATTGGGTAAGACCAAACCGATAAGTGTTGAAAAATACTCGATGTCAAGGATTGTATTGAAAAATACAGTTGGGGTGGTATTGAAAAACACCGTTTGTGAAGTGACCTAAAGATGAACGCATCCAAGAGACCAAAGCTAACACAGTTATGCCCCCTAGACAAAGACAAAGCTAAAGACCAATTCCAGACCAAGGCAACAAGGATAAGGCATGACGGAGAAAGGCTAAGTGTCAAGGACACACACTAAGAAATAGGGGTGCAAACGCCTCAAACAACGCCCGTTTCCAGGTTTTCACCACTTGGATTTTACTGCAATTTTTTCATTTTTCATTTTCTTCTTCTTTTTTTTTAGGACTTTTTATATTTTTTTTGAATTTTTGCTACCAAGGCGCCTGTTTCCAGGTTTTCATCAAGGCACTTTTTCTATTTTTTTTGTATTTTTTAGAATATATAATTTTTTTGGAGATACATCAAAGCGCCTATTGCTAGGTTTTTACTAAGATGATCATTTTTTTAGGACATTTTCTGATTTAGAATTTTTGACAATATATCATTTTTTAAATATTTTTTCAGGATCAATAAATATGTACAAAAGGATGCCCCCAGAAAGAACGGGCATCATGGATAGAAATTCTTTAGGTGCAAGACATTGATAGGACTAGGGAGTTGTTCCCCCTTTTCTGTAGATAGTAAATAAGCACCTGTCCCAAAAGCTGCTGTGATAATGTAAGGTCTAAGCCAATTAGGTTCAAATTTTCCCTTTTGATCTCTACGCTGTTGATTCTTAGGATTTTCACGTAGGACAAGATCTCCCACTTGGAATTCTCTAAGGAGAAACTTTTTGTTGAAGGCTTTGGACATGTGCTTTTGATAGACCCTCATATGGTCAAATGATGCTTGACATTTTTCATCTAGAAGTTCTAACTCTTGAAGTCTCATGGCGCGGTAGTCTTCATCTATAAATAGACCATGGAGAGAAACTCTAAGTGAAGGAATCTCAACCTCCAAAGGTAACACTGCTTCAGCATCATATGCAAGGGAAAAAGGAGTAGCCCCAGTACGAGTATGAATACTCGTTCTATAGGCCCACAAAGACAGATTTATCTGTAAATTCCAATCTCTACCATTCTTACAAACTGTTCTATGCAATATTTTAAGAATGGCCTTATTTGATGCCTCTGCTTGACCATCTCCTTGTGGGAAGTAAATGGAGGACCAATGTTGTTTAATCATGAATTTTTCGCAGAGTTGTTTAAGGTCCTTATTTTTGAACTGCCTTCCATTGTCAGTAATAATCTCGGAAGGCACTCCATATCGAAAAATGATATGGTTCAGAATTAATAGAGAGACTGTCTTGGCCGAGGCAACAGAAAGTGGGACAAATTCTACCCATTTAGTGAAATAATCAGTAGCAGTGATGATAAATTTGTGTCCACCTGATGATTTGGGATAAATTTGTCCAACAAGGTCAAAGGCCCAGCGCTGAAATGGCCAATGAGATATAGAAGGAATGAGCTCCCTGCCTGGAGCATGTATCAAGTTACCATGTTTTGACACTTTTCACATGACTTTGCAAAAGCTACCGCATCAACCTGCATCGTGGGGAAATAGTACCCTGCCCTAAGCAACCTTCAGGCCATGGCAAGATCATTGGAATGTCCCCCACAGATGCCCTCGTGAATGTCAACTAACGCTTGTTTGGATTCTTCCTTTTCTAAGAATCTAAGAAGTGTTCCATCTAGACCCCTCATATACAAATCACCAGCAATAAGGGAATGACGAGAGGCATTTCGGGTAAGGTTTCTGCGTTTAGATCAGTTAAAGGTTTTAGGTATAATGCCATCACGAAGGTATGAGTAAATGACACCATAACGGGATGATTCATGACCAACAAGGGTACAAATGATATGGTTTTCTTGGGAGTCAAAGATAGGGTGATGTAGCTCTTCCACCAGGAATTCAAATCTTGATTCATGTTGCTCTAACTGAAGAAGTGAAGCAAGTGTATCCATAGCATCAACTGCCTTGTTTTCTGCTCTAGGGATTTGCTAAAATGTGACAAATGTGAAGTATCTCTTTAAGGAATCAACCATTTTCTTGTAAGGTACCATTTTCTCATGTTTTGTTTGATATTCATCATTAACTTGGTTGATTATCAGCTGTGAATCCCCATAGATGTGTAACTCTGTGATTCTCCATTCTATGGCTATCTTAAGTCCATTTGTTAAAGCTTCATACTCAGCAATGTTATTTGTACATGGGAATAACAATTTGTAAGACTTAGGAATTGTGTACCCATGAGGAGAAATAAATAACATTTTCAATATTTTCACTGAAGATCTATCTTTAAAATAGTTGGGGAGACGATCAAGTACCTCATCCTTAGGCACCTCAGAGATGTTTTTGCCCTTTGATACGTCATTTCTTTTTACTCTTTTTTTTTTTTTTCAGTTCTGACACCGCCACATAGTGGTTTTCACCATCAGAACTCCTATTCTTTTGATTTTCTTTTCTTTTTATCTTGTGACTAAGGTACTTGATGTCTGGCTCTGTCATACTGGTATCTGGTTCACTGGTGGAAGAGACTATGGGTTCAGTGACATTTAGATAACAAGCTATCTTGTAATCATTTTAGAATGTTAAAAGCTCAATTTCTTGATAGCGTTGGGACCAATCAATAAGGTCAGGATGAACAAGAGGCAAGTCAATGGATGGTTCAAGGCTATAAATGTGAATGGTGTTATCGCTGGTGACTGAAGAGTCAGAGTTTGTCAAGTATCCCTCCAAGCTACCCAAATCAGGATTCATCCTAAAAAGTGAAGAATCATCCACTAAGGCAACACATGGGTTCAAAACCTCTAATCCTACACGTGACTCATTAGCTACCTCAAGTGGAGAACTAAAAGTGTGAACAACATCAATATCTCTATCAACTGTTGAGGGCTCTAAAAAAGAGTCCCATTCATACTCATTAGAACTGCTATACGAACTACAACTAGGATGCTTACACCATGAAGGCTTGGGACATCGTGATGTAGAAGGTCTAGTTTCATCAAAAGTAGCACTTTCTCTTTCCAGTAAACAAATAAGATTTTTTTGTTGACGCTCTCTCAAAGGATCCTCTATATCTGATTCTTGTTCTACAGTTGCAACTGATGCATGGGTGGCTGAAATATCTGAATCTCCCCAAAGGAGAGTAGTGGAAGGGACCCAGTCTTCACACATATCTTGTTGATTTGTCAAATTAGGTACATACTCTGGTTCATCGTCACTATCCAACTTTTCAAAGAGAGGATTAGTACGCTAGTTGCAATTTTCAAATCCTAGGTCAACTGGCTTCTTAGACTTGCATCCAAATTTAGCATGATCAAGAGGTTCAGACCTAGCATCCAAATTGTGATTAAGGGGGCCGTAACTAGGATAGCCCATCTTCTTGACAAAAGTATATCCTCTTCCATAAGTCTTAGGAGAGGGAGAGAAGCTCTCATTGTGCTTATACTTTTCTTCTCTATAGATCCAGTCTCTAACAAATGTTTCCTCCTCATTTTGAATAGGCACTGATGATTCTACAAATTTTCCAAATAATGTCATAGCTGAAGAGAAAGGCTTCATCTCTTTTGAAGGTTTACCATAAGACCGAGGTGAAACTTGCAATGTTGTGAGGGAGTTGAGTTGATACCCCCCATACCAAGGTCTATTGTCTTAAGCTTGTCTTTACATTCAGCCAAAGTAGCAATAAATCTTCTGCTTCTCTATTGAGGGGAACATGAGCCCCTGTTGAAATTGAATTAACAGATAAAGTGTTATCCCTAGGTATACAAATCTCTATGCCATTATAGGGGAACTTAACACATTGATGGTAGGTAGACAACACTGCTTGTATATCATGAATGCATGACCTACCAAGTAAGATATTATACGCAAGGGGTCTAGCATCAACTATTTGAAATAAAATATCCTTTTGAACAGGGCCAATCCTAAAAGGAAGGATGACCAACTCCTTGGAACTTATTTTTGCCTCATCATAGGCTTTGATAGTAATCCTTTTTCTGGTATCTATAACCTCTTCAGAATAACCCAATTCTTTCAAAAGACTAAAAGAAAAAATATTAAGCCCAACACCCCCATCTATCAACACATGCCTAACACAGGTTATATGGGTCATGACCTCAATATGAAGGGAAAGATTGTGCAGATGGCTCAAAGCTTTATCATCATATTCTGAAAATGTAAGGTAATGAGGGCTAGCAATGTGATTAACCATATTCTGGAATTGATCAATATCGAAGTTGTTGGGGACATTTTCCATACACAAAGCATCCTCAAGGATTTTTTTATGTCTTGGAGACAACTCTAAAAGCTCAAAGATTAAAATCTGAGTGGGTGTCCTTTGTAACTGGTCAACAAGATTGTAGCTCGATTTAGGATTAACAACTGGCTTCAAGGTAACAAGCTTGGACACCACTTGCTTAGGTTTACTAGATTGACTTGAATTGGGTCCTCTAATGACAATGAGACCTTGACTTTGGGTAACAGCATTAAGGGCTTGAGACGACCTTCTAGAGTTGGGACCCCTTAGCACCAAAACAAGTTCTTTGTCAAAAATAGGAGGAGAGTCTTCATCTATATCATAACCATAAGGATCTCTTCCACTCATCATGTTAACATTTTCTTCCACAAATTCAAGCATGTTGATGGTATTCTTTGCATCTGTGTAAGTATAATTGACCTCAGCTTTGCCATTCTTAACTTTAGAGGTTTTCCCCTTTTCATATTTGGGCAAAGGTTCCTTGAATGCCTTGTGATCAACGTTGGTGTTCAATCCATCTAATTTAAGTTTTCCATTCTCAATGAGATCTTGAATGATATGCTTGAGTCTCCTGCAATTTTCAACATTATGTCCAATACCATTATGAAATATGCAAAAGAATTTCTCTTGCCACCACCATGGTTTAACCGTAGGTATATGAAAATGTGTTGCATCTAGAGGATGTGCCAGATTGCTATCAATAAGTTTCTTTAAGATTTCCTCATACGTCTCACCAAGTTTTGCAAATTGACATTTTTCACTCTTAGGATTACCTTGGTAACTTGGCTTACTTTCTTGTTGAGTGGATGCATTGGGTTTCACAGCTTGAACATTACTAGATAAATGAAGTATAGGTTGATCTTTAGGTTGGGAGGAATCCACAACTACATCATTAACCACTTGTTTTTTCTTATTCCAATATTGGTTCTTCCCTTTATCCTTGTTAGAATTGTTATTGTTTTGACCATTGTTATTGCTATTTCCATGTTTGGTCAAAATTCCTTGTTCTCTTAAAACATCCTCAATTTGACATGCAGTCTCAACCATGGTGTCGAATGAATCAAAAACCATTTTCTTAACTTCGTACCGTATTTCAGGAACCAAATTGCTAACAAGAATGTCAATCTTTTCATTATCAGGAATAGTTCTAGAATAGCAAGAGAATTTTTGTCTCCACCTTTGCAAGAAGGTAAAAAAGGACTCTTCTTAGTTCTTCTTTAAGCTACATAAGTCCAACAAAGTGATAGATCTTGAAACATTGTATGCAAAGTGTTGAAAAAATCTATGAACAAGCTCTTTGAAAGTCTTAACAGGAGGGGCTATCTTAGTAAACCATTCCATTGCTTGTCCCTTAAGACTTTATGGAAATAACCTCATGATATATAAGAATCATCTTGATGGAACTCAAAACTAGTGGTATAAAACTATCACAAATGGTCATGTGGATCTCCACTGCCATCATATTTGTCATATTGAGGAATTTCAACCTTTCTAGGAAATTCTTTCATGTCAACACTCTTATCAAAAGGATTAAGACAAATCGAGTCCAATGAGAAAGAATTCTTAGGTGCAGATATATTGTCCATTTGTCTTTTCAATTCATCCATCTTCTCCTCTTGAGATGGACCATGTCTCTTAATCTTTCTATCCCCATCAAAGTTGTAAGGGACTTTAGCACCATTGTTGATTAGATTCTCTAGGAACTTATCCTGGTTTTGCTCCACATACTGTTGAAAAAATGGTTCTTGTTACATGTGCATGAAATCTTGAGAGGTGCGGTCAAAGCTTGAGTTACTACCTCCATATTTTGAACCATAATGAGCACATTATAAATATGGCCTTGAGTTCCTAGGAGGGGTTTGTCTCCTATGATGATCATGTCTAGAAACCCTTCTTCCTCTAGGACTAAGAGATCATGATGGTGATATTGAATGTCTCCTACTTCATAGAGTCCTAGGAGGAGTGGATGGAGGAGAACTGTTTCCACCACTAATATGCATATGATTGAATGGACCATGGAGTTATCGAACCAAGAGCCTAGCTTTCTCTTCTTGAAGGGCTTTCATTTCCATTTCTATCAAAGCTTGTTTTTCCAACTCTAGACGTTTAATTTATTCTTCCTTATGAGCTTGTTCATCTTGGAATGCTTTCTTCTCACGCTTAATCCTCTTGAGTTTATCACTCATGTAATTGGTAGATGTTTTAAGAGGTGATCTTGAATGTTGAAACAAGTTGTTGGTGTAAGTTGTATTGACATGAGTATCACAAAATTCATCACTTTGTTTCTCATGTTGTGATAACTCATCATCATAAGCATGTCTCTTACCTCTCTCTCTCTCAGCCCTTTGGTGTGCATCCAAATATCTTTTTGAAATAAGGGGTGAGGTCGCTCTATTGTTATGAGAGGAACCACTGAATGAAATAAAATCTCTACTCTTTGCAAACATATAATCATGACGTTTATCCATTGCTTCCCTCTCTCTCTGAGTCACTGTGTAACTCATATCCATAGAAGAGAGAGAAGATGCTAAGGGGATACCCAACTCACTAAGATGACTCTTGGAATCAAACCACACTTTTGAATTATTCCTAGGTGATTGATCAAATATGGGTCCTTTTCCCTTATGTCTAGTGAGTTTGTACTAAGGGTAATTGGTTAAAAACCACTTGAGGTCATTTTCCTTGATTTACTTGATATCTTGTTGTAACTGGCATGAAAGAAAAGGTACTAGCTGAAAGGATTACCCTAAGAGACATTGGTACCAAACTAGGATAGACAAGGCATTAACTTGTCCAAAAAGAGGTGATAAGATAGAAAATTACAAATAGGGATAAGCCAACACTGCCACAGAGGTGCCCAATAAATTTGGGTGAATACCCTAGCACATATGGATCAGGAGGATGGTCTTACCCAAATTATATAAATTGAGATTGAAATTGTATGACATTGGATGGACAAGAGACTATTAAAACTCTCCAGGTGTATTATCAAAGAATCTAAAGGTTTATCTTTTCAAAAAGGATGGTTTCTAGCTCACCAAGTTCCAAGCAAGGTCACTTGTGAAATCAAAGATCACTAATACAAGAGGTCAAATGCAAGAATCCTAAGCAAAACAAGCTTCTAACAGTGGGGTAAGTAATCCAATCAGATCCGGATCAACCCAGAAAATTGAAAATGATAGGACAGCAAGCTAACAGGCTAAAAAATGATAGCAAACAGTTCACTGGTAGAAAATTTCACATGAGAAAATGTTGTCTCACACGAGGATTTGCAGATAGCCGTGTGAGGAAATGCACAGAGCGGCGTGAGAAAATAGAACAAACAACAAATTGGCAATATTTCACGCGAGGATACCTAGATAGCCGCACGAGGAAACATAATGAACGACGTGAAGAAATAGGTTTCTTGCGTGAGGAAAGGACACAGAACTTAGATTTTGATTGTTTTAAATAACCAACTAGGTGCATTAACAAATTTTATCATGAATCAAGAACATAAGACAACAATCAGGAAGTTCAAGCAATCAATGTCTTCAAACAATGAGCAAGGGACAAAGAAACCTTGCACATGAACATAGATAGTGTCATGGTAATTCTACTCCATAAGAATATTACTTGTGTATGTTCTCAAATGTTTTCCAATCACGCACATAGTCGTAGAGAATAAAAAGTTGGTTGCACTATGGTTCTTAGTAATGGCTTAACTCTGCAACTTTTGCAATCTCAAGTGGGTAAAATCTAATTCTGGCGCATCGAGGTTTTGACATAGTCCAAGAATTTAATCAATCAGGAGCTACTGAGGAGATCTGACAACCTACAAGAAACTACACTCGTGGAGATTTATTCCACAAGGAAATTTATATAGCGGTTGTCACTACCATGACGAAAATAACTATTACCGCTTGAGGTTCCATCCATGTGGTTGACCCAATAAAGGGAATGTCCACTATGGTTAACGCTCTCTAATAAGGAAGACTCACAATATGGACCACATGGGGACTTAGTTCGGATTCAAGGGTTCCAAGTTTCTAATTATCTTAAAAGGGAAAAGAGCATAATCCTCTAGCCTCTTCACCTCACCAAAATATAGCAAACAAGATTAATTGACCCGCTAATTTGAAATCACCTTATTCAAGGCTCACACAACAACAAATGACACCAATCCCCCAAAGAGAGAAAGTATTGCAAAAAGTTGAAGCCCAAACCAAGTTGACCAATAAGGTAAAAACAAAATTCTTCCCTACCTATAAGGGGATCTATCGTTAAGAAGAGCTTCGCATGTAAAACAAGAGAATGAAGCCCACTCTCTCAAGATCGCCACAAATAGTGTTCATAGGGCCTAATTACCATGTGAAACATATATGCAAGAAAACAAATCTAGGTCCATTTTTAGGGCTCTAATTGGAAATGTGATCTATGAAAGCAAGAAACACTCAAGCTAGACACATGAGATGTTCATTTTATTTCCAAAATCCAAATGTTATAGAGATCAACAAAATACCTCAAATCCAATGCAACATGAATCATTTTGTTGTTTATCCAAGCAATTCCAAGCAATCCTCGTGAACTCTCTAACAAACAAGACAAGCAAACAAGATATGCAATGTATATTTAACTTATGCAAACCCTAGGGTTAGATCTGAAAATCATTTGTTAGGAGCAATAATAACCAACAAATAATCTAAATAAAAATTCACTTCATGCATTGAACCATGTGAAAAATAAGTGCAAGTTAATCATTAAATACCCTTTTTTAATTTTGATTTTTGACCCACGGTGGGTGCCAAAAATGTGTGATGAAAATGTGTCACACTTCTATGAATCATTCCATCCAAGGTTGATCAAGAATGAGGCCTCAAATATTGACTCATAGCTCTCTAGTCATGGAGTACAAAGGTTTGAAATGGAGGCCCTCAGATTGACCTAGTTAGTTCCCATGAAAGTACACCATGAAATGAGAGATTCAATGCATGGAAATGAGATCTACTCTATATGATAACAATGCATGAAAAGAAATTAATCTAAATGATAACAATGCATGATTAATCTATGAAAGGAAATATACAAATCTAATCTATGAAAATAAACATGAATCTAATCTACATGAATAGCCATGGATGCAAGAAGAAGAAGATAAGAAGAGAGAATTTGCAATATCAGAGCTCAAGTGCTCAAATCCTCCTCCAAAATTGCTCTCCAAACCTGTAGCCTAACAATACTATAATTGTGGATGATCTCTAAATGAGAAGGAGAGGGCTCCTTATAAAAAAAAGTGAATGATTGAGATTAAGAGGCAAAAAGAATTGATCAATGGTTGAGATTAAGAGGCAAAAACCCACCACTTAGGAAGATGTGATGAAAAATGGATTTTAATTTAATTTAATTTAATTTATTTCATTTTTTAACAAATAAAGTGCTTTAAGTGGGGATTTTTATTTATTTAATTAAAAGAGAGGTTTTCTTTCAATTAAATAAATTAGAAGAATTTTATTTAATTAAATGGAAGGAATTTAATTTAATTAAATGGGAGAAATTTACTTTAATTAAATAAGATAAATTTTATTCAATTAAAAGGGAGATTGAATCTTTTAATTAAATAAGATAAATTTTATTTAATTAAAAAGAAAATTAAATCTTTTAAATAGATAAAAATGATCAAACCTTAGGAGATATTGAAATAATTGAATTAATTACAATTTGATCAAGGAAAATGATTTGAATTGAAAATATTGCAAAGCATTGATTCAGGAAATTGATAAATTGATAAAATAATAAATGGGGCCCATAGTCTAGGCGACCATTTTAGGGTGCATACAATGAGTACATGGATCAACAAAGATTTAATCTTCACCATTTCTCATTTATTTTTACCTCTTAATCTCTACCATCCATTGCTTTTTAAAAGGAAACCTCTCCTTCTCATTTGAAGATGCGCTTTTATGCTATTGTTATGTTGTAGGTTTGGAGAGCGATCTTGGAGGAGAGTTTGAGCATTTGAGTTTGAACCATGCAATTTCTCTTCTTTTTGTCTCCTCTCAAGCATTCATGGAAATCCATTTAGAGTAGATTCATGATAAGTTAGATTGATGTTTACTTTTATAGATTAATCTTGCATATTTCCTTCATAGATTAATTTGCACATTTTCTTTCATGCATTGTTATCATATAGATTAGTTTCATTCCATGCATTGTTATCATATAGAATAGCTTTCATTCTCATTTGCAATGCATATTTGGTGATTATGGAGACTATCATTCTTTCTCTTCCTCTTTGAATCTCTCATTTCATAGTGTACTTGCATGGGCATAACTAGGTCTAAAACAGAGGGCCTCCATTACAAACCCTTGCACTCCATGAATAGGGAGCTATGAATTGCCATTTGAGACCTCATTCTTGAGCAATCTTGAATATAATGACTCATAAAAGTGTGTCAAAATTTAGCACACATTTTTGGTGCCCAGCGTGGGACAACCCACCTTTACATGCTAGTTTTGATTATTTTTAGAGCTAACTCGCTTGTGCAGATTTGCTTGGAGATGAAAACCCTAGATTTTCAAATATTTGATCATATCTCCCAAACGGCTTAGAGTTTCGGTCTGAATTATTTTTTGCAGGTTGGCGACATATCAGAGAAGCTTTAGAAAAAAAAAAGAATATTCTGAGGATGTTAATAAGAAGACTCAAATAAAGACTACTAAAAAATCATCTTGTAGGTTGCCTTGATCGATAGCATGCTAAAATTTGTGCTTGCATTTCACTTTGTTTTATTACAATAGGAACCCACATGCAAGACTTCTAAAATAAACTTCTATTTTGGTATTTTAGGAATGACAATGATGTTAGGAAACTATGCTCTCACCCTTTTAGGATGATAAAAAATCTAGAAGCATTGTTGTCATTTTCTTATGCATTTGAAGTGTCTTTTAGATTGTAATCCTAAGAATTATATGAATGTATCCTCTCCCCTTGCCTTTGTAGATCTTGGGTGCAAGAGAAAATCATATAATTCTTCTAATGTGGCTACCTCTCAAGTGATTTAATAGAGCCAGTGAGAGTGGATTTCCCAATTGGTAACAGGCTAAAGCCAAGCCCTTCCAAGCCGGCATATAAAAAATGCCATTGTGATTAGTCTCACAGTGGACAGGTGTGAATTAGTTGTGGCAACCAAAATCTCCTCTAGTACCCTAGTGGTGCGTTAAAGTACATATATTGTTAATGTGAGAACCTTGCTTTGAAAGGATGGGAGAGCCCCCTTAATTGGAAAAATGACTTGATCACAACCACCTGAGCGGATGCCTTGACTACAAACTTTGTTTTAGTGACCAAAAACGCTCTATTTGTTGATGCGGAAGGTCAGAGACCGACTAAGATGTCCCACATTTTCATGACTCTTAGTAGAGACAATGGTCCTTCGGGAAGTGATTCCCTTGGGATTCGAAGCTTGGAGTGCCTGAGAAGTGAGTGCACTATAAGGAGGAGCCTGTGCCTCCAAGCTTCTAAGTTGTCTGCTATGAGTGGACGTGGCTGAACTTTGGTTCAAGTGGAAATTCAACAGATATTGTTCTAGCTTATTGAGGTTGTGGAGTGACTATTCTATTTACAATAAAAAAATTTCTTGATGTGTCTTGTGTGAGTGCAACATCAAAAACATACACCAAACATCAAAACAATCAACAAATCTGCATTCTTAAGTGTCAAACTGTCAACTTGCCCAATTTACTATCTTATCAATTTTAGTCTTCCTTGGTTGATCCAGATTAGATTAAGTCACTTACCCCATTGTTAGAAGCTTGTTTACACTTTGGATTCTTGTGTTTTGACCTCTTGAACTAGTAATCTTTGATTTCACAAGTGACCTTGCTTGGAGTTGGTGAGCTAGAAATTGTCCTTGTTGAGAAGATAAACCTTTAGATTCTTTGATAACACACTTGGAGAGTTTTTTTAATCTCTTGTCCATCCACTTTTATACAAATTTAATTTCAATCAATATGTGTTAGGGTATTCACCCATTCAATGGGCACCTCTATGGCAGTGTTGGTTTACACCTTTTGCAAAATTCTATCTTATCACTTCTCTTTTGGACAAGTGAATGACTTTCTTACGCTAGTTTGGTACCAACATTTCTTAGGGTCATCCTATCAACTAGTACTTTTTATTTCATGCCAGTTACAACAAGATATCAAGTAGATCAAGGAAAATGACCTCAAGTAGTCTTTAACCAATTACCCTTAGTTCAAACTTGCCAAAAATGTAAGGGAAAAGAACCCATATTTGATCAATCACCTAGGAACAACTCAGAAGTTTGATTTTATTCCAAGAGTCACCTTAGTGAGTTGGGTACACCCTTAGAATCTTCTCACTTGGATATGGATATGAGTTACACAATGACTCGATGAGAGAGGGAAGACATGGATAGACACCTTGATGACATATTGCAAAACATAGAAATACCATTTCATTTGGCAATTCCTCTCATGACAGTCAACCAGCTTCACCCCTTATCTCAACTAGATATCTAGATGCACACCAAAGAGCTGAGAGAGGTAAGAGGCAAGCCTATCAAGATGAGCAATCACAAAATGAAAACCAAGATGATGAACTTTATGACACTCACATAAATGCAACATACACCAATAATTTTTTTTGACATTCAAGACCAAGTTCACCGCTCAAAACATCTTCAAGATACACAAGTGAAATACTTAAGAGAATCGAGCGTGAAAATAAAGCCTTCCTAGATGAACAAGATGAAAAGGAAGAGCAATTTAGACTCCTAGAATTGGAGAGACAAACCTTGTTGGAAATAGAAAATAAATCCCTCTAGGAGGAGCAAGATATACTCTTGGCTCAGTGACTTACTGACCAATTTAATAACATGCATGTTAGTGGTGGAAATAAATCTCCTCTATCCACTCCTCCTGAGACTCCATGAAGTGGAAGATGTTAAAGGATTCCATCACAATATCCTAGCCCTAGAGGAAGAAGGGCTTCAAGACATGATCATTATTGGAGATGAACACCTCCTAGGAACTCAAAAAAACCTTCACAACGTGCTCGTCATGGTTCACAATATGGGGGTAGTAGCTCGAGTTTTGACCTCAGCTCCCAAGACTTCATGAAAATGCAACAAGAACCACTCTTTGAGCAATATGTGGAGAAATATTTAGATAAAAACAAAGACAAGTTCCTAGAAATTTTAATCAACAAGGGTGCTAGAGTCCCCTACAACTTTGATGTGGACAAGAAGATTAAGAAGCAAGGTCCATCTCAAGAAGAGGAGATCAAATAACTTAAGAATATGATGGAAAAGATGTTAGCACCGAAGAATTCATTCTCACTTGATTCAATTTTTCCTAATCCTTTTGACAAAAGTGTTAACATGAAAGACTTCCCTAGAAAGGTTGAGATCCCTCAATATGACAAGTATGATGGGAATGGAGATCCACATGATCACATGCGTCAATTTTATATCACAAGTTTTGAGTTCCATCAAGATGACTCGTACCTTATGAGACTATTCCAAGGATTCTTAAGGGTCAAGCGATGGAATGATTCACCAATATAACTCCTCCCGTTAATAATTTCAAAGAGCTTGTCCATAGATTTGTTCAACACTTTGCATACAAACTTTCAAGATCTATCACCATGTTGGACTTATGTAACTTAAAGAAAAATCAAGGGGAATCCTTTGTCACTTTCTTGCAAAGGTGGAGATGACAATGCTCTCACTACTCTAGAACTATTCCTGAAAATGAAAAGATTGACATCCCTGTTAGCAACTTGGTTCCCGAAATGCGGTATGAAGTTAGGAAGATGGTTTTTGATTTCTTTGACACCATGGTTGAAACCACATGTAGGATTGAGGATGTTTTGAAAGAACAAGGAATTTTGACCAAACATGGAAACAACAACAACAATGGTCAAAACAATAATAACTCTAACAAGGATAAAGGAAAGAACTCACACTAGAATAGGAACAAACAATTGGTCAATGATGGAGTTGTGGACTCCTCCCAACCCAAATATCAAACTATGCTCCACTTGTCTAGTGTTGTTCAAGCCATGAAACTCAACACATCTAATCAACAAGAGAATAAGCCAAGATACCAAGATAAGCCTAAGAAAGAAAGACGCCAATTTTCAAAGCTTGGTGACTAATATGAGGATGTCTTTAAAAAAATTATTGCTGACAACCTTGCACATCCTCAAGATCCTGCAAAACATTATATACCTGATGTTAAGCCACATTGGTGAGATGAGAAATCCTTTTGCAAGTTTCATAATGGTATTGGACATGACATTGAAAAATGATGGAAAATCAAGCATATCATTCAAGATCTCATTGAGACTGGTAAACTTAAGATAGATGGATTGAACACCAACGCCGATCATAAGGCATTCAAAGAACTGTTGCCCAAGTATGAAAATGGGTAAACCTCTAGAGTTAATAATGGCAAGGCTAAGATCAATTACACCTACACAGATGCAGAGAATACTATCAACATGCTTGAATTTGTAGAAGAAAATGTCAATATGATGAGGGGTAAAGATCCATATGGTTATAATCTAGACGTGGACTCTCCTCTTATCTTTGATGAAGAACCCGTTGTAGTGCTAAGGGGTCCTTACTCTAGAGTGTCATCGCAAGCCCTCAATGCTGTCACATGAAGTCAAGGTCCCATTGTCATTAGAGGACCCAATTCAAGCCAATCTAGTAAACCAAAGCAAGTGGCATCCAAGAATGTCACCTCAAAACCAATAGTTAATCCAAAGTTGAGTTATAATCTTGTCGATCAGTTGCAAAGAACCCCATCTCAGATTTTGATCTTTGAGCTCTTAGAGTTGTCCCCGAGACCAAAGCAAGTCCTTGAGGATGCTTTGCGCACAAAAAACATCCCCAAAAACTTAGACGTCAATCAATTCCATAACATGGTTAACCACATTGCTAGCCCTCATTAACTTACCATTTTGGAGGATGATGATAAAGATTTGAGTCACCCACACAATCTTGCTCTCCATATTGAGGTCATGATCCACAAAACCTATGTTAGGCGCATGTTGATAGATGGGGGTGCTGGGCTTAATATTTTTTCCTTTAGTCTTTTAAAAGAGTTGGGTTATTATGAAAAAGTCATAGATACTAGGAAAAAGATCACCATCAAAGCCTATGATGAGGTGGAAAGAAGTTCCAAGGGGTTGGCCGTCCTTCCTGTTAGGATTGGCCCTATTGAAAAAGAAATTTTATTTCAAATAGTTGATGCTAGGCCCCTTGCATATAATATCTTACTTGGTAGACTGTGGATTCATGATATGCAAGCGGTGTCATCTACCTATCATCAGTGTGTCAAGTTCCTTTACAATGCAATAGAGATTTGTATACCTGGGGATACCACTTTATCTGTTAATTCAATTTCAGTAGGAACTCATGTTCCTCTCAATAGAGAAGCATAAGAATTTGATGCAACCTTAGCTGAATGTAAAGACAAGCTCAAGTTGGTATACCTTGGCATGGGGGGGTATCAAATCAACTCCCTCACAACATTACCAGTTTCAACTAGGTCTTATGGAAAAGCTTCACAAGAAAAGAGACCTTCCTCTTCATCTATGAATTTATTTGGTACATTTGTAGAGTCCTCGGTGCCTATTCAAGATGAGAAAGAGGAGACATTTGTTAGAGACTGGATCTATGGAGAAGAGAAATATATGCACAATGAGAACTTCTCTCCCTCTCCTAAAGCTTACAGATGAGGGTATACTTTTGTTAGACAGATGGGCTATCCTAGACATGGCCCTCTTAATCACAAATTGGATGCTAGAGTTGAACCTCTTGATCATGCTCTTTTTGGACGCAAATCTAAGAAGCCGGTTAGCTTAGGCTTTGTGAATCACAACAAGCACACTACTCCTATCCTTAATAAGACAGATAGTGAAGATGAACCAAAATGTATACCTAGTTTGAAAAATTATCAAGACATTGTGAAGATTGGGTCCCTTCCACTAAACTCCTCTGGGGAGATTCAGATAGTCCGGTCACTCATGCGTCGGTTGCAACTTTAGAACAAGAATCAGATGTAGAAGATCCTTTCAGATAATTTCGACAAAATAATCTTGTTCATTTAATGGAAAGAGAAGGTGCTACTCTTGATGACACTAGACCTTCCACATTAAGATGTCCCAAATCTTCATGGTGTAAGCATCCTAGTCGCAGTTTAGACACAAGTTCATATGAGTATAAATGAGGCTCCTTCTCAGAGCCTTCCATAGTTGACATAGATGTTGATGTCATCCATAGTTATAGTTCTCAACTTGAGGTAGCTGATGAGTCACGTGTGAGATTAGAGGATTTGAACCCACATGTTGCCTTAGTGGATGATTCTTCACTTGTTAGGATGAATCCCGATTTGGGTAGCTTAGAAGGATATTGGATAGACTCTAACTCTTCGGGCACCAATGATAATATCATTCACATTTATAACCTTGAACCAGTCATTGACTTGCCTCTTGTTCATCGCGACCTTATTGATTTGTCCCAACGCTATCAAGAACTTGAGCTCTTAACATTTCAAAATGATTATGAGATAGCTTGTTACCTAAATGCCATTGAACCCATAGTCTCTTCCACCAGCGAACCGACTACCAGCATGACAAAGCCAGACATCAAGTACCTTAGTCACAAGATAAAAAGAAAATAAAATCAAAAGAATAGGAGTTATGATGGTGAAAACCACTATATGGCGGTGTCAAAATCAAAAAAAGTAAAAAGAAATGACTTATCTAAAGGTGAAAACCTCTCTAAGGTGCCTAAGGATGAGGTACTTGATCGTCTCCCTAGCTACTTTCAAGATCGATCTTCAGTGCTTATTGAACCAACATAAGCAGTTAATTTGGGTACATATGAGGCTCCACAGATCATACACTTGGTTGAATCTTTGTCGCCAAAAGAGAAAGAGGCCTACACTAAGTTCTTACAGAAAAAAAAGATCAACTTTGCGTGGAATTATTCAGATATGCTGGGGTTGGACATTAATCTTATCATGCATCACTTGTCCATAGCTCCAGGTGTTAAACCAGTTAAGCACAAATTAAGAAAGATGCATCCTCACATAGCTCTCCTAGTCAAAGAAAAATTAGAAAAACTCCTTAGTGCAAGATTCATAAGAGCTATAGCCTATGCTAAATCGATATCAAACATTGTACCAGTTTCCAAACATGACAAATCCATTTGAGTTTGCACAGATTTTAGAGATGTTAATAGAGCATGCCCAAAGGATGACTTTCCACTTCCCAATATAGACATGATGGTGGATATGATTGTGGGTTATGAGATTTATTCCTTGATGGATAGTTTTTCCGGGTACAATCATATTAAGATAGCACCTAAAGATCAAGAAAAGATTCCATTCACTTGTGCATGGGGTACCTATTGTTGGAACGTTATGCCTTTTGGATTGAAAAATGCAGGAGCCACCTATCAACGAGCTATGACAACCATTTTTCATGACATGATGCATAAAAACATGGAAGATAATGTGGATGACACCTTGGCCAAGTCTAAGAAAAGATACACACACTTAGATGATTTAGAATTCATTCTATATCACATGGAACAATTTCAACTAAGGTTAAATCCTAAATAGTGGGCATTTGGAGTTACCTCTGGAAAATTACTCAGATTCATCATTTCAGCAAGAGGAATAGAGGTAGACCCTGAAAAATTCCAAGCAATCATAGATATGCCACCTCCTAGAAACATAAGTCAAATGAGGAATCTTCAAGGACGTCTTCAATCTATAAGGAGATTCATTTCACAGTTGGAAGATAGAGCTCAACATTTCAACAAGAAATTACACAAGGGAGTCAAATGTGTTTGGAATGAGGATTGTCAAAAGAGCATAGATCAAGAAATACTTGGAAAATCCTCCCATTTTAATGCCTCCTATCCCAAGGAAACTACTTATTCTATACATTTTAGTGACAAAATCTTCCTTGGGGACATTACTAGCTTAACTTGATGAATATGGGAAAGAAAGAGCAATATACTATATCAGTCATACTTTTTTTTCATATGAGGTTAAATACTCTAGCATTGAGAAAGATTGCCTTGCAGTTGTGTTTGCTTCCCAAAAGTTGCGACATTACATGCTTGCGCACACTATACACCTCATAGAAAAAATTGATCCACTCAAGTATTTTCTAGGTAAGGTTGCCCTCACGGGTAGACTTTCTAAATGGATGATGATCCTTTCAAAGTTTGACATAGAGTACATTGAGCGTAAAGCAATAAAAGGAGAAGCCATAGAAGATCAATTGGCTAATTTCCCAATACAAGACACTGCACCTATTCAAGTTGACTTCCCAGATGAGCACCTCATGTATATCACTGAAAGAACATGGAAGATGTTCTTTGATGGATCTGTTATGCAAAATGGTTCAGGAGCTGGTGTGTTGTTTATTTCTCCTCATGGGTACACGATTCCTAAATCTTACAAATTATTGTTCCCATGTACAAATAACATTGCTAAATATGAAGCTTTAACAAATGGACTTAAGATGGCCATAGAATGGAGAATCACAGAGTTACACATCTATGAGGATTCACAGCTGATAATCAACCAAGTTAATGATGAATATCAAACAAAAATGAGAAACTAGTACCTTACAAGAAAATGGTTGATTTCTTGAAATGATACTTTACATTTTTCACGTTTCAGCAAATCCCTAGAGCAGAAAACAAAGTAGCTGATGCTATGGCTACACTTGCTTCACCCCTTCAGTTAGAGAAACATGAATCCATATTTGAATTCCTGGTGGAAGAGCTACATCACCCTATCTATAACTCCCAAGAAAGCCATGTCATTTGTACCCTTTTTGGTCACGAGTCATCTTGTTATGGTGTCATTTACTCATAGGTTCGTGATGGCATTATACCTCAAACCTTTAACCAATTTGAACATAGAAACCTCACCCAAAATGCCTCTCACCATTCCCTTATCTCTGGTGATTTGTATAGGAGGGGTCTAGATGGAACACTTCTTAGATGCTTAGAAAAGGAATAATTTGACCAAGCATTAGTTGACATCCATGAGGGCATCTGTGGGGGACATTCCAATGGTCTTTCCATGACTTGAAGGTTTCTTAGGGAGGGGTACTATTGGCCTATGATTTAGATTGATGCAGTAGCTTTTGCAAAGTCATGTGAAAAGTGTCAAAAACATGGTAACCTGATACATGCTCTAGGCACAGAGCCCATTCCTTCTATATCTCATTGGCCATTTCAGCGTTGGGCCTTTAATCTTGTTGGGAAGATTCATCCCAACTCATTAGGTGGACACAAGTTTATTATCACTGCTACTGATTACTTCACTAAATGGGTAGAAGCTGTCCCACTTTCTGTTGCCTCAGCAAGACAGTCTCTCTATTCATTCTGAACCATATCATCTGTCGATATGGAGTGCCTTCTAAGATTATCATTGACAACGGAGGCTAGTTCAAAAATAAGGACCTTAAAAAACTTTGCAAGAAATTCAAGATTAAATAACATTGGTCCTCCATTTACTTCCCGCAAGGAAATGGTTAAGCAGAGGCATCCAACAAAACCATTCTTAAAAGCTTACATAGAATAGTTTGTAAGAATGGTAGAGATTGGCACTTACTGATAAATCTGGCTTTGTGGGCCTATAGAATGAGTATTCATACTCCTACTGGGGATACTCCTTTTGCCCTTGCATATGGCATTGAAGCAGTGTTACCTTTGGAGGTTGAGATTCCTTCACTTAGAGTTTCCCTCAAAGGTCTAGTTACAGATGAAGACTACCGCGCCATGAGACTTCAAGAGTTAGAACTTCTAGATGAGAAATATCAAGCATCATTTGACCATATGAAGGGCTATGAAAAGTGCATGTCCAAAGCCTTCAACAAAAAGGTTCACCCTAGAGAATTTCAAGTGGGAGATCTTGTCCTACGTGAAAATCCTAAGAATCAACATCATAGAGATCAAAAGGGCAAATTTGAACCTAATTGGCTTGGACCTTACATCATTACAACAAATTTTGGGTCAGGTTCTTATTTACTATCTACAACAAAGGGAGAGAAGCTCCCTGATCCTATCAATGTCTTGCACCTGAAGAAGTTCTATCCATGGTGCCCATTCTGTCTCGGGGCATCCTTTGTACATAATTATTGATCCTGAAAAAATCCCAAAAAAATGATATATTGTCAAAAATTCTAAAATTTAGAAAATGTCCTGAAAAAATGATCATCTTAGTGAAAACCTAGCAATAGGCGCTTTGATGTATCTCCAAAAAAATTTATATATTCTAAAAATACAAAAAAATTCAAAAAATTCAAAAATTCAAAAAAATAGAAAAAGTGCCTTGGTAAAAACATGGAATCAAGCGCCTTGTTAGCAAAAAATTGTAAGAAAATCTAAGTGGTGAAAAAATATAAATAGACGCTACTTGAGGCCTTTGCACCCCTATTTCTTAGCACACATCTTCGCCACTTAGCTTCTCTCCATCATGCCTTGTCCTTGTTGCCTCGGTCTGGAATTGGTCTTTTTCTTTGTCTAGGGGGCATAACTGTGTTAGCTTTGGTCTCTTGGATGCGTTAGTCTTTAGGACATCTCACAAATGGTGTTTTTCAACACCACCCCGACTGTATTTTTCAATACAACCCCTGACATTGAGTGTTTTTCAACACATATCGGTTTGGTCTTACCCAGTTTTGTCATGAGATCTTACCTGCTTGCAAGCATTCGATCCTTATCCTCGGAACTCAGCATCAGTTGACACACTTAAATTTTTAAACACAACACTAAATGCTTGAGCTATGTCATGATCTTTTCTTTGTGTGGTGACTATTATTGATTTTCGTTGAGTGACCTTGTCTAATAAGTCTCTCCAGGATGCATAGCTAGAGGAATTGGGGCATGGGGCATGTTTTTATTTGCTTTCTTCTTGTGGGTGTGGTCTTGAAACTCTTGAGTGTCTTTTGTTGTTCCCTTGAAACACTTAGGAGATTTGAGGCTTCGTCCTTGACTATTTTTACACAACCGTTCTTCTGGTCATCCTGGCATCTATGCCTTGATGTGAGCGTGGTTTTGCTACATTAAATTGGGTAAGCTAACATCGCAGTCATCTTTACCTTTATGTATTTGATGCTTATGTTAGAATCTTTCTACATTTCAATCCGATATAAATCACATTCATATCTTCATAGTTGTGCTTGTGACTAGTGATGATTGTGTGATTTTTCGATGTCCGTTAATAATGGCCCAATGATGAAAATAAGTTTCTTAACATTCTCTAATTAATGATGAACACAAAGTCCTATGTTACAGTTTCCCTATTGCAAGTACACCCTTCCATTTTCATGTATCTTGCATTGTTAAACCTCATGTTAGTTTTCATTTTAGGCTGTATTATGAGTTTGAGAGGGTTTCCTTCATCTTTCTTGTGGGATTTTAATCAAGTGTGATCATGTTTGATCTTCATTTCCTTATCTTCTTTCGTGATCTCAAATAAAATTTTCCATCTTAAACAGTTGATTGATTTTTGGGCATTCTCTCTCTTGAGGCAAATTCTCTTTCTTCTCTCCATTTCTTTCCACCTCTTCCAAAATTCTATCTTCCATTCACTTTCACCCCACTTCTTTTTTTCCTAATTCAACCTTGGGGCATAATATTTCATGCTTGATGATCTACCTTGGTTCTGTGATCCTTATATCTTTAATCATACATCAAGAACCTTATCTTTAGTTCAATTTGAACAAATTTATCAATTTTCTATTTCTCCTCTATCTCATTTTGATTTTGATCACAAGGGGGTAGTACCTATCAAAATTCAATCCTATCAATTGCTCCGCTTGGGGCAACCTTGCTTGAGATTATTATCTTGGAAATATCAATTACCTATTTACAAGGGTGTTGACCTTGTCTTTTTCAAACAACTTATCTTTGTCCTGATGTGTTCCCATCCGTCGGTCACACGTCTGGGTTGTTTTGTGATCCCAAATTGATCTCACACTTCAACTACATTCTTTGACTACATGTGTTCCCATAAAAACCACACATTAGTCAAAGAGGGGCAAATGTATGCACCCTAAAATGGCCGCTTAGACTATAGGCCCCCATTCTTCAATTTATCAAATGACAGAATCAATTTATCAAATTTCTGAATCAATGCTTTGCAACATTTTAATTCAAATCAATTTCCTTGATCAAATCGTAATTAATTCAATTATTTCAAAATTTTCTAAGTATTGACCTTTTCATCAATTATCTTATTTAATTAAAAGAAAACAATCCCTTTTTATTAAATAAAATAATCTTATTTAATTAAAATCTCTTTTGACTAAATAATCTTATCTTATTTAATTAAAATCTCTCTTAATTAAATAATATTATCTTATTTAATTAAAATCTCTCTTTTTAATTAAATAAAATAATCTTATTTAATTAAAATAAAATCCCTTTTTTAATTAAACAAATAAAATCCCCACTTAAATCCCTCTTTGTGTTGAAAAAGGAAATAAATTAAATAAAAATAAATAAAATCTCCTTTTTCTTCACACATATTTCTAAGTGATGGGATTTTTGCCTCTTAATCATAGCCTTTGATTTTGCCTTTTGAAGTATGAACACATGGATCAACCAAGATTTAATCTCCACCATTGTTCATTTCTTTTTACCTCTTAATCTCTACCATCCATTGCTCTTTAAAAGGAAACCTCTCCTCATTTGAAGATACACTTTTATGCTATTGTTATGCTGCAGGTTTGGAGAGCGATCTTGGAGGAGAGTTTGAGCATTTGAGATTGAACCATGCAAATTCTCTTCTTCTTGTCTTCTTCTCTCATGCATTCATGGCAATTCATTTATAGTAGATTCATGTTATAAATTTAGATTCATTTTTCCTTTTATAGATTAATCTTCCATATTTCCTTCATAGTTTAATTTGCACATTTCCTTTCATGCATTGTTATCATATAGATTAGTTTCCTTCCATGCATTGTTATCATATAGAATAGCTTTCATTCTCATTTGCAATGCATATTTGGTGATCATGGAGACTAGCATTCGCGCTCTTCCTCTTTGAATCTCTCGTTTCATGGTTTACTTGCATGGGCATAACTAGGTCTAACTGAGGGCCTCCATTACAAACCCTTGCACTCCATGAATAGGGAGCTATGAGTCACCATTTGAAACCTCATTATTGAGCAATCTTAAATATAATGACTCATAGAAGTGTGTCAACATTTTAGCACACAAGATGATGCCCTCTGAATTTGGGAAGATCTAAAAAAATTATTTGATTTACCCTCTTCTCAGTATAGAACCTATTCTGTCCCCAAAGAAGTATGATTTTCCTTGACATCCCTAAAGATGTTGAGATTGATAGTGACTTCTTCCTTAAGTATTCTTGGCCCGATGGTTCACTCTTTACCAAGGTTAAGTCTAAACAACTTTACTCCTTCCTGACCAATCATGAATCCATTTTCTCTCATGTTAACTCTTCTTGGAATCTGAACTTAGAACCAGAATCTTGGGTTGAGATTTTTGAAGGTGTGTGGTCCTCTATTGCTAAGCCTAAAATTACATGCTTCCTATGGCTGTTTCTCCTGCATAGGTTTCCCTTTAGACTCGCTATTGGTGAACAAAGTATGTGTACATTCTGCAAGCTCCATGAGTCTATTAGGCATGTATTGTTTGAATGCTATTTTTCTAAGGAGATTTGGAAGATGTTTGGTTTTTTGAGCTATATAGATGTATCCTGTTATGATATTATTACTGGTCATATTAAAGGTCTTTACCAAATTTTCATTCGTGTTTTTCCCCTTCTCTTTGCTTTAATATTGTGGCATATTTGGAAGTTTCATAATGATAATGTTTTTGGGAATAGTACCATAAATCTTACTGAGTCTCTCAGGAGACTTATATTTCACAAAATAAATGTGCATGTAACAATTGTGATCAGATTGAAGAAAAAGAAGCTAGAGGATCTCTTTAAGAGTGACATGGTGCATCTTGGTTACTGGGAGGTCTCACATGGATACACATAGTCCCAGATATTAGAATAGATGACTCCATTCAAGATAGCTTTGCGTAACTTCATGGAAGAGTTGGAAGAGCAGAGGCAGAAGGAGAGGAATGAACGAAAGAAGGTAACTTGAGTAGTCCCAATAACAATTGTTCCAGAGGATATAATAGGTGATGATCCAGGTGATATGCCAGGTGATGCATAAGGTGTTGTACCAGGTGGTGCTCCTGAGGCTATACCAGTGGCTGAAGTTGTTCAACACCCTTACAAGAAACATATTGAAGAGGATTGCATGCTCAGGTGGATGGAAGGACACAAGGGCTAGCTAGCTTGGGTCCCAAAGAGGTAAGGAGACATAATATGAACCAAATTTCATTATAGTTTACTTTCCTATATTATAATTCTCTTTTGTAATTAAACACTTTGCTGGGACTGGTAGCATATATGATAGGTTGTTAGTGATCATGTATGCCCTTTTTGTTTTTTGATACTACTGGTTGTAACAACTCCATATGAGATGAAATTATTTCTTTGAACATATATATTTAATAAATAAAAATAGAACTCAAATGTACCTCACCTCTCTGTCTCCTCATCCAGTCAAGAGTCCTAACATATGTCCTTGGTAGCGAAGGGACAATGCCACCAATGTCATCTTTGACCTGCATATATTTGCAAAAATGAGATTGATCTATGAGTTATACTATTTAATGTTAAATCCTCGGTATTAAAATATATTTACAAAATAATTGAATTAACATTAAAACTTACCTATGCTGACCTTTCTTCAGGCAATGTTGATTGGGTCATGAACGATACAAAGCCTTGGCATTGTACCTCCCTCAAACTAGGGGTGACCTACAAACGTAAAAAAGATACTTGATACAATCATGACTTGATCATATATATATTTGATAGTAAAATACAAACAAATAAATTTATAAATATACATACCGTGGGGATATTACTACGAATTGAGATGCCTGTGACTCTACGGTGGTGAATCGGTCTCATGACATCGTCAAACACCACCCTCTATCAAATAAACCATGTAAATTAAAAATGAGTATGCACAAGTGACAAGTATACATATGCATAAACAATCTAAAATACTTAATTACCTTCCCCTTGTTAACACACTGACATCTGAACCTCCTCACATTTCCCCCCACTGACAGCTAGTGAAACCTGCATAAGTATGTAATAAGATGATCATAAAAATTAGAAAACACATGTATATACTATTATAAAAAAGAAACCAATGAGTACATTAAAACATATTTACCATGGAAGTTTCAAGGCCAAATGAAATGGCCGAAAGCATGGATCCCTCTACATGTGCCATCTCCTCCTCTATCATCAACTAAACATAAATGGACCACATAAATATACATAAGTGGGCAGTCATTATAAGTAAATTCTACTAAAACTATGAACGTTTGAAATTAAATACAATGTGACAAGTTAAATGTTTAGTATTACCATAACAATAGGAGTCCATGGCTCTGCATGCCCCTCCTTGTCTCTCGTGTGATGCACCTCTCCATGAGGTGCTTCAGTGCCTATAGTGTCCTATGTTGTATCATCCACCTCAAAGACATATTCATATGCATGAGTATCATTTAGGGGACCCAAGCATAAATTATTGCACATAATGCAAGTGTGGGGCACACAAACATGTGAGCTAATGGAGGATGTGGAAGAGCCATAATCATCAGCACATTGAGGCAACGATATCATACTTTTTTCTAACCAGTAGATCACTCAAGGTGTGAATGGCTCTAATAGTCTGTGAGCCAGCCTCAATAATAATATCAGGATGCTGTACTGTAGGAGGGGGTGAAATATCAAAGGGGACATATGTGAGAGATTTCACCCGGTGTGCCCATGACCTGTCTTGAGGAGCACCTAAGCATACGCCCCAGCTCAGTCTCATGCTCTAATAGTTTACCTTGTGACCGGACACAAATTCAGCATACAATTTTATTAAAAATTATATTAGGACATCCAAATTATTGTGGGGTGGTCTATCAAAAACCATCCACCATCAATCTCAAAAGTGGTCACATATCGCATCATTTGTGCACTACTTTGTTGACAACTTGGGATTTTTAGGGTCCACTTTTAATCCTATTTTGGGATCCACAAAAATGTTACATATTTCATTGTTAGTTATATTAAGGTTCATAACCTGATCATAATCAAACCCATCATTAAACTCTGCATGCATGGAATCACACCAAAGAAGTGCAACATTATATTGCTTTGTAATTTTCTCCATGTTTTCAATAATGGAGTTCAAGGTGGAAAATATGGGGCGCAATGTGGGGATATTGGCCTCTAAGCCGATTTAGATTTTCTCCTATAAGATACTCTAAAGGTCGAGGGTTTAGGATTGGTTGCTCTTCTAGAGGTGGGAGATTGTTCTCAGGTGGTTGCGAGTTGTTTGGAGGTGGTTGTAGATTGTTTGCGAGATCATTGGGAGGATTTTGTGCTTAGTTTGAGTCCATGTCTGATTACACTAAAAATAAATATGCAGATATAATCAATTTAAAAAAAGATAAATAAAATCAAATAAATCCTAGTTTTTATAAAAAAGCTACCAACTTCATTTTAAATCATCAAATAACAAAAATAAATTAAAATTTGAACATACCTATTGAAATTTACAATAAATTTACAATACATTTACAATAAATTTAGAATGGAAACAATGTATATTTGATTCTATATCATATATCAGATAGGGCTGCATTTGTCAATGTTTTCACAATGAAAACCAAGAAATGCAACCTGTGGGTTTAAATTAGTTTTACTGGAAAAATTAGATATCTGATTAGGCTTGTGCCTTGGCTTTTGGTTTGCCCATGTGTACTAACACCCATATCTACTAAGAAGTCAACACGCTTTTTAGTGCATTTTTGGATGAGTGAAAAGAGAATTTTTTTCACATCTCCACTTTTTGGCATACCATGATTCCGCACATAACCCTACCTCTCTCTATATATCAACTTCTACCTCTATCTTTATCTGTATATCTCTCCTCTTCTCATTCTCTCTTCTTTATATATTTATATCTTCCATCTCCACCCTCTTCCTCTCTCATTCTCTCTTCTTTATATATTTATATCTTCCATCTCCACTCTCTCCCTCTATCTCTCCCTCTCCTCTCCATATCCCTCACAGTGCTCCTGGAAATCATCATTTTTTAGAAAATTTTAAGGAATAATGAACCCGTGCACAACAAATAATGCTTAAGAGTTTGGAATTTGTAATTTTAAGAGAATTTTTTTTGAAATCTATATACATTGTAATGAATATGTTCATTTTGTTTACAATTGTTTATTTTCAATATATGCTTCAAGATGAAAATGCACACATACTATCACAAATATTGTGAAAAATATGCGTGTCACAAGTCCAATTATGCTTGGATCCATATGTATGAGATCCAAAGGTTTTCTTCAATTATATTTGGCCCAGATGATTTGGATGGTTGTGCACTTTCTTGGAAATTGTAGATCTTGTCTTTCAATAGGTATAATGTGGTGGTGGAATGGAAACCTATTTGAAATATAAAGGATGAGGAATTTATTTTGGAATTTAATGAGCTAGGTTGGACATACTTGGGAATGGATGTGACCTTTCTTTAAATTGGCTCTCACATCCTTGGATGGGCATTTCATTTTATGTGCCTAGTTAATTAATAGATGACCCTATCTGACTTAGGTGTGATAGAAGACAAATATCTTTCCTTGGAGTAACTATGGATCTTAGATTGTAGTCGGTATGTTGGGAAGCTAGACTATTGGAAATAGAGGCAATTAGGATGGTGTTAGGAATGAAATTCTAAAATAAATATAAAATTAAATATAAAATGTAAAACCCTATTTCAAATAAGATATTAAAAATAAATTTAACCTATATAAAATTATTAAAGCTAAAATTTACAAATTTAAAATAAAATGAATTTATTAAAAAGATTCTAAAATATGATGAGTACACTTCTTAGAAAGGTCTCCTAATCTTCAAAATATAATTAATAATCTATAATTGAATGTCTCTCATCATTGGAGTTCACCACTTAGTGTGTTGGTTAAGTGGTGGTGGTGTTGTTGTTCTCACCTAGGTTCAAATCTCCACTAAGCCATTGTGATTGTGGGCCTGTGCCTTCGCTGATCCAATGTGCTCGCGGGTTTGGGCTTTAGCTTTGTAATGAGGGGACGAGATCCCCCATTTGTGGCCTTACTGATTCATAGCTCCAGGTCAAAAGTGTTTCACATGGAGTCAGAGGGCGTGTCGTCCTAGCATCACCGGTCACGTTAAAAAGTTTACCAGGCACTTAAAAAAAATCTCTCTCATCATTTACAAAATTAAAAATATTTGTTCCCTTTTTGTATAATATAAAATATAAAAATTAATTTAATTTCCACTATAATTCAATTAATTGTCAATTATTTCATCACACATATTAGCCCCAATATTTTATTTTATAAGGTGTTATTTTCTATTATTTTTTATTTAAGATATCTCTCCTTATATGAAGATTTAGGAAAAATATCTTTTTAATTGGAAATAGGTAATATCTAATCTCGTACCAATTTTATCAAATTCATTTGATGATATATTGAAATATCAATATTCATATAACCCATTTCTTCTTTATACATTATAGTGATTAGGAAGTCCTATATAGGAGAATGGGCAGGGAAAGAAAGTGATCGTGTGTGAGAGAGCCATTGAGAGAGTGTATGAGGAGATAAGGAGTTTCTAATATTTTGATTCACATGCACAAAATTTCTAGGAATCATGCGAAAATGGATTTGAAAGTGCTCTGTAACAAGTATGTCATGATGGCAATGGAACTCTACAATATGGACATAAAATCACATCTTGTGTTTGAAAACTAGGAGAATTGTTTAGTCTTTTGATTACAGTTGGTCTATAGAATCTACAAAGAGTCAGTTCCTGAACAACAAATTACAATCTATCTGTCCCAAATATAAAGAGGAGGAAGGAATAATCCTTTTAATGCATGTTTTCTGTTGAGAAAAGTACCTTTGGGATGACTGCTTATTGTTAATGTAATCACCTAAAAATAGTCATCTAAACCCTAGACCCCCAATCTCAACATTTAATCAAGAAACCCTAATATTGATTATTCTAAGTCCTAAATCAAACATGCAATTCATCAAATTTCAACTGATCTGACCTAAACCCTAGGTCCTAATCGATCATCATACTTCATTAATTAATTAACTCCTAAAATCATACTACATTGGAAAATAAACCTTATGTTAATTATTTAATTGATATTTTGATATATTAATTAAATAAAAATTACAAAATTATCAATTAAATCAAAATGGAATTAAATTAATTAATAAAAACATAAATGTGCATCCAAAATCAATTTAATTATTAAAAATGCATATGACATCATCAAATTTAGTTGACTGATTATCAAAATGGAAACAATCGAGTTCCACTCAGTTAACTAATTCTCTACTGTTTATCATTTTGGAAACATTTCAGTTAACTGAAAATTGAATATGGAAGTTTCCAAAACAACTGATTAGTCAGTTCAGTAAACTGACTCTCTCGACTAATCAAATCATTTGCACATGGATTGTGCTTCTTCAATTGAATATGAGCCACTCTTTTTATTCGATCTCAACTGTCCATTCGAGTGAGATTTCTAAAAAAGAGAAACTCTTTTCCTTCACAAAGATCCTAACTTTTTATTAATGTTATTATACTGCATTTTCATTCTAGAATTCTTAGCTTTTAGCTTCAATTTATCTAGCATTGTTGTTTATTACTTTCAAGCATACAAATCTAATCTTTGACTGCAGTCTATTGACAGTCTGACTCATTGCTATTTTGAAATCTGATTTTGTGTGCTAGTCCAAGTGACTTGTTACTTTAATCATTTTTTCTGCGCTGCCCTTATCCTGAGTTGTGGGAGTAGGTTCGTTAACCTTGACTCAAGATCGGATTCATTGCTTCTCCTTTTTAGTTGGACATTATCTCCTTTTTCCTTTGGTCTTGGACTTAATCAGCACTTTAGATATCACTTCAACAACTGTTAGTCAATCAATCGATTCGTCATACCTCATCTTCAATCTTCTATGCAAGTGCATCAAGACACTCTTACAATGTCTAAAAACAAATGGGATAAACCTTATGGTCCTAACAATGTACAAGAGATCCTTATGGAAGCTCTATCAAAATAACTTGAAACGTTGAAATCCAAAATCTAGGAATTAAAGGGAGAAAAAGATACACAATCCAACAAATGCTTATCAAGCTCAATCTATCGTTTTCTATTTGATCATGATCAAGTGAGTGATTACAAAGCCCTAAAATTTGTTGAAAACACCATGAAGTCTCCCTCCAAAGGGATTAGTAACCTCATGAAAGAAGAACCTAGGGTTAAATGCGAGAAAGTCTTTACTCCTTTGGGACAATCTTATAAATCAACATTGGAAGAACTTCTTGATAATGATCTCATCACATTACCTCAAGCCACATCACGTGGAATAAGATCCTTGAGTAATTATTGTGCATATCATCAACTGAATGAGAATAAAACTTCATCTTGCATGGAGTTGAAACATAAAAATCCAAGATCTCATAGATGATGGCATAATCAAAGTTGAAAATCCTAATGATTCATCTAATCTCGACCATGATCAATATCAAGAATCCATGTCTAGAAATGGTTCGTAGATCACATCTACTTCCTCTGCCATCCCTCTATCTCCTAAAGCTTCACCATCTCTATCAAGAACTAAGCTTAATGATGACTATGTCTACCCTTAGGGACTACCTCTAAAAGAGATCCAAGCTAATCAACATACGTCTGCAATTATTTCTTAGGATTCTTAGATCATAGACCCAAAGCATACATGTGCTTCAACACTTGTCATGCCTATTCCAAATGATTGTCCATCATTGTGTCAAGAATCCCATATGCAGATCAAAATTCCTTCCTCGTCCTTAGAAGTGGCTCCATGTTAAGAGGGCAATCTGTAGTGTGCAGGCACTAATATTAGTAATGATCAAGATCAATCCACTGTCCATCCTTATCCAATGGTTGACCAAAGTCACATATCTCAAGATTCTCATGATGATTTCATCATCCCCTTCCATTTATTCCAAGAACATAGCTCTCCATCTCTTAAGCAAGATCAAGATATCCTTTCTAGCATCTCTAATGGGCCTATTGAAAATCAAGAGAAAGGTACCCTTTGTACACCATCTAAAGGTCCTTTTCAAGATCTGAGCATCCCATCATCCCCTTGTCATACTCTTCCATATTCAGAAACTATCATTCCTCAAAATTTCTTGCATAATGATAAATCCAATCAAGCTTCAGTTTCTCCTATCAAAGCTAATCATAAGCCTATAGGTATAAAGATGACTCCTAATGATGAGATCCTTGGAAATGCATCTCACTTGAAATATGTTGATATCCCTTCCACACCTTATATCCCTCCATTCAAATGCAAGCATAATCCTTCACTATCCTCCAAATCCAAAAACTTCAAACCTTCCATCTATATTGGGTCCTTATATCCCTCCATCTACCATGCCTATCAGTACTAGCCTGTCATCCACTTCCACTATCCCCTATCAAGATCAAAAAAGACATGCCTCCTTGAAATCTCCCTATTAGCCTATCCATATGAACCAGTCATATCGACCCCATTCATCCACAATCCCGAAGTCTTTTGGAAGTAATTTGGATGTGCAACAAAGAAATCAGAAATTCAAGAATCCACTTACATATGAATATCACCATGTCCCATCTAATCGACATGTGACTACAAAGAGACCACAAAGGTCCACTGAGAAAAGAATAAAATCAAATAAATTATGGGTTCCTAAATCCATCATGGAAGAATTGTGTTCTAAATCCGAGCAAAGAATAATATCAAAGAAAATATGGGTTCCTAAATCCATCATGGAAGAATTGCGTTATGAATCCAAGCAAAGAATCAAATCAAGGAAAATATGGGTTCCTAAATCCATCATGGATGAATTGCGTTCTAAATCATCCAAAAACAAAGGAAAATCAAAAGAAAGGTGGATTCCCAAGTCTCTTCCAAAGGACTTGGATAAAGAAATAAAATCAAAAGCAATGTGGAATCCCAAGTCTCTTTTAAAATGCTTGAACAAAATGGAAAAGTCAGAGTTGGCATCCAAGCTTCGAAATTCTTCCACTGCATTCGCATCTAAAAATCTCCCATATTCTAACTCTATTTTGGGTCCTCATGTCCCAAAATCCATTACCTTGAATACTTCATCCATCTTGGGTCCTCATATACCAAGATCCATATTAGCTCATTCATCAAAACCTCAAGCCATTTCATCCACTTTTCCTCCATTCGTCCACTACCCTTCAAGGGGTGTGTCAATTTTGATCTTACCACCATACCCTATCCAATATCTTGCACCTACCTCTTACCCATTCATCACATATCCTTCCATTCCTCTTATCCAATCCCTCACATAAATCCTTGGTTACCATCTCCCTTATCCTCCATATCATTCATTCCCTATCATCACCCTATCAATATCTTTGAGAATACTTTCAGCAGCCTTGGCCCATCATAGAATATCTTTCACAGGAGCACTATCTAAAGAGCAGAAGCTTAAGTTCTATTGATGGGACTTTGGTGACTGGTTCTATCAACAAATTAAGTTGTCACCGGGTACCGGGGTACTGGCCAACTCCACCTGTAAAGGTTATCCATAGAAATGAGATTCCCTGGGCCTCAAAGCACCTGGGAGTCGGGTCTGGATGGTGCGGGGCTCTGTTGGGAGATGTAACTATTTTTGAGGGGGATAGCTGGTTATCTTCAACTCTTTCTCTCTGGGGATTCAAGAAGGTGAGGTTTCTCCGAGAATTCTTAGACTTAACAAATAAACTAAAAAAGATCCTGCAGAGTTATAAATATTTCATCTACCTATAGTTACGCTGAACATTCAAAACATCAACAATACTCTAACACACTATACTAAATACCGAAGAAACATGCAACCATCAGTTCATATTTCATCAATAGCAAGGGAAAGGAGGTCGTTGATCTACTTTTAGTGTTAGAGGAAAGGACATGAAGAACACAAAGCATAAAATACCATCAATCAAGAAGACAAAATGCCAACAACATCATTGCAAGAAATCTCCCTTCTTCATTAACATTTCTTCCAACAAGCACTGGTGCATGGTACAATGGTGGCTCCAAGGGAGCATCTAACTACTTGAAAGCTTAAAGACTACGTAGCATTGAGCTCTGCAACATGAGAAATGAAAGACTGCTTTTCTATTACTGTGGACTACAAAATCATCAATTTTGCTGACCCTTGGAATGAAGACAGAATTACTATTTAAACACATATACATCTAACCCTAACCCTAAATTATGTTACACTGTACATTAAAATATATTATCCGGTGGACGGTACTACTTGTGCCACCCTACAAAAGACCTAGAGATGGAATAGGCTTGTCATGTCAGCAGACAAAGACAAGAGAAGTGGAGTGGAAGAATTGGCCTCGAGAAGAGAGCTGAGAAGGAGAAAGAAGAAATCTGATCCCCTGGGGATCGAGGCTACATGCCTCATAAATGGGAAAAGTGGCACCCTATCTCCAATGTACCAGGTGTACTTCTAAAATGATGCCTTAGGAAGACCATCTATCTGAAAACTCCTTGCCAATCTGACGTGCAGTGATGTAGCCATCTACCCTCTAATGACCTTTATTAACTGCTTTGAAAATGACCGATCGGCCTCAGGGACCAGGACACGGATCACTGAAATAATACAAAATGTAGGACCTGGGACTCCGGGGTCCAGGAACTTATGTTTTGAAAGAATAAAGAATACAAAAATACTTAAATTTTCTCCAGCCCCCGGAGAAACTTCATTGTTGCTTATTGTCATTGAAGGTCTGGAGGAGGTGGGAGATTCCATCCTCATCATTATATTTAAGGCCAGCCCGCCGGTACTTGGCCACCTCAATCTGTTCCCTCAGTTCTGGAACATTTCCCTTGAATTCATCGGCCATCTTGGCCACATCATGATCACTGAGGATCATGCGAGTTATTCACGCTATTTGAGTTCCATCTATTCCCTCTGGGGAATGATATCTTGATTCCATTAGCTCATCAAACTTCCCCAAAACATATTCTTTTGACATGCATGTGTCAGTACTAAATGGATCAGCTCTGGAGACCTTTGTAACAGAAAACTTATATAAATTGGAAGAATATTGAACCGTATTAACTTTATCCTGCAGAGTCCCCACTAGTTTCTTGAGTACCTCCAATGTGAGGTCAAGTCTGGAGTGCTGGGTCCTCACAAAATCAAATGACTCTTCACCCAAAATTTTGAACTCGAAAACCATTTCCTCTTTGAGGCTGAGGATTTCTTCAAACTCAACCTTCCATGCTTCATAATTCTCAATGTCCCCCTCCCATATGTTGATGATGGTCTCATCCTGGTGCAAGATGTGGTAGGCCGTGTATAGATCTGGGAGGGTGGACACCAAGAAATGCTAGACATTTCCCATGAACTATAGAGAGACCCACTCATCAACCTCTTGGGCCTTCTTTTTCATCTCCCGTAATGAGTCTATGTCGCTCTGCGGTAGTGGAGCATCAGATGTAGAGGCCTCCAGAGGAATAAAATTGATAGGCTAGGCTAGCTCAGTAAGTAACCCCATGAGGTTTTCATTTTTCTCCTTTTCTACTTTGAGCTTTTGGGCCTCCTTTTCATAATGAGCCTCTACTGCCTTGGCTTCCTCTTTCAACAGGTCTACTTCACCCTGTTTCCCTCTCTTCCCTAGTGATATATCCATGATGTTATAATATACGGCCTCGACCGTTGCTTCATCTGAGTCTGGGGAAGGTGTTGCTATCACCGTAACTATTTCTCCACCTGGCCCGGTTCAAAGAGTGTGAACTATCCAGGCTTTCTTGGACTTTGGCGGGTTCTGGCCCTGAGCCATAATCTCTGCCAAGGAAAGATGGACTTTGGGTGTTGACAGGGGGGCCTTCGTCTTTCAGGTTTCTATCGACCATTCCAATGGTAGGGGTGGCTTGGTAGCCAAAATTTGTTCCTATGCCTTCTCCCTGATATCTTGCTATGCCTCGTCAGTTGTGCGGGTTCCTCCCAGCCCCTTTTTTGTATCTTCTAATTCACTGACAACATTTTCCCCGGTGACATTTATATCTTCTGCCCCACCATCTGTATCTTTAGTAATATCTGGGTCTTCATTGGTTTCCCTGAGGTTTTCTTCTTCTTCCTATTGTTGTTCTTCCTTAGCCTCTATTGCTGGGATATCTTCTTCCATTGGTACATCTTTAGGTAGTGGGGGAGGAAATGGGCCAAGGTTTAACGTTTGGGCTGCAGTGATTACCTCCCCAAAGGTTACCTTCAGGAGCGGCATTTGGAGCATGGAAGTTGGGGTCACGGTTGTTCCCGAAGGTCTAGTTTCCCTAGCTAATGCCATTTTCTCACTTTGTTCTTGTTTTTTCCCTGATACTCCCGTGTCCTGTATCTCTGAAACTTCGGAGGCAATTTCTTGTTCCACCTCCTTTTCTTCTTCCATCTGTTCTTCCTGCTCCAGAAGCTATTGATTTCTTTAGTTGTTCTTTTATGGGGACCTCCTACATAGTTGGGGTCTCCATTATTCCTTTTCCCTTATCTTATCCTTGTGAAGAAGTCCCAGCCTCGGGGGTTAGCTTTGGTACCGGCTTGGCAGCTCTGCGGGTACTTTTGGGGCATATTCTTTTGAAATACTTGTGGTTGTGCTCGGCCACGTTGCGAGTAAATTCCTCTATGGTGGGCCCCTCCTGGGCATTCCAGTTCACTGGTGGGAGGTCCAACTTATCAATCCCCTTTGCTTTGTACTGGGGGTCTATTGTGGAGACGGTGTTTGAGAAGTTATCGGGGAATCTCCGGAGTTGATCCATTTAGCACTGACACATGCACACTGGAAGAATATGTTTTGGGGAAGTTTTATGAGCTAATGGAATCAAGATATCAATCCCCAAAGGGAATATATGGAACTCAAATGGCGCAAATAACTCACATGATCCTCAGTGGTCATGATGCAACAAAGATGGCCGATGAATTCAAGGGAAATATTCCAAAACTGGGGGAACAGATTGAGGTGGCCAAGTATCAGTAGGCTGGCCTTAAAGATATTGGTGAGGATGGAATCTCCCACCTCCTCTAGACCTTCAATGACAATAAGAAACAATGATGTTTCTCTAGGGGCTGGAGAAAACTTAAGAATTTTTGTATTCTTTATTCTTTTGAAACGTAAGTTCTCAGACCATGGAGTCCTGGGTCCTACATTTTGTATTCTTTCAGTGATCTATTCCTGGTCCCCGAGGCTAACCGGTCACTTTCAAAGCAGTTAATAAAGGTCATCAGAGGGTAGATGGCTACATCATGGCACGTCGAATTGGCAAGGAGTTTTCTGACAGATGGTCTTCTTGAGGCACCATTTTAGAAGTACACCTAGCACATTGGAGATAGGGTGCCACTTTTCCCATTTATGAGGCACGTAGCCTTGATCCCTGGGGGATCAGATTTCTTTTTTCTCCTTCTAGGCTCTCTTCTCAAGGCCGATTCTTCCACTTCACTTCTCCTGTATTTTTCTTTTGACATGACAAGCCTATTCCATCTCTAGGTCTTTTGTAGGGTGGCGCAGGTAGTACCGACCATCAGATAATATATTTTAATATACAGTGTAACATAAGTTAGGGTTAGGGTTAGATGTATATGTGTTTAAATAGTAAGTCCAGCTTCATTCCAAGGGTCGGCGAAATTGATGATTTTGCAATCCACTGTAATAGAAAAGCATTCTTTCATTTCTCATGTTGCAGAGCTCAATGCACCTTAGTCTTTAATCTTTCAAGTAGTTAGATGCTCCCTTGGAGCCACCATTGTACCACGCACTAGTGCTTGCTGGAAGAAATGTTAATGAAGAAGGGATAGTTCTTGCAATGATGTTGTTGGAATTCTATCTTTTGGATTGACGGTATTTTATGCTTTGTGTTCTTCATGTCCTTTTCTCTAACACTAAAAGTAGATCAACGACCTCCTTTCCCTTGCTATCGATGAAATATGAACTGATGGTTTCATATTTCTTTGGTATTTAGTATAGTGTGTTAGAGTATTGTTGATGTTTTGAATGTTCAGCGTAACTATAGGTAGATGAATTATTTCTAACTCTGCAAGATATTTTTTAGTTTATTTTTTAAGTCTAAGAATGCTCGAAGAAACCTCACCTTCTTGAATCCCCAGAGAGAATGAGTTGAAGATAACTAGCTATCCCTCTCAAAAATAGTCACATCTCCCAAGCGAGCCCCACACCGTCTAGACTCGACTCCCAGGTGCTTGGAGGCCCGAGGAATCTCATTTCCCCAGATAACCTTTACAAGTGAAGTTGGCTGGTACCCCGATACCCGGTGACAACTTAATCTATTAGCGGACCCGGTCACCAAAGTCCCATCAACAAGTTCCTCCAAATTTTAAAAAAATAAAAATAAAAAAGTGCCTTTGTAAAACCTGGTAAACAGGTGCCTTGGTAGCAAAAGTAAAGATAAATCAATCTTTCCTATGGTGAAAACCACTTCTTGTGGCACCTTGGATAAGTACCATGATGAAAACCTAGAAAACATGCATCATGCATAATTCCTCCTACTTGCACTCTTCACTTGGGGGAAAGTTCCTTCCATGTCATCCTATCCATCATATCTTACATCCAGCTAGCCTATGAACATCGATGTTCCTTATGGTAATCTTGACAAAGTTGCACCTATCCATGGCACCCTATTGTGATCTTGCTTATTTGAAGCCTATCCTTCCTATCTCTGAGCACTCCTACCATAATCAAAACCACCCACTTATACCTCCATCACCCCTTATCCTGATTGTGATATCATTTCTATATCCTATCCTATTTAATTGACCACTTGGTCTTGATCTAAATGAAGAACAAAAAAATTCCAAAATTGTTTCTCAAAAAGTATCTTGACATGTCCTTTCTTTTGGACCACATTCTTTTCATGACATCAGGTAATTATCCTATATGCTATCTAGCACCAGTCAATGAGCCTACATTGCTATATTCTTTTTTCCCCTAGCTTGGGTAATCTTGAGGAGACTGTCCTTGAGGGTCGCATTCACCTTCTCCTTCCATAATTATCTATTCACCTCATCCATCAAATTTCTAATCCATCCGTTATGAGCTCTACCTTGCTAGACATTGGGGGCAAACCGATGTGATCTTGATTGAGATCGGTTAATCTAAAAAAATATGAAAATTGGAAAAAGTCCTGAAAAATGATCATCTTGGTGAAAACCTAGAAATAGGTACATTGATGCATAAAAACAAATAATCAAAAAAATCAAAAAATACAAAAAAACTGAAAAGGAGAAAAAGTGCCTTGGTGAAAACTTGGTAAATAGGCGCCATGGTAGAAAAATAGAATCTTTGCCAAGTAGGTGAAAACTTGGTAAACAGGAACCTCTTGTACTTAACACTCCATCTATCAATGCTCAATCTTGGCATCAATCATTTTCTTCAGTTTGTACATAGCTTTCAGTCACTTCATGACACTCAGGTTCTTCTGAGAACCCTCCTAGCTTGAAACTGATCCAGAGTCATAACCTGGGGTCAATAAAATTGGATTTGTCCTTGCAGCACGAGTCAAGTCAGTTATCACCATTTTCTACTAGGGGCATGGTTCCCCAAATTTGATCGCATCTTTGGCTTACACCAGAGTCAGTAATCTTGTCATTTCTGAAGGACAAGTCACTATTGATGCAAGCAGGTGTTTCTCAACACCATAATCAACATTGTTTCTTAAAAATATCTTTGGATGCATCTGTGTTTCTTAACACACGTTGGATATCACAAATGTAAAATAAATATTGATAACACTCAAACACAAAGCACTCACAAGCACGACGGTGTTTCTCAACACCTCATACATATATACATTTGAAAACTTTAAAAAACTTGATGAAGTATGCTGAAATTTTATTCGTATGCTGTCTGTTCTCATTGACTTCGTTAATCTTTATTTGTCTACCTCTTGTTGGTGTGGTCCCGATGATCAAGAAACATCATTTAAACTGGGTTTATGTGATAAGAGCTCCTGCATTAAGGCGGAAAATCCTCACATCCCTTGATCTTGTTTACTTGTACGCCAAGGTGAGGTCAAAACTATCTCCTTGATTGTTATTGCTCTATTTGTTTATGCAAGATCACACTCATGGTTATCTTGGCTTTGAATTCCTTGATACTGGTGTACTCTTGTAAAATTAACTAGGAACAATGTTCAGGTCATCTCGGCTGTTGTGCCCTGATGCTTACATTAGTTTCTCATATCTTATTCGATGAAATTCATATTCATATTATTATGGTCGTAGTGGCACCAATAAGGATTGTATCAATTCCGATGTTCCAAAAATGCTCAATGATGAAAATTTTCAAAGCTAAAGCTCAGTGACTACACCTTAGGTTGCATTCATGTTAGTCTACATCTGCATCTGCATCTGCATAGTGTTGAAATCAACATAATAACTTTATCTCTCTCCAATGTGAATAATCTGAGACTCCAATCAATCACTCTTCTCATTGTCAAGTGGTCATGATACCCCTTGCTAATTCAACTATCCTGATTCCATTTTTAGGATCAAAATCTAAATCTAAATTTGACCACTTGCACAACCAATAGAAATCTCTCAGTATTTTCTTCTAATTAATCCATGTATCTTACTTTTGGTCAATCTCGGTCAAACATGACCTCTCATCAAGTACATATTTTGTCCTAACCATGTGGGACCTCCTTCTAATCAGCTCAGTTTCTTCCTAAATTGTCTAATCAATCAAATTGTTTCTCATCATAGGGGCACCTAGCCATATTTCAATTTAACTCCCAAGGGGGCAGGATCAGGAAATCAACATTCCAGTGATCACATCCTCAATCAAAACCCCATCGCTTGGGGCATCTTAGGTTCATCGCATCAAATCAAGTTGAAATCATATTAAATCAAAGACAACCTAATCAATGGTCTTATACAATGGTGAATACACTCGAAACCAGACAAGATCGGTCTTATACGGGCTATTCATTATTGAAACCAGATACATTGATCAAATTGGCTTCATCACTTCAAATCAAGTCAATTTTCTTTCTAATCAAATCTCTTAACAGTAATAAGTTTTTGTTAGACACCTAGATTTGCACCCTTCACCCAAGCTCTCGTAGTCTTGGTAATCTAGTGTAACATGGGAATCATCTCAAGGTTGTGGGACCTTTTGCTAACTGAGATGAGACCCCCAGATTCTAGGCCGGTTCCTCTTGGTATGTCACCCAAATTTGCTTCTTAATAGGAAAGTAAATCTTTGAGGGAAAAGGGATAGAAGGAATGCATGAAAAGGAAATGAATGAAAGAAAATTATCCTACTAGGTGATACACCAAAGGTGACCTAAATCACAATACATTGACTAATCTTAGCATGAAAACCTTGGAACTAAAAGAACACAACTTCCTACATAGGTTTGCATAAGTATTTCATAGAGAGGCCCGAGACGAACAGAGGCTATTCAGGGAAAGAAGTGATTTCACAAACAATAGTGTATTTACTATAAGTAGACATAGACTATGACTTGCAAATAGACATCCAATTTTGCAATTCAGCACATGAATGAGAAAAAATGATAGGGGACTATAGAATATCCACAAACTCATCTAAATCAAATCATCCACAGTAGTACACACTATTGCAAAAGAAAGAGGGCTCAAAGACTTCAATGTTTCATTAGAAATCACTCAATATATTCTAATTTAGTAAGAGAGATTTAGACAAGGATGCCCAAGGATAGAAAAGATGTCTCAAAAAGCCTCTGCAATATCTAAACGTCAATGAAAGATTACAAATTGCAGAAATCAGAGGGTAGAAAGAATGCCACGGATAATTTCTAAGTCCAAAAAACTCTTCGAGCTCTAAAGCTCTCAAAACTGATATATATACTCTCCAGCACGCAGGCTTTGAGTCCCCAAAAATGATTAGGGTTACATTCTATTATGTTTTCTTTCTGAATAATAGAAACCCTAACTGTCTAATCCATCAGAAGAAAACTGGAATCATCTACTGAAGATCAGATCTATCTTTGAAAAGTAACTTTCCATAAATGAAAATCTCTGGAAAAGGTCGGTGGATCTAATATGAAAGAAGACCGGTTGAAAATACATAGAATGAGGTCTTAATTAGGAAACCTATCTTGGGTTAAATCAATAACTATTTGTAGAGAATAACGCCAGAAATCAGATTGCCCTTTTAGAAAAGCTGACTCAACCCCTTACTCCTCCTGAAGGGTCACCCCTTATCCATCTAATCCTCTGCCAGTTGGCTCTGCCATAGCTGTTAAAATCTGATCTAAAAGGATATTTGAATTTTTTAAATAGTTGTATGACAACGGTCATAGCTGGCGGGGATACCTGCATCAACAACTGAGATAAAAATCTGATTTTACTTTGAAACATAGCCGTAGATGACTTTACTCTACCTAGGCTTCGTATTATAATCCTGGGTTACCTTTCCTTCCTTGTTGCTGAATCTCCCAATAGTTCCCTTAAACCTTAGTTATATCATGAGACTAGCGACAATGCAGTCTCCCCATCTCCTTATCCTTTTATTAACTTTGTATCCTTTCGGAGACCCAGCGACAAAGGTGATTTCATAGTCGCAAAACAAAATGGAATACCCTATCGTGGTTACAAGACTTGGAGACTGGAGGAGTATGAAACATGGTATTATCAAGACATGCATCCTCCTGTCATTTGTCTACTATTGCTTTGTCACCACTATCGCCGACATTAGCACTTAACTTAACTCAACCTGTTTTAACCACAGAGAAACTGGAGACTCGGTGACTGCACAATCTCGAAGTCTCATAAAGGATTCTTACCCCTGTAGTTAATCATGAGACCTCCCGTCTAAAAGGGATTTTACCCTTATCTTGCTTTACTCAGCTATATTTGTGGGTTAAGAAAACATTTAGTCGTAGTACCTCATGATACTTTATTAACCTTGGTTTATATTGGGAGACTACACGACTAAAGGGAAATCTCGGGGTTGCCGGGTAAAATGAAATATGTCTTCTTCCTCATGCGACTTAGAGACAAAAGGTAATGCCAAAAAGTGCACATGGAACTTTTAAGAACTTAAGTGACCTAAAAAGGTAAATGGGAAATAGAGTGAGAAATTACTGAGCTAGGGTTTACCATGAAACACTTGGGATTCCATTTTTTAGGTTATTTGCATGGACAAGGAAAAACAAGGAACTGAACAGATATGCAGTGGACATGACCAAAACTAGAAACCCAGAGTCTTTTACAGGCTAGGCTCAACCCTTGTGGGAGCCTCATTTTACTCCACTTGCAACCAATTTTACCAGTTGAGGAAAATTTGGGTAACATTCTTGGCAATTTCTGCAGGATGTCTGCCTGCTAGACATTGAGAACCAGCAGCCTCCGAGACATTCCATTGGGCATGGAGTCATCTTCTGTGAATAAAAAATTTCCTCTGATAGAGAAATAAATTTGAAACAAAACCTACATGCACGGGCACTTCTTAAAAGGCTGAGAAGTTAGACTAGAAAGCTTTGAAAGAAAGCATGAAAACTAATCTACCCTAGACTAACCAGTGGAACAACCTGGTAAAACAAAACTATTTATTGGACTGCTAAAGTAGCTTCCTTTTCTGAATAAATTTTTTTGCAATATATGCATAAGGAAAATTACAAGTGTATGAGGCATGTATAGATTTTTCAAACAATAAAAAATTGCCTCTACAAAGGTGAGATCAGATTTACTTACCTCAATTTGATCATGTGATGGTACCTCAACAAACTCCATTTGGGCTAGGTATCTGATAGGGAAGCCCCTTGAGATTCTGAAGGTAGAAACTTTCTTGCTGGCATCTTTCTTCTTTTCATGGTCAACCTCCTTCACTATGGAAAGCCATGTCATCTCCTCTTTAATGATCAGAAGGTTGTCATCTCCTTCCTTTAAACTGGCCAAAAGGTCATCAAAGCTATCAAGATCCCGAGGATCTGAAATTAGCTCCAAATTTTGCTTAGGTGACTGATCCTCTAGAAGGGAGTAGTCCAAAAATGGATCTTCTATAGTAGACACACAACTCTGAACTCCTACCATAGGGAGTAAGGGTTCATCATTTAGCCCTTTTCAAAAGGTCCCTATGATCTCTAAAAAATCACACTCTTCCAAGCCTTTGCTGATGTTGTCCTCTTGTTGTTGTAAAGTTGCAGGTGTAGTCATGGAGATAACTTCATCATCTTGCTCAATAAAATTAGGCAGCTCATCCAACAAGGTGATATCCTCCTTATCAACAAAGATGGGCAGCCCCTCTAATAGGTTCACCAAGGTATCATCTTGAATATCTATTCCCATCTTCTTAGCCCTCTGTCCCAGCTCATCACAGTCCTTACTTAGATTTGAAATCTCTAACCTCATCTCCTTTGCATCATCTCAAGGAAGCTCATTATCCACAAGCTCCTGCCCCGATACTGAACTAGTATCCTTGCAAAGTCTTGGCATTTGACAACCAAGAGGCAGAGATGGCCATTTCCATAGAGGTTCATCACCCTGAGAGACAATAGAGGCCTCTTAGGGTGAATCATTTCCTTAAGCAAACTGCCATGATTGATTAGTGGACTGATCCTCTGTCACAGTTACCTGAGCAGGAGTCTTCGCCTCAAAACTTGGAATACATAGTTGGAGGGTTTTAAGGGAAGACATGGAAGGCATATTTGCTTGGACTCTTGGTAAGTCAAAGCCTACACTACTTTGGTGATGTTCCACCATTATTGCAACCACTTCTCTCGGCTGCTGATGTTCCAGAGGTGGCTGCAAGTGCTTTGTTGTCCTTATGCTTCAAGAAGGTCCTTGAAGCTCAAAATTGGATTCCTTGTAGGTTCCTCATGTGTAGGGTGTAGGAAAAATGATACCTTCCCATTGGAATCTCAGGCCCAAGAGCTTCCCTTTCAACAATTGGAGCTTTGGATTTTGTTGAAATAACTTCAGCTTGACAACTGAGCTCGTCTCCAAATTGCTGTCCATGAAGCATCCCAATCCCAGGGATACATGTTTTCAAGGTGATTGCTTCATGGTAGGGGGTAAACCCTTGGAAAATTCCATGATTTTCCATTTCTTTCTGCTCATAGGCTTGAGTTTCCATATCTTGCTGCAAATTTTTTATCTCAAATATTTGCTTGATCATGTCAAGAACTTTATCTTTGATCTTTCCTTGTTCTCTCATAACCTCTGAGATGTGAGGCTACTGCCTAATGGGCTGAAAAGGGGGGGGGAGTTAATCATGGTGGGCTAGTTGCCTATGCATCAACATCTCTTGTTATTCCTTTAGTGCCCATGGGTTTTCTCTTTGGAGGGCTTGTTCATAATCTCTGACAAGAGCGTAATCATCTCGGGCATGTTGGATATATTGAAGGCCTTGCATAGTATGGAATTTTGGGGTAAAAGTAGGCCTTGGAGGGATTTGGTATGGCTGATGACTAGCCCACAACATATTATAACTATAATAAGAAGGAGAGAGACCCAACTTCTCATAGTAGCCTGACATGTCTACTTATAGTTAGCTGGAACTTTGAAAAATGTGTAAAAACTTAGAACATACCAGCACTTTGATCTTTGAAACCAGTAGACCTATGGAGTTGCCAGATATACAGTAAAATGACCTCTTCTAGGTCTGAATCATGTCATCAGCATATCAGTGATACCATGTCTTGTAAGATAAAATTCTTTATGGAGTCCCACCGGGTGTGCCAGAACTATTAGACACCTAGATTCGCACCCTTCACCCAAGCTCTTGTAGTCTTGGTAATCTAGTGTAACATGGGAATCATCTCAAGGTTGTAGGTTCTTTTGCTAACCGAGATGAGACCTTAAGATTCTAGGCCAGTTCCTCTTAGTATGTCACCCAAATTTGCTTCTTAACAGTAAAGTAAATCTTTGAGGGAAAATGGATAGAAGGAATGCATGAAAGGGAAATGACTGAAGGCAAATTATCCTACTAGGTGATACACCGAAGGTGACCTAAATCACAATACATTGACTAATATCAGCATGAAAACCTTGGAACCGAAAGAAAAAAACTTCCTAGATAGGTTTGCATAAGTATTTCATAGAGAGGCCCGAGACAAACAGAGGCTATTCAGGGAAAGAAGTGATTTCACAAACAATATCGTATTTACTATAAGTAGACATGGACTATGACCTGCAAACAAACATCCAATTTTTCAATTTAGCATAGGAATGAGAAAAAATGACAGGGGACAATATAATATCCACAAACTCATCTAAATCAAATCATCCACAGTAGTACACACTATTGCAAAAGAAAGAGGGCTCAAAGACTTCAATGTTTCATTAGAAATCACTCAATATATTCTAATTTAGTAAGAGAGATTTAGACAAGGAAGACCAAGGATAGAAAAGATGTCACAAAAAGCCTCTACAATATCTAAACGTCAATGAAAGATTACAAATTATAGAAGTCAGAGGGAAGGAAGAATGCCACGGATAATTTCTAAGTCCAGAAAAATCTTCAAGCTCTAAAGCTCTCAAAACTGATATATATACTTCCCAGCACGTAGGCTTGGAGTCCCCAAAAATGATTAGGGTTACATTATAATATGTTTTCTTTCTGAATAATAGAAACCCTAACTATCTAATCCGTCAAAAGAAAACTAGAATCATCTACTGAAGATCAGATCTATCTTTGAAAAGTAGCTTGCCATAAATGAAAATCTCTGGAAAAGGTCGGTGGATCTGATATGAAAGAAGACCAGTCAAAAATACATAGAATGAGGTCTTAATTAGGAAACCTATCTTGGGTCAAATCTACCACTATTTGTAGAGAATAGCGCCAGAAATTAGATTGCCCTTTCAGAAAAGCTGACTCAACCCCTTACTCCTCTTGAAGGGTTGCCCCTTATCCATCTAATCCTCTGCCAGTCGGCTCTGCCATAACTGTTAAAATATGATCTGCAAGGATATTTGAATTTTTTAAATATTTGTATGACAATGGTCATAGCTGGCATGGATACTTGCATTGACGACTAAGATCAAAATCTGATTTTACTTTGAAATGTAGTCGTAGATGACTTTACTCTACCTGGGCTTCGTATTATACTCCTAGGTTACCTTTCCTTCCTTGTCATTGAATCTCCCAACTGTTCTCTTAAACCTCAGTTATATCATGAGACTCGACAACAATGTAGTCTCGCCATCTTCTTATCCTTTTATTAACTTTGTATCCTTTTGGAGACCCAATGACAAAGGTGATTTCATAGTCGCAAAACAAAATGGAATACCCTATCGTGGTTATGAGACTTGGAGACTAGAGGAGTATGAAACATGGGCTTATCAAGACATGAGTCCTCCTGTCATTTGTTTACTATTGCCTTGTCACCATTGTCTCTGACATTAGCATTTAACTTAACTCAACCTATTTTAACCATGGAGAAACTGGAGACTCGACGACTGGACAATCTTGAAGTCTCATAAAGGATTCTTACCCCTGTAGTTAATCACGAGATCTCCTGATTGAAAGGAATTTTACCCTTATCTCTCTTTACTCAGCTATATTTGTGGGTTAAGAAAACATTTAGTTGTAGTACCTCATGATACTTTATTAACCTTGGTTTATATTGGGAGACTACGTGACTAAAGGGAAATCTCGGGGTCATCGGGTAAAATGAAATATGTCTTCTTCTTGATTAGAGTTAGAGACAAAAGGTAATGCCAAAAAGTGCACATGAACTTTTAAGAACTTAAGTGACCTGAAAAGGTAAAGAAAAATATTGTGAGAAATGGCCAAGTTAGGGTTTACCATAAACACTCAGGATTCCATTTTTTAGGTTATTTGCATGGACAAGGAACTAAACAGATATGCAGAGGACATGATCAAAACTAGAAACCTAGAGTCTTTTATAGGCTAGGCTCAACCCTTGTGGGAGCCTCATTTTAATCCACCTGTAACCAATTTTACTAGATGAGGAAAATTTGGGTAACATTCTTGGTGATTTCTGCAGGATGTCTGCCTGCTAGACATTGAGAACCAGTAGCCTCTGAGACATTCCATTGGGCATGGAGTCATCTTCTGTGAACAAAAACTTTCCTCTGACAGAGAAATAAATCTAAAACAAAACTTACGTGCACGGGCACTTCTTGAAAAGCTGAGAAGTTAGACTAGAAAGCTTTGAAAGAAAGCAGGAAAACTAATCTACCCTAGACTAACCAGTGGAACAACTTGGTGAAAAAAACCATTTACTGGACTACTAAAGTAGTTTCATTTTCTGAATAAAACATTTTGCAGTATATGCATAAGGACAATTACAAGTGTATGAGGCATGTATAGATTTTTCAAACAATAACAAATTGACTCTACAAAGGTGAGATCAGATTTACTTACCTCAATCTGATCATGTGATGATACCTCAACAAACTCCATTTGGGCTAGGTATTTGATAAGGCAGCCCCTTGAGCTTCCGAAGGTAGGAACTTTCTCGCTGGCATCTTTCTTCTTTTCATGGTTTTCCTCCTTCACTATGGAAAGCCATGTCATCTCCTCTTTAATGGTCAGAAGGTTGTCATCTCCTTCCTTTAAACTGGCCAAAAGGTCAACAAAGCTGTCAAGATCCTGAGGATATGAAATTAGCTCCAAATTTTTCTTAGGTGACTGATCCTCTGGAAGGGAGTAGTTTGAAAATGGATCTTCTACAGCACACACACAACTCTAAACTCCTACCACAGGGAGTAAGGGGTCATCATTTAGCCCTTCGCAAAAGGTCCCTATGATCTCTGAAAAATCACACTCTTCCAAGCCTTTGCTGATGTTCTCCTCTTGTTGCTGTAAAGTTGCAGGGGTAGTCATGGAGATAACTTCATCATCTTGCTCAATAAAATTAGGCAGCTCATCCAACAAGGTGATATCCTCCTTATTAACAAAGATGGGCCGCCCCTCTAATAGGTTCACCAAGGTATCAACTTGAATATCTATTCCCACCTTCTCAGCCCTTTATCCCAGCTCACAACAGTCCTTACCGAGCTCTAAAATCTCTGACCTCATCTCCTTTGCATCATCACAAGGAAGTTCATTATCCACAAGCTCCTACCCTGATACTGAACTAGTATCCTTGCAAAGTCTTGGAATTCGACAATCAGGAGGCAAAGATGGCCATTTCCATAGACAATCATCACCTTGAGAGAAAATAGAGGCCTCTTGGGGTGAATCATTTCCTTGTGAAAACTGCCCTGATTGATTAGTGGACTGATCCTCTGTCACAGTTACTTGAGCAGGAGTGTTTGCCTCAAAAATTAGAATACACATTGGAGTTTTTTAAGGGAAGACATGGAAGGCATCTTTGCTTTGACTCTTGGTAATTCAAAGCCTGCACCACTTTGGTGTTGTTCCACCATTGTTGCAACCACTTCTCTCGGCTGCTGATGTTCCAGAGGCGGCTGCAAGTGCTCTGTTGTCTTTGGTGCTTCAAGAAGGTCCTTGAAGCTCAGAAGTGGATGCCTTGTAGGTTCTTCATGTGTAGGGTGTCAGAACAAATGATACCTTCCCATTGAAATCTCAGGCCCAAGAGCTTTCCTTTCAGCAATTGGAGCTTTGGATTTTGCTAAAATAATTTCAGCTTGACAACTGAGCTCATCTCCAAATTGCTGTCCATGAAGCATCCCAATCCCAGGGACACATGTTTGCAAGGTGATTGCTTCATGGTAGGGGGTAAACCCTTGGAAACTTCCAAGAGTTTCTATATCTTTCTTCTCATAGGCTTGAGTTTGCATATCTTGCTGCAAATTTTTTATCTCAGATATTTGCTTGATCATGTCAGGCACTTTAGCTTTGATCTTTCCTTTAACCTCTAAGATGTGAGGCTGTTGCCTAATGGGATGAAAAGGGGGGGGGAGGTAAGCATGGTGGGCTAGTTTCCTATGCATCAACATCTCTTTTTGTTACTTTAGTACCCATGGGTTTTCTCTTTGGAGGGCTTGTTCATAATCTCTGACAAGAGCGTAATCATCTGGGGCATGTTGGATATATTGAAGGCCTTGTATAGTATGGAAACTTGGGGTAAAAGTAGGCCTTGGAGGGATTTGGTATGGCTGATGACTAGCCCACAACATATTATAATTATAATATGAAGGAGAGTGACCCAGCTGCGCATAGCAGCTTGACATGTCTACTTATAGTTAGCTGGAACTTTGAAATATGTGTAAAAACTTAGAACATACCAGCACTTTGATCTTTGAAACCAGTAGGCCTACGGAGTCGCTAGATATGAAAAAAAATGACATCTTCTAGGTCTGAATCATGTCATCAACATATCAGTGATAGCATGACTTGTAAGATAAAATTCTTTATGGAGTCCCACCGGGCATGCCAGAACTATTAGACACCTAGATTTACACCCTTCACCCAAGCTCTTGTAGTCTTAGTAATCTAGTATAACTTGGGAATCATCTCAAGGTTGTGGGACCTTTTGCTAACTAAGGGAAGACCTCCGGATTCTAGGCCGGTTCCTCTTGGTATGTCACCCAAATTTGCATCTTAACATGAAATTAAATCTTTGAGGGAAAATGGATAGAAGGAATGCATGAAAGGGAAATGACTGAAAGAAAATTATCATACTAGGTGATACACTAAAGGTGACCTAAATCACAATACATTGAATAATCTCAGCATGAAAACCTTGGAACCGAAAGAACACAAATTCCTAGATAGGTTTGCATAAGTATTTCATAGAGAGGCCCGAGACAAACATAGGCTATTTAGGGAAAGAAGTGATTTCACAAACAATAGCGTATTTACTATAAGTAGACATGGACTATGACCTGCAAATAGACATCCAATTTCACAATTTGGCACAGGAATGAGACAAAATGATAGGGGACTGTAGAATATCTACAAACTCATCTAAATCAAATCATCCATAGTAGTACACACTATTGCAAAAGAAAGAGGGCTCAAAGACTTCAATGTTTCATTAGAAATCACTCACTATATTCTAATTTAGTAAGAGAGATTTAGACAAGGAAGCCCAAGGATAGAAAAGATGTCACAAAAAGCCTCTGGAATATCTAAACGTTAATGAAAGATTACAAACTGCAGAAATCAAAGGGCAAAAAGAATTCCACGGATAATTTCTAAGTCCAAAAAACTATTCGAGCTCTAAAGCTCTCAAAATTGATATATATACTCATCAGCATGCAGGCTTGGAGTCCCCAAAAATGATTAGGGTTAAATTATAATATGTTTTCTTTCTGAATAACATAAACCCTAACTGTCTAATCCGTCAGAAGAAAACTGGAATCATCTTCTGAAGATCAGATCTATCTTTGAAAAGTAGCTTGCCATAAATGAAAATCTCTGGAAAAGGTTAGTGGATCTGATATGAAAGAAGACCAATCAAAAATACATAGAATGAGGTCTTAATTAGGAAACCTATCTTGGGTCAAATCAACCACTATTTGTAGAGAATAACACCAGAAATTAGATTTCCCTTTCAGAAAAGCTGACTCAACCCCTTACTCCTCCTGAAGGCTCGCCCCTTATCCATCTAATACTCTGCCAATCGGCTCTGCCATAACTGTTAAAATATGATCTAAAAGGATATTTGAATTTTTTAAATATTTGTATGACAATGGTCATAGCTGGCATGAATACCTACATCGATGGCTGAGAGAAAAATCTGATTTTACTTTGAAATGTAGTCGTAGATGACTTTACTCTACCCTGGCTTTGTATTATAATCCTGGGTTACCTTTCCTTCCTTGTCACTGAATCTCCCAACTGTTCCCTTAAACCTAAGTTATATCACAAGACTCAGTGACAATGTAGTCTTTCCATCTCCTTATCCTTTTATTAACTTTGTAACCTTTCAGAGACCCAGTGACAAAGGTGATTTCATAGTCGCAAAACAAAATGGAATACCCTATCGCGGTTACGAGACTTGGAGACTGGAGGAGTATGAAACATGGGCTTATAAGGACACGCGTCCTCCAATCATTTGTTTACTATTGCCTTGTCACCATTGTCGCCTACATTAACACTTAACTTAACTCAACCTATTTTAACCATAGAGAAATTGGAGATTTGGCGACTGGACAATCTCGAAGTCTCATAAAGGTTTCTTACCCCTATATTTAATCACGAGACCTCTCGAATGAAAGGAATTTTACCCTTATCCCACTTTACTTAGCTATATTTGTGGGTTAAGAAAAAATTTAGTCGCAATACCTCATGATACTTTATTAACCTTGGTTTATATTGGGAGACTACGCGACTAAAGGGAAATCTCAGGGTCGTCAGGTAAAATGAAATATGTCTTCTTCCTCATGCGACTTAGAGACAAAAGGTAATGCCAAAAAGTGCACATGGAACTTTTAAGAACTTAAGTGACCTGAAAAGGTAAAGGGAAAATAGAGTGAGAAATGGCCGAGCTAGGGTTTACCATGAAACACTCGAGATTCCATTTTTTAGGTTATTTGCATGGACAAGGAAAAACAAGGAACTGAACAGATATGCAAAGGACATGACCAAAACTAGAAACCCAGAGTCTTTTACAGGCTGGGCTTAACCCTTGTGGGAGCCTCATTTTACTCCACCTGTAACCAATTTTACCAGATGAGGAAAATTTGGGTAACAGTTTCATCACTTCAAATCAAACTGGTTATTCGTTCAAACCAATCAAAAGGTTTAAGAGTTCTTAATAGATATTCAGTTTCATCGCTTCAATTCAAGCTAAGCGTTCTATTTATATATTTTGATCAATCTTCGTCCAATCAAGATTAGAGTCGCTCTTCTTCTTCAAAAGAATGGTTTCATCGCTTCAAATCAAACTATTATGGGTCTTCTCGCTAACAAGTCTTTGAATCAATGCACTGATCACACATCAATTCAAAGAGGGGAAAATATAATCACCTAAAAATGGTCATCTAAAACCTAGACCCCCCAATCTCAACATTTAATCAAGAAACCCTAATCTTGATTATTCTAAGTCCTAAATTAAACAGGTCATTCATCAAATTTGAACTGATCTGACCTAAACCCTAGGTCCTAATCTATCATCATACTTGATTAATTAATTAATTCCTAAAATCATAATACATTGGCAAATAAACCTTGTGTTAATTATTTAATTGATATTCTGATATATTAATTAAATAAAAATTACAAAATTATCAATTAAATCAAAAAGAAATTAAATTAATTAATAAAAACGTAAATGTGCATTCAAAATCAATTAAATCATTATAAATGCATACGACATCATCAAATTCAGTTGGCTGATTATCAAAATGGAAACAATCCAGTTCCCCTCAGTTAAATAATTCTCCACTGTTTATCATTTGGAAACATTTCAATTAACTGAAAACTGAATATGGAAGTTTCCAAAACTAACTGTTCAGTCAGTTCAGTCAACTAACTCTCTCAACCAATTGAATCATTTGCACATGGATTGTGCTTCTTCAATCGAATATGAGCCACTCTTTTTGTTCGATCTCGACCGTCGATTCGAGTGAGATTTCTATAAAAGAGAAACTCTTTTCCTTCACAAAGATCCTAACTTTTTATTAACATTATTATACTGCATTTTCAGTCTAGCATTCTTAGCTTTTTGCTTCAATTTATCTAGCATTGTTGTTTATTATTTTCAAGCATACAAATCTAATCTTAGAGCACACTTTGAATTTGGTGTTTTTAAAATGAATATCTCACATTTCATTTAGTGCTTCTAAAATTGAATCTTAAGTATCTTGGATGAAAAACAAATTGCATAATCATTTAGATTAATCAAAGCATTTTATTTTCAGCATATAGCTCTAAATCCTTCGTTTAGGTCTTCGGTGTAGTCACTGAGCTTGCAATGATTTGAGAGAAAGCTCATACTCCTACCTTCTAGAAGGCAACATGTTGACTCATTCAGACATGCAGGATGAATGAATCTAAATTCATTCCTATATGCAACTGAAGAACAATGACCATGTTGAAGTGTACTGCTAAGTAAGAAGGCCACTTTTAGCATGCACAGTTAAAACACCCAAATCAAGCAAATGATGTGCTTACAGGGGAGTAAAGTGACTAGTTGTGGTGAGAATTTTATTGATTTGTTTTCTCAGTAGATCCTCATCCATAGTTAATGATGATTTTAATTTGTTTAATGCCCACAACAGATCACTCATCTCATATAAGGAGCACCTTCGGCGTAATAATAACAATAATAATAATAATAACTGATTAAATTATATCATTTCTATTTTACTAAATTTTATAATATAACATCATATAAAATAATTGTCACTCTAGGGGAAGAGCACCGCGCATGTCTTAACTTTGCGTACCTATAGAGCCTAAACTATACATTAGATTTTGATGAATTTTTGTTGTTGTCTTCGTATGCGATTTGACACCTTAAAAAATATTTGTTGGGTTCTGGGTATTAATGAAAAACCTTGTCGAGATTGTCGAGCATCAAAGGTTCAAAAAATGGCCATTACAAAGTGTCATCTGATACTCACCTAAAGATGCACCAATAATTGCACTCAAAATTACCACTACCTACAGATAAATGTCCCAATAGTCATGCACAAATACCCCAATAATGGTGCACAAATGGATCAATTATGAACCAAAGAGAATAATAAGTGATCAACTACTAGTACATGTGTTATCATTTTTGAAGCTCTTTTATAATTAATAATTAAAATGCGAACTCGTAACATAGTTGATAAGGTAAATATAAATTTTACCTTTATGAAGCGAGTTATGCGAAGATCCTAATCTGATTCACAACATGTGGCACTCTATTGAATCTCAACACATATTCACACTCTGTCACAACATCAAAAAGACACACCCATGTATTAATCTTCCAATAAACACCCTCTACTCAAACACTTTAACAACCTCCACCATACATTTTTCTTTTAGCTTTCATAAAGAGTTGTTTATGTAGCTGAACTTTTAAAAAAAAATCTCATAAACCTAACATTATTAACAAAAATCTTCAAACTCTACATAAAAGACACGAAAGTAGTTCTAAATTGAAGAGTTGTTTCTTCATTGGATGCCTGTTCAATCCACTTTCATGAATCAGAATGAAAACTAATTAGAAGTGGGCTTCCAATCTTCAATATAAACAGTTGCACTCTCTTCAATGTCCAAGCGCTAAATATATCTTGAAGAAAATTACAAATATACTGAAAAGGAAATAATATTCGGCGTTATTTAGGTTAGGAATCAATAATATCCATGAAACAATCTTACGTACAATGAATTCACGTCACTTGTGTGTCCATCAAATCCATGAATCAGGCCTGAAATTTGATGATTGTATTACCCTTTTTTCCACTTTTGAGTCACATATGACAGGCTGAAAATTTATTAGACGCTATAGATTGACATGCTAATTTTTTATAAAACCATTAATATGACACTTCAATTTATTAATAAATTATAAAAAATTGTTATAGATAATATATAGTAGTTTGTTTAATACTATAAATATGTTTTTTTTTCTAATATAATATTTATATTTTGTATATTATATATTTATATTAATTTAGAATCTTTTTAAAATATAATATATTAATTTTTAAAACTTTTTTTACTAATTTAAAATATTAGTAGGTAATATACATATTTTTATATTATTTATTATATATTTGTATTAATTTAGAAACTTTTTAAAATAAAACATATAAACTTAGAAACTTTATTAATTATTTTGATATTTTTGCGTATATTACTAATTTATAATTATTTTCTAATTAATTATATTCTTTTTGTTGAGAAAATTTGAGTTTATTTATACTTATTGTTTAATTTTAAAATATTTATATCTATATAAGAAATTTATATCACTAAGAATTTTCATTTCTTATTAATAGACAATTATATCTTATATTTGTTAGTTTCAATTATATATAATAATATGTATGTTTTAAAATAGTAATTAGATTATTTGTACTATTTTATTAAGAATAAAATATTTATTATATGTAATATATGTATTACTAATTATATTGATAAAATATTTAAATTTTTAAAAAAATTATTAAATTATTCTTAAAAAAAAATTGACAAATGAAAGGCATTAAAATGTCCAAACCGTCATTAAAAAATTATATGACAGGCTAGGGTGACCGTCAAATTCAACCGCTGAAGATAAGATTTGACAATGAAAGGATTAGATATCCAACAACATATGTGCCGCTGCCATATATTATTGATTAGATGTCCATACCATACCTTGACAAACCATGCCAGTCTAAAGTTTTTAGTGAAGAAACGTGGCTTGAAATGCTACCAACCGCTAATAAAAATTGGAGTGGAGTTTCTTTTCAAGAAAATGAAAGCAATAATAGCTTGAAGATGGTGGCAGGCATGGAAAACATATTCCAAAAGTTCTATGTTATTTACTCAGAAGATTGTTGTGTTAAATGCCAAAAAGCAAGTCATGTTGGCAAACTAGCAACAATTATTTCCCCCCTTGGATTGTTCTGAAGAAGGTTGGAACTCAGTCAGGCGGAAACTAACCTATAAAATCCAATGGTGAATTCTTCTTCAATGATCGTCCAAGTCTGTGCGCTGATATTGACCATTGATTTGTACATTCAGCCCATCCATTTCAAATAAGAAAATGCATTTGATGCAATAAATAAATACTAAGATTGTATATATGTGTTAAACAATTGTAACTGTTGAAAGATGATAAACTTCTATTGAATTATAATACTGAATCTTATGTATATTGTTGTTTGCAGAATTCTTCTTATTCGTAAGACACTTCTAATATTTTCAGATTTCTATATTTTCCCGTGTCTTAAGAAATCGAGTAAGTCTGATTTTATATATTATAGAGTAGTCACGATTTGATGGATTGTGACGACTCATCAAGTCGTGACCACTTCATTATTTCTTGCATCGATTTATTAACATCAACATTGATTTGTTATTTCTAACAAATCAACGTGTATCGACTTGCCTCTTAAATAGTCGACTGTCGTCGACTTTAATATTAGTTATGATAACCGATATCCATTAGTATAGGGTGGTAGACATAATGAAGCCCGATTGCCATTTAATTTGTATATTTGATAATGTACATTTAATTATGTATTAATGTATATGTAATATAATTACATATACATTAATATATATATTAAAGGGTCAATTGACAATAAATATATTTATGTATATATTAATATATATGTAATAACAATTACATATATATTAATATATATTAATTCAAATATAAATATATTAATGTGTAATAATATTAGTTTCATTTACATTAATATGTGTATGTTTATATATATAATTATCTGAACGATGCTATCGGTTTGCAACACTCCCTCTTAGCTAGGAAAGATAATTTGTCATATACCACCTTGACTTATAATACTAGATTTTCATATCACCTCAGATCGTGATATGAGGAATCACTTAAGATCGTGATACCTAATTTTCTTATCACCTCAGATCGTGACATGATGAATCACCTCAGATCATGATACCTAATTTTCATATCACCTCAGATCGTGATATGAGGGATCACCTCAGATCGTGATACCTAATTTTCATATCACCTCAGATCGTGATATGAGGGATCACCTCAGATCATGATACCTAATTTTTATATCACCTCAAATCGTGATACGAGGATATAGTAATAAGGAACATTACATTCCCTTACATATAACCCTATTATGGTATGTGCAGTGACATATTAAATGTCTACCATAACGAATCTCCATTACAAGATTGTCACCTTGTAACATCAAATACAAGTGTTCATTGTCTAAGAAGTCGTCACCTCTCAAAAATGTACATAGGATGAGTGGGACCATAAAGTCATAGAGTCATACACATGACATCCACCTTGACTCATTTCAGGGAGTGGATCCACCATGGCTCATCCCAGAGGGTGGAAACAAGGGCTTTCACCTTAGACTTCTCTCTCAAAGAGAAGATTGCAATAACATAATAGATCATAGATGTGAAAACTCCTTTTCATCTAAGGTTTCATTCTCCAACATACCAAGTTTATCTCAAAAGTATACAACCTTCTTTCTAGCCAGAGACTTGGTGAGAATATCAACCATCTGTCCTGTAGTGATAATGTACATTGAATAGCATGCTTATGCACTATATCTCTTATATTATTTGCATCACTCTTGGTGAACCCCAAGTTATGTATGAGTTAGCATAAAGGCATTTCAGCCAACACACATGGGACTCAATCTCATGATCATAGTTCTCTGACTGCAAAAACCATCTCCATTGTTGACTCTCATTGAACCAATATGACTAAATTCTTCGGAGATCAGAATGAATAAGATCCTTTATATGATCCCTTTAAATTTTAACGTCTTGCAACAGCCTCCTGACCTCCTCGTCCAAGGTTGCTCTTAGATGAACTATCAAAACTCCCTCTGAATCTAATATCAACCTTTTGGCAGCAAGTTGTGCCTTTATTCTTTGGTATGAAACTACATCATTTGAATCGCAATCCTTTGGCCTTTTAAAGTTTCATGGTCACTAGGGAAAACATCTTGATATGGCTTGCGCTTTTCAATAAGAATGATTAAGATCCTTTGAAAATCAATTTTGGGAGATCCTCTAGTAGCTCCCTCTGTTACAAAAACATACATGGTCCCAATCATGAAAATATCTTTCTCTAAGAGGCTCTCATCATTTGGTAGGAGCAGTTTCTCGTACACAAATGTACTTGTCTGATTCCATAGAAACATGAGTGAATGTAATAAACTGTAGATTTATCTCTGGGCTTGGCAACATCAAACATTCATGATAATCTGGCTTCCATCTGAAGATCCAAGTACATGCATCAACCTCTTGACCTTCTCATCCAAGGTTGCCTCTAATAGATTTTTAAACTCCCTCTGAATGCTAATTCTTCCTCCTTGAAGAAACGTCTTTAGTCATCAACTTAGTCCTATGGCTACAAGCATCAAGTTCTTTCTCCCTTGAATGCAATCTCTTATGTTTCTTGATCCATCCTAAAATCATTTCAGAGAGATTACAAATAATTCATAAAACTAAACTATCTCAAAGAGAAATACCAAAGATAGAAGTATACATGTTTTAACTAGCCAATATTATAGCATAACTCAAAAATTCATGTACAGTAATAAAACATGGAATACTCATCTTAAGTTTCAAATATTTCCTTTCGTAAGGTGAGCCCATATAGAAAATATCAGGCATAAATAAACTCTTCATCATGATTCTCCTTAAATGAATCCATACTCTTGGATGCTTCTTTGATACGGTAATAAGGACTGCCATCTTTTCTCATATCCACATTTATACCACATCCACCACGCTATTCAAATGATTGTCTTTAAATAGAATCCTTCAAATGAATCAAACCAATGCATATGGTTAGTATAGTTAGAGAGTTTTTGGTGCAGTTACAACCACTTCTAAATAATTGCCAACTGTCTTCTCACTATTCTAACTTCCATCGTATTAAACACGCAAGCTCTTCCTTAAATTCTATACAAACATCTTTATCATTGTAATCACATTGATAAATGACAACTTCTGTGTTTGTTCACAACATAATCCAGGAGCAAATCAAATAATGATTGCTAACAGAATTGACGTAACATGATTCCTTTTTCAACAATAATCAATCTTGAGTACAAAATTAGCTATGGCGATGACATGATATCGATCCTTTCTTGTCTTGACAAATCCCAACCTTCTTTACCTATCGTTGTTTGATTCTTATCTCTGCTACAGGAATTTAATTCTTGAGATGGACAATAATGTCAAACCAATATCATTTGGCTCACACAAATAGTCCAGATTTTCATTGGATGTAATGCCTTGTATATTCGTATATATATATATATATATATATATATATATATATATGCCATCATTCAATGATAATATGATCTCCATTAGTTTCAAGTGTGTTACTCTTCAAATTTTGCTCCATCAAACATATCGCTAGCTTCTCATTATAGTTGAAGCTTGAGACAACTTATAACCGCTGTCTATATACATGCCAAAGTCACAGTTATCCTGTGAATGCCAATAAATATCAACTGATGCTCAAGATTAACGCCTCCAATTCTGGTGTTCAATCTTGTGTTTGATTCCACAGAATTAAAAAATCTGCAGTTACCACAAATGGCATGGAATCGTAGATCTGGTGCTCTATAGAGCCTTCAAGATGATATTGAACCGTCCTCCATGATAGCCACTGGAAGTGTTTTGGCACAAGGATGAATTGCACCTCAACACTGGAAGGATCTCATAGCTAGGATTATGTTTATTTGGATTCTCTTTCCAAATGAACCGGCATTCCAAATGATAGGGTTAGAACCCGTGGCCTCTCAGATGTTTTTCTTTTCTTCCTTTGTGTTCCAAACAGTGATCTGCAATCCAAAATGGTCTTTCGCTTCAGAAGACTCCTCTTTGTCTGCAATTTGAATCAACTCACAATGATATTGGATTTTAGGAATAACATGTATGGTTTTGTGACTCAGTCATCTACGTATCATTGTGAATGATTCCAGAATTCTATTTCTTCCCTTTATATAATCGATATCCTGTGACTTTTTATTTTCCCTGAATCAAGTGTTGTGAGAGTCTCGTGGTGTGAGCATATTCTTTGTCTATTTGAAAGCTTCTTCCATTAGAATCAAACACAGTATGTAAGTTTCTTGCAAAGTGTGAGATTATCAATTTCTAGAATTCCGTAGACTTTGATGGTCTTTAACATCAATTGGTCCCATTGATTCGGTCGGCAGATTGCGCTAAACAACATGATAGATTATGCAATAATGTGCCTATTAATTTAATGTTGGTATTCGAGTGTCTGCATAATTAAAGTTCTAATGTCTCCATATCTCACAAGTCCCTGGGAAAGTACACTGCTCTGATACCATGTTGAAAGATGATAAACTTCTATTTATTTATAATACTGAATCTTATGTATATTGTTGTTTGCAAAATTCTTCTTATTTGTAAGACACTTATAATATTTTCAGATTTCTATATTTTTCTGTGTCTTAAGAAATCGAGCAAGTCTGATTTTATATATTATAGAGTAGTCACGATTTGATGGATCGTGACTCATAAATGAGTCATGACTCATCAAGTCGTGACCACTTCATTATTTCTTGCATCGGTTTATTAACATCAACATTGATTTGTTATTTCTAACAAATCGATGTGTATCGACTTGCCTCTTAAATAGTCGACTGTCGTCAACTTTAATATTAGTTATGATAACCGATATCCATCGGTATAGGGTGGTAGACATAATGAAGCCCGATTGCCATTTAATTTGTATATTCGATAATGTACATTATGTATTAATGTATATGTAATATAATTACATATACATTAATATATGTATTAAAGGGTCAATTGACAATAAATATATTTATGTATATATTAATATATATGTAATAACAATTACATATATATTAATATATATTAATTCAAATATAAATATATTAATGTGTAATAATATTAGTTTCATTTACATTAATATGTGTATGTTTATATATATAATTATCTGAACGATGCTATCAGTTTCCAACAGTAACATATACACTTTTAAAAAAAATTATATATGTTAAATCTAAATTTATAATTCTATATTATATTATAAAATAAGTATATAGTTAAATTATAATTACAATCCATATGTTTTTTTAAAAAAGGTGGCAGTGCCACTTGATATAATATATTATATAAAAGTTTTACACTAGTTCAACAAGAGCTCCCGGAGAAAGAACCAGGAAGAAAACTTCGTTCATTGCCCAAACATGTGATATAAATGTCTATAAGAAAGAGAGAAGAATACTAAATACAAATCCCCTCTAGCCAAAGCTAGTTAAAATAAGAATCCCCCAAAAATTTTGAGCAATTTATCTCATAAGCCCCTAAGAGAAGAATACATCTTTTACAAGTATGAGTAATAAAACTATGAGATAATTCATCGAAGAGATGAAGCCAAAACCGGTCTCCTCATTCCAAAATAAACAAAAGAAAAACTGTAGCATAAGGTTGATGATAGAATATTCTTCCAATCTAGTCACAAAACAAAAAATTACGTGCAACCAAACCTCTTATGGTGCAAAAGAAAAAAGAAGTGAACAAGATTACTCCTCCATAAAGGCTGTAGATATGCCACCCGAACCCAATTGAAGAATTAACATGTCAGTAGGATCACCATAGATATTACTATTCAGGTTAGGAATATGTCAAGAGGAAGGAGGAGAAACCAATGATGGAACTACAATAGCAGTTTGAGCAAAAGCATGCATTGGAACTGAATCTTGCTCCAAAAGATCCAACAAAGAATAGACAATCAAGTGAACACCATTTACACAATCCTTGTTTAAGAAACTACCATATTGATGCAGGGTGAATTTAACCTACCTAAAGGATTGTCATTCAAGGGATTTTTTAATACTTTCAAAGACCATGTAATCCTCGTGATTACTTAACAATGCATGATGGTGAAATAACCCTCTAATGAGAGTGGCACCTCCCCAAAGATCATACTTCTGAACAAATATTTCCAACTTATTATCACTTAAAAACTTAGGATTTAAATACCTACTGATAATCAAATCTAGAAGGAAAGGAGACTGAAGAAAATCCAGAGAATTTGATAGCAAAATTGAGAGAATCTAAGACGGGAAAATGATATGTTTACCAGCAAGGAAGAGAATGTCAAAGCCAAATACCCTTTTATTGCCTCTGCAGATATAAGGTCATTCATAGATGAAAATTGAGGCAAGCATATCATCATTAATAAAGCCCAATAATGTCCTTTCCCAACTCTCAACTTCTAGGAAAAATCTAAAATTTTGAGGATAATAATCCATATGTAACAAATTGCAAGATGAACATAACTCAACTTTCGTGCTTATACCAATTAAGGAATCCGGTCACACAACCATCACAAAAAAAAGAAAGAGCTACAATAAAATGAGCTCCATAGATTTCACAAAGGTAAAAAAAAAACTCCAAGGGCTTGGAGAATGATAGAATAATCTTATGGATATGAAGATAAAGCACTTTACACAAGATATACCGATAACAAAAAAACCATGCTTTTCAATAATTAAAAATATATTACCATAGGTGATAGTACACAACCAACATATAATATCTCAGCACACTTATGCCACAAATACATTGTGGTAGATTGCAAGATAGAATGAGTAACCAAAGAGGCTACCAAAGGACAAAGTAAACAATAAATGAAAGATATGTAGAATGTTGAGAAGATATTGAGCCATTGCAAATAATAAAATTCGCACGGAGGAGAAAAATAATCATCCCAATTTCCCAAAAGGAATAAATGCGGTCACATAAATCATAATTAGAAAATCAACTATGAAGAAATGATCACAAAAAAGACAAGTCCAATGACGCACAGATCCAACACGATGAGATCCGTGTCATATGTTGACAAGGATGACAATACTGACAAAAATGAATCCATTTTTTTCCAAATACACACACACACACATATATTGTTGGAAATGGGTTGAGTAACTGAGAGGGGAGGGGTGAATCAGTTACCACAAAAACAAATCCAAGTCCCTTAGATGTCTTAATCAAACTTATCACTGTTACTCGGTTAATAAAGATATTTTGATGTTACTCGGTTAACAAAGCAATCTTAAGATATTAATTGGGATTATCCTTTAGTGATAAGTGCAGAAATATAAAACATAAAGAAAATAACATGTACACAGATGAAACCAAGATTTAACGTGGAAACCCAATTTGGGAAAACCACCAATTGCAACTAGTTACTATTTTTCACTCTTTTGAAGTGAGCCATGTTAGGAGACAACCCTGTTAAAGGTTACAAAAACACACTGTTAGGTGTGACACTGTTAAAGGATTTAATCACCTTGTAAGGAGGGGCCTTGTTAGAGGTCTTTAAACACTTCAATGTAGAAATGTCACCTTGTCGGAGGATTTGTGAAAGACTATTAAGTCTACTCTGTAAAGGGATTTGGATCATTGCTACAATTGTTAGAGAGTAACAATGGATTGAACTGTTTGATGAAGCAATTATATTTTCTGATTCAAATATCTTCTCTGGCTTTAAACTGGATCCTCACTGGTCAAATATTCTATTGCAACTTTGTCTGGATGTTCTGTCGTTAATCAGAATCCGATCTGATTTTTCTTTCACTCTTCATATCAAAACTCTGCCATATATTTCTGCTTCTTACTTCCACATATTAAATCAAACTTGACCTTGTATATATATGATAGGCCTTGTCAATTTGGCTTGAATAACCTTCCAAATAAATAATAGAACTTAAGTCTGTCGGCTGCATATAACCAATTAAACATAAAGTGTAAACTCTTGTTGGTTGGATGAAACTAAATGCATAACTTAGTTAACACTCTAATCCTTCAATGCCCCACTATTACTGTAATGCTCGAGTGAACTTGGTTAGAACTAAAAATCACTTTGGCCTTCTTCAATGCCTGAGAGAGCTTGGCATATACTGACTGTGCTCAATTTAGGTATAGATATTTGTGTAACATCACCACATTTGTGTATACATCAATGACAATACACAATTACATAATTGTCATCAACAATCTCCCTCTTTGGCATTGATGGAAACACAACATGTCATAATACAAAGAATTATAGAGCAACAGGAACAAGGATAAAATTTTATTAATGTCCTTAGCTTCATTTTGATTCTTATCCAGAAAACTCCCTCTGTCTTCACAATATTTGAAATACAGATTTCTCCCTCTTACAGTAATCTTTGTTTCTAATAAAATTTCTCCCTCTTTCATCACTAATCTCTCCCTCAATAATATTTCCTTTAATAATTTATTTTGGCATGACATCAATAATATCTCCCTCTTTGACAACCAATGCCAAAGACTCTATTCAATGAATTATAGTGTACCTGATGTACTTATTCATATGCAATAAGTTCTGACAATCTGCATCAACATGTTAAATCTGTTCTATAGCTCGGTTGATGCATCACTTATCTATCCATTAGTGAGCCTCAGTTAGGGGAATCACCCATAAATTTCCTCTAAGATACAAGAGTGTATCCTTAGGTAAAGGTTTTATGAATATGTCCACAATTTGTTCTTTAGTATTCACATATTCCAACCTTACTTCCTTGTCCTGAACCAATTCTCTCAAGAAATGATACTTTATTGCAATATGCTTAGTCTTAGTATGCATCACAAGGTTCTTTGAAATCTTAATTGCACTAGTGTTGTTATAGTAGATGATAATTGGTTCTTTGATTTCCTCCTTCACACCTGACACCAACTGTTTGAACCATATTATATTTGAACATTTTACTACTACAACAACATACTGTGCCTCTGTTGTAGACTGAGAAAAGAAATTTTGTTTCTTTCTTATACAGGAGACTAACCTCTTTCCAAGAAATAATGCTCCACCACTAGTGCTCTTTCTGTTATCAACACTTCCTGCCCAATCAACATCAGTAAAAGTCTTCAAATCAAAGTTTTCTCCTTTCTTATACTATAATCCATAATCTTCAGTACCTTTAAGATATATCAGAATCCTTTTGATAGCCATCAAATGATTCTCTCTAGGATTAGCTAAAAAACTTGCAACAATACCGACTACTAATGCAATATCAGGTCTAGTGTGAACAAGATATTGAAGTTTACCAATCATGGATCTGTAGGTAGCCTGATTTACCTCCTTTGAGTCATCATCCTTAGAAAACTTATGTCCAGTAGACATAGGTGTCCCAACTAGTCTGGAATCTTCCATTCTAAATTTATTTAGTATCTCTTTGATGTATTTAGACTGAGTAATGTAGATACCATTCTTCATCTAATGAACTTGTAAACCAACAAAGAATTTGATTTCTCCAAACATAGACATCTCAAATTCCTTACTCATAGCTTCAGAGAATGCTTTGAATAAATCATCATATCTAGTGAATAGTATATCATCAACAAATATCTCTGCTAATAGTATCTTTTTTTGAGGTCATTCTTTGATGTACAAGCTACTATTGTCATTAGTTCTCTGAAAATACAATACTTATCAAGTAACCATGCAATCTTTCATACCAGGCTCTAGGAGCTTGTTTCAGTCCATACAAGGCTTTGTGCAGTTAGCAAACCATATTTATTTTGTTAGGATCTACAAAACCTTCAGGTTTCTCAATATAGACTTCCTCTTCCAGAATTCCATTCAAGAATGTAGATTTTACATCCATTTGGTATACATTGAATCCTTTATATGCTGCATATGCCACAAGAGTTCTGACTCCTTCAAGTCTTGCAACAGGAGAAAAATTTTCTCCATAATCAATACCCTCTTCTTGAGCATATCCTTTACACACTAATATTGCTTTGTTTCTGGAAACTTCACCTTTTTCATTCATCTTATTTCTGAAAACCCACTTAGTACCAATCACATTCTTGTCTTTTGGTCTAGGTATAAGAGTCCAGGTTTTGTTCTTTTCTATTTTCTCAATCTCTTCATTCATGGCTTTTATCTAGCTTTCATCTTTCAATGCGTCTTAAATGGATCTAGGTTCAATTTCACTAAGAAAACATGTACCTTTAAGTTTTTTTCTTGTCATTATACCATATGTTTGGTCTCAAATTATTTACTCAGGTGCATGATGCCTTCTAACATTTTTGGCAAGTATGGTTTCCTTCCTCTTTGATTCTTGGCTTGCTCCACTTGGTTCACCATGCTCAAACATTATGTTCTATTCTTTTGTCTGAGACTTAGTTTCTTCAGTTAGCAGCTCGGGTTGCAACAAGGTTTGTGCTGATGAATTCAGTGGTTGACATGGTTGCTGTCTAATCACCATTGTCTGTATATTAGGTATAGTATCTGGTTCATAATACACAAATTTTTTGTAGTCCTCAGGATCTTTACTACTCCGTTCTTCACTTCTCTTGGAAAAATCATCAATCTTTACATGCACATTCTCTATGAATTTATGATTAAAAATATTCAAACATTTATGTGCTTTTCTTTTGCAGGAGTAACCTAGGAATATACCTTCATCACCTTTTACATCAAATTTTCCATTTCTTGCTTCCTTCAAGATGTAACATTTACTTCCAAATACTTTGAAATAATGAACATTGGGTTCATAGCCATACCATAATTTAAAAGGTGTCTGATCAGTACCTTTCTTTAATTGAACTCTGTTCAAGGTGTGAATTGTAGTGCTGATAGCTGTCTTCTAGTATTTGGTTGCAACATTCTTTTCAATCATCAAGGTTCTTGCACAATCCATAATAGATCTATTTCTTCTTTCTGCTATCCCATTTTGTTGTGGTGTACTTGGGGCAGATACTTGTCTCTTGATTCCTCTTTCATTGTAGAATTCATTGAAATTATTAGAAATGAATTCACCTCCTCTATAAGATCTTAAGCATTTAAGTTTCTTTCCTATTTCCTTCTCAACTCTGGCAAGGTACCACTTAAAATTCTGAAAAGCTTCTGATTTTTCTTTGAGAAACACAAAAATCATCATTCTGAAATGGTCATCAACAAATAGAATGAAATACTTCTCACCTATGTAACTTGCAGTTCCAATTGGTCCACACAGATCAATATGCACTAACTCCAAGACTTCTTATGAATTGTAATTTTTTCTCTTGAAACTAGTTTTGCCCATCTTCCCAATTTGACATTGTTTGCATATTGCCAATTCAGGTTTCTTCAAAATAGGAATACTGCTTTCTCTTTTATTCTTGCTTATGTTGACCAGGTTATACAAATTCACATGACACAACCTTTTATGCCATAACTAGCTTTCTTCTACTTGTGCAATAAAAAATGAACTTTCAGTGAGATCAAGATAGAATAGATTACCTTTTGTTTGTCTACCAGTTCAAAGTAGGTTTCCTTTACCATCCAGGAGCTTGGCCTTACCATTCATGAATTCTACCTTGAAACCAATGTTATTCAGCTATGCCACACCTAGTAGATTATGCCTTAGTCCTTCAAACCAATAAGCAATATCAAATTTGATTCCTTCAGTTAGAGCAATATAACCTTTACCTTTCACATAAAAAGGTTCAACATTCCCAAAACTGATACTCCCACCATCATAGTGCTCAAGATGTTCAAATTTAGTTTTATCACCAGTCATGTGGTGAGAACAACCACTATCAATTATCCAAGTGTCATTTTTGCTAATATGAGAGTAAAGTGCAGTCTTTTCATTATGTTCATTGTCTGACTCATCCTTAATAGCAATGTAAATCATTTCATCTTCATCTTCATCACTATCAGAATATTTTGCAATATAACAAGATTTATTACCTTTGTCCTTGTAGCTTTTGTAAGTTTTGAAATCTTTCTTGCCTTTGTACTTGTTGAACTTTATCTCAACTTTGTCTTCTTTGTTTGGACACTTAGCAGCAATGTGACCAACCTCATCACATGAAAAGAAAATCAATGTTATTCTTCCTTTGTACTTTCCTTTGGCATCTCTCTTTGCAAGTAATGCTTCAATGATTTCCAGATCTTCATCATCAAAATCATCATCACTATCACTGTCAATCTATTTTCCTTTTGAGTTTCTATCCATCTTACCAAGGTTTAATTTAGCTTTGAATGCAAACTCAAGATTGCTAGGATTAGGATAATAATTGTCAAAATTGTCCAACTCAAAAGCTGTTAAACTTCCAACCAATGCATCTAGAGTTATATCATTACTGCACCTCATCTCTTGAATAGCTGAAACTCTAATTGCATAGATAGGAAGTAAAGTTATCAATACCTTACAAACCTTTGTTTTGTCTTCAATTGTTCCACTGGGAGCTCTAATGGCACTGACACTTTTCTTGATTTTTTCACTGTATTTTGTAATGTCTTCTCCTTCTTTCATTTTCATTTGATCAAAATGACCTCTGAGACTTTTTTCTTTGGCTCTCTTTACATTGTCATCTCCTCCATGGATATCATGTACTTTCTTCCACATATCATAGGCAGTAGGGCAATCCTTGACTTCATCAAATTCCAAATAGCTGAGTGAAGAAGCTATATCAATCATCATTATGTTATGATTCTTCATGTCCACCATCTGATCCAAAGACATAGGTCTCAGTGGTTACACATACTTGTGATCCAAGAATTGCAAACCAATATCTCCAATAGTAGATAGATGTAGCCTCATCAAATCTTATCATGCAATGCAGTTGTCTTTGTTAATCTTGGGGATCTCCCTTCTGTAAGACATCTCTGATCTTTAGCTTAGGCCTTGAAACCTTCCCTGAAAGCACCAAATTCTCTGATACCAATTATTGGAAATGGGTTGAGTAACTGAGAGGGGAGGGGTGAATTAGCTAC
>MU227788.1:160598-163235 GCA_018584345.1 Thuja plicata
ATAATAACTCATTATCATTTTGGGAAATCAGATTAGGAATGGACTGCAAAAGCTCCTCAACATTAGAATCATTGACATCTGGACACACAAGAGGGGCGAGAAAATCCTTGAAAAAACAAACACCTTCATCTCTAATTTGTTGTTCAGAGGAAAGACAAGAACCAATTTTAGCATTTTTTATAGAGAAAATAGATGAGAAGGATCTCTTAATTTTAGCTGAAGAGTGAAAATATTCAGTATTCTTATCCCCCTCCTTCAACCACAGCTCATGAGATTCCTGCCTCCAATACATTTATGTTCTAGTGCAAAGTACTTCCCAATATGACTGAAGATTCTTTTGTCTCTCATAACTAGATGGGTCTAAGAAAAACTTAATAATACGCTCAGTAATAATATTGAGATCCTTTTCAACCTCATCTTTCTCATGAAAGATATTCTTAAAAACCTCTTTGTTCCATACAATAATTTTGGATTTGACGAATTTTAATTTCTTAAAAAACTAAAACATTTGGGTTCCCTTACAAAAGGGGGCACAAACCCACCATTGGCATAAAAGAAAAAGGAAGTGAGGATGAGTAAACCACATCCTTTAAAAGTTAAAAGATGACATAAAAGAGGGTTCTTTAGCTACCTCATCTACTACTAGAGAAATGGGGAAATGATCCAACACTAAAGCTGATAGAATCTTTGAGGTGATAGAGTAATTCAAAAGTATAAGCTCATGAGAGATGAGAAACTAGCCAAACCTAATGGATATTTCAGAGAATTCTCTTCTATTAGTCCAAGTGAAGGAGCCATTGCTTGGGGAAACATTAGATAACACCTTATCTTGGATAAAAAAGGAGAAATCATCAATGACCCATTGGGCTATAGGGTTGCCCCCACATTTCTCAACCAGGGATGTAATAGTATTGAAGTCACCACAAAGAATAATGTAATGGTATTCATATTGTTGGATATAATTAGTTAAAGAGTTCCAAAGAATGAATTTTTCATGAGGAGAAGTAGGCCTATATACATTGAAAAGAAGAAAGCTAAAATCAAACCAATTAAATTCTAGTAATTTCTAATTGGAGTATGAAGAAACAAGCTATCATTTAATAAATTTAGGATTCCAAAGAGAAATAAGACCACTAGAGGAACCATAAGAGGGAACAAAAACAAATTCCCAGCGAGACCATTTTATGAAAATTTTGTCAAAATATTCTTGAGATAATTTAGTTTTTTGCAATAGAACAATGTCTGTCTGAGAAGAATCCAAGAAATGATTGATTCTTCCCGTCTTGTCAGGGGCATTCAAGCCCCTAAAATTCTAAGATATGATCTTCATGCTGCTCTAGGAGAGAGACACGCTCTTCTTGTTCTTACTTGGGAAGAAAATTTATCACGAATAGTGGACTGGATACCTGCTTCTATCTCCTCAATTTTTGTTGACAAAGGTTTCCTTCCTCTTTTTTTGGGATTTTTTATGTCCACATCAGACTGTGACGGAGACTCAGCCAGATCTAATTTTTGTGAGAAATAAAAATCCTTCTTAGAGAGGGGATGGGAAGGATTCCCGCTAGACTGATGATCCAATGGTGGATCACAAAAAGGGGAGGATTGGAATGAACAAACATCATAACACTCTTCGCTTGCAATTTCATCAATTATCTCAGATGCAATAGAAATTAAGACATCATTGTCCATTAACTAAAGTTCCTCCTCAGATATATAGATGAGGATGTAGATCTAGCCACTGGAACAAAAGGTTGGCTGTTGAACATTAGTCCATGAATAAGATTATCATCCACATATTGAATACCAGAAGAAGGACAAGAAGGATGTGTAATGCCCACCCTAGCATCTTCCTATGACATGACTTTTTTCTTTGACACTTTGGATTTTATGATGGACTGTGATTATTATTTAGTTAACATTTTATGAGCCATTTGAGCATATATATTTGGTTACTACAGTTTATTTGGAAATATTAAAATAGCATTTAATGATGAATGGTTAGAAATGAACTATCAGTAAAATGTTTTACATTGATTTGTGTTATGATGTTTATATTAGGATCTAACCCTACTGACCCTATTATGATTTGACATTTACTGGTTGGTGTGAGCGTAGGATGAGGAGGGGAAGTCATAGTAACTCCTACGAGAGATCCACATGATGTCGCACTCTCCCTCCTTGTTTGCCACTGTCTATTTATATTTATATATTTGTATATGCATATCAGTTGGTGATGCAGGATGCAGGTACCAGACATCGTCTCCACCTGGCTACATAGGTCTGAGCGTGCCTTTAAAATCCTCAAATTGTTGATGTGTGGATATTTAACCAAGATACTCTCGAGGTTACCCTTGGATTTAGAATTATGTGTAGGGAGTTAGCCTTGTTGGGGAAGTAGAATGCAGTTTATGTTATGAACGTGAATTGATGTTGGTCTGAGTTTACGTTATGTGTTAGAACTAATCTGTTTAATATGTATAATAATTGTGTTATAATTGTTTGTATTTTACATAAGTAGGTGTATATGTGGGTGCACACGCATATATCCTTGCTAATATAAACAATAATAATAATTATATGTTTTCATTATTTGTGTAAATGATATATTAATTATAATAAGTAAATAAAGTGATTTAA
>MU227788.1:165796-182087 GCA_018584345.1 Thuja plicata
ACCCTACCTCTTAAGTTCTAAATGTGAAAGTAAAGAAAGGAAATGAAATTCAATTTGGATAAGTCATGTAAATATGTTAGTAAATGAAATTCATTAAGGGAACCTTAAGGAATGTAAATGTGGAGTAATAATGATGTAATGTAAAAAAAAAAAAAAATTAGTTGCAATTTTGGTCATAAGACCTGATTCCTTATGGGTTCCCTGGCGGGGACATTACAGGATGACAGATAATCAACGGGCGACCAATTCAAGAAGAAGAGTCAAAAAAGTAAAAAGAAGGAGAAGACAAATGATCAAAAAAAGGAGCAAGCATAACCATTTTTTGGAGAGCATCTACATGAATAAAAAGATTGGATTTGGAAAAATTAAGCTTAATATTAAAAAAGACCGAAGAAGAACAAGTCAATTTCAACAAAGCACCCTTCAAAACAAAAGACGAACAAAGATCAAATGATTTCTTGAAAGCATTATTTTTTCTAATAAGGTGCAAGGGACCTGAGACAAGTGCCAACTCACTATTGTGGAAGACATACTTTTCTATGTGTGGAAGGGTAGATTTTACCAGAACAACTACAAACCAAAAATTGGTGTCACAATCTGTAGATTGTGAATAAGAAGGGATCGATGAGGAAAGATGGAAATAATGGAAAGAATGAAAATTTGATGAGAGATTAGAACAAACCTTACTTGTCACAACAAATGAGCCTTGACATTGAAAATTAAAATGACCTAAAGATGCATAATGCACTTCCACTGTTATTTATTGCAATCCATATGTTATTTATAAATATATTTAATATTAAATTATACTAATTATAATAAATTATAAATATAAATTATTGTATGTTATATCTAATGATCTTATTTATAATTACTTGAATTAGTATCAAATTATTAAACTATATTTGTAGATGAATTGTATATAAAAATCAATATTTTTTTTAAATTTATGCCATATATACCATGTCAAATAATTTTGTATTCAAATTAAAAAATTAATAATTGTTATGAGTAAAAAAGTAATTAAATTTATTTATTTATATCTTTTGTTAATATTTATCTAATATATCAAATATAATATTTAGTATTTGATTAACTTTCACTAAATGAATCTTTAGAAAAATTAGATATAATAAATTTAAATTACAATATGAAGTAGTGTTATGCAAATTGGAGTCAATACCAAGTAGATATAGAGGTTTTGATCAAACAAAACCCTAACTAGAATTGTAATCCTAAACCAAACCCTATGACTAACCCTAACCAAACCCAGTCCAAAACCTACAACTAAATATATTTCTAACCCTAACCCTTATAGTACTTCTAATCCTAACCTTAGCAAAAATGAAAACCCTAATTATTTAACTATAGTCCTAATCCTAACCCTAACCCTATTACTTAAATTAGTATAATATTTTGTGACTCTATTTTGATTTATTAAACTATATTGCTAGATGATTTATATATAAAAAAGCAATATAGTTTTTTTAAATTTATACCACATATACTATGTCAAAGAATTATGTATTAAAATTAAAAAGAATAATAATTGTTATGAATAAAAATGCAATAAAATTGTATAGATCCAATCCTGCACACTCAAATGAGGGTTAGTAGCACCGATTTGCAATGGGGAAAAGAAATCAGAACTACTAAGAACAAACCTATGGACAATAAAATAACAAGAAAAATAGAGGAAAATAAATAGATGCAAACCATATTGCTTGAAGCTTCTATTTATTCTCTCTACTCCTGCTGAAACGATGTATGAATGGTGCTCAATATTGGTATTGACATCATCTATGAATTGGGAGTGTTGATAAAATGAGATCAATGTGATAATGATTTCGCTCGATGCTTCATACAAGAATCCTACAGAGTAATTGTGCACAAAGATTGAAATCCAGGATCCTTCAAATGGTTGAGAAGGGTTAATTATATAGAATATGGAAAATGATTCTGACGAATGAGATCAATCCCAGAAATTTCAGGATGAATGACTGAGATCAAAAGGAACTAGAGAAGAAATCAATAAACTCCACCTCTTTAACTGAAGAAAAAAGGGGAAGTTTAGTGAACTGAAAAGATGATTGTGATTTGCCTTTTAGAATTGAAAGAAGGTGGAGGAAATTATGTCATCTCAAATATTTGATCAAGAGTTCTTTTTTTTGGAACTGAAGAGAAGATTTATTTTAATATTTAATTAATTTTTTGAAATTAAAGTATTCAAACATGAGATAATTGAGTTTGATTTGAATAGAAATTTTTAGTGAAATTAAATTAATTCAATGAAATTAATTTAATTAGAAGAATTAATTAATAAGTTTAAATATTTTAATTTAAACTTTTGGAAATTGAATTTAATTAATTAATTAAACAAAATTAATTATTTAATTAATTTCAGGGATATGATTAAACGATTTGGGGAATGGATTTTAGAAGAAATAGATGATTAATTAATGATTTAAAAACTATTAATTAATAGATGAAAATAGTACTTTAATGTATGGTCACAAGTCTGTCCATTTTGGGGTGTCTACATTTTTCCCTCTTTGATATATTGTGGATTTTTGCATTGTGTTAAAGAATATTATGTTTTGATCCTCCCCCAGCTTGCCTCGACAATAGTAGGTGGATTTATGCCCCCTCAACAAATTTGAGTGAAAATTCGTGACAGGAGCCTCAATTTGTTGAAAATGCAAAATGACTTTCATGGCATCCAATAGTTTGTGAAAGTAGCTCAAATTGCTCCAAATATTAGCCATGAAGAATGATGCAGAGGGTTTAGGGTTCTAGTGATTTCTTTCCCCAAAGTACTCCTAATCTCTTCTAACCATCCAATGGTTACCTCTCCTTGTGTTCTTCTCCAATGTGGATCTCCAAGACCCTCACTATCAACTTCTCCTCCAAGGTATAGTTTATTTATTGAAGACTCCAATGCTCCTAGGTTCAACTAGTCCAACTAGTTCTTCAATTTCCTAGGTTTCTTCACTAGATTTTCCCCTAGAATCCAAAACCCTTGCTTAGGATATTCCCATACATCCCCTTAGAATCTTTTCTATGTTCTTGGCCCATTAAAAGTTCTTTAGAACCCTTTCCCACACTTCTGGATACTTTTCCAATCCATTTGTTGTCAAATTCACTAGGAGGCCTAATTGGCTTGTTTCCTAGTAGGTCAAGTAGGTCAAATTTCACTATTTTTGAGCTTAAGCTCTCAAATCCTCCAAAAAAATCCATAGAAGACATTGAAAATATTCAAGGTATCCACTAATCCTATCAGAATCCAAAATCCTAGCTTCTGGATGCACCCACAACCCTAGTTACCACTAGGCCCTAGTTTTTAGCCTATTACTTAGGCCTCTGGACCAGTCTGAACAAATTACCACCAAATTGGTCTTCAAACTTTGTTTCAACATCTCCCTCCTTTTGAAACTTCAAGGATACTCTTTAGGGATTTTGCACATGCCTCTAAGTCTTTTCCCCAAGATCATGGGTACTCAAACCAAATCCAACTTCACCCTATCCAGGCTCACCTATTCCTAACAGTCAGCCCTAGGGCTTCACTCTTGGTATAGAAACTTCATTGAAAAAACAAAAATTAAAACAAAAACCTTATTTACAGACTCTAACCCTTCATCCCCTATGGTTTTAACCATTTCCACTAGTGGATGCTTAGGTTAGAGTCATTTTTGGCACTATGACTCTGTAAATGGGACTTACAGACCAGTGACCTTAAATCTACTGTAACTCTCTATTCCTACAACTTCAAAGAAAAATAAAATATGAAAAATAAATCTATCTTGAAACACTACACCCCCATGGGGTCTGATCTCCTTTCCAAATCTTTACATAGTCATACATAAGATAGAAAGCACTGTGAATTACAAGAATACAGTCAAAGGAATTTGTACATAAGTTCACAAAACAAGTTCTGCAATCCAAAACTTCATTAACCTTTGGAAATCATCAAATCCATGCTAATATACCAAGAATGAGTGGTTATAACCTCTCTAACTTCATTTTGCAACTTCTTGTCAAGAAGTTGAAAAAGTTGCTCGAGCAACTTTTTGCATCTTGTGCTATTTGACTCTTTTTGTCAACTTGATGGTTGTGGTTGAATTTTATGACCCTAGTTAGGAAATTTAGGTTCCTAAGTCACACACTAAACCCAAACTATAGAAAAATAGAACCTTTTATCTTTCTAGGTCAAAATGACCATAAAACACCTAGTGAACACTCTTGGCTCTTACAAACATGGAGGTGTTCACCTTTGGATCCAACCTATTAGATCTTATTCAAAATCACACAGAACACTTCAAACAACCCTAAAACACACCAAACACACCAAAATGGGAGGTTCTCTAAACCATACTCCCCTAGGACAAAGAACTCAAGTCCCTTGAGTTAGGAGGTCTTCAATGGTGACCCCATGCTTCAGAATGTCTAGTTCAGTCATCCAAGTGGCCTAAGCTTAAGGTAGTCCTACCACTTGATGAGGTACTCCTTGTAGGTATCCCTCCTTATCTTCTTGATCACCTTGGAATCCAGTATACTATCCAATTGCAGTGGGATTGGAGTAGGCAAGTCTTTTATCCAATCATCATCTCCTAAATCTGTAAGAGTGGTTTGATCTATGTCTAGAGATGGTCCCTTATAGGGATATAGGTCACATACATTAAAGATTGGTGAAATTCCCAAATCAGGAGGCAATTCCACTTCATAGGTATTCTTTCCATACTTGTGCAATATCTTCAAGGGTCCTATCTTCTTCATGAGTAACTTGGTAGGCTATCCCTTGGGTAGTCTTTCCTTTCTGAGGTAAGCAAGTACTAAGTCCCCCACCTTGAACTGCAAATCCCTTCTTGTCTGATCTTCCTTAGACTTATACTTCTCTACTTGCTTTTGCAGAGTCTTGTTAACTTCATCATGAAGCTCCTTCATCTATTCTGCAAATGACTCCCCTTGGGCACTCCTTTTGTCCTTCAAACTGAGATCCCTCAATTCTAAGATCCGTCTAGGATTGACCCCATATACTATTTCAAAGGGGATTTTACCAGTACTCCTATTAATGGAGTCATTATAGGCAAATTCTACCTGCCCTATGATGTGATCCCATGACTGTCCATGTTGCTTAGTCAAGCATCTTAGCAAGTTCCCAAGTGACCTATTTACTACCTTCATTTTCCCATCTGACTATGGATGGTAGGATGAAGAGAAAGACAAGTTTGTACCTAGCATCTTCCAAAGGTTCCTCCAAAAGTGACCCACAAACTTACTATCTCTGTCACTTACTATGTTTAGTGGCAATCCATGAATCCTTACAATGTCTCTAAAGAACAGACCTGTAATTTGGGAAGCATCATTGGTTTGCTTACATGGAATGAATTGAGCCATTTTACTAAAACAATCTACCACAACAAAAAAACTGTCATGACCCCTTGTTGTCTTTGGTAACCCCAAAACAAAGTCCATACTTAGGCACTCCCAAGGCCTTTGGGGTATGGATAGGGGTTGATACAATCCACTGTTACTACTTTGTCCTTTAGCCCCCTGACAGATTTTACATTGCTCTACAAATTTTGTAACATCTTACTGTAACTTAGGCCAATAGTAATGCCTATTCACTTGTTCTAGTGTCTTATCCACTCCAAAGTGGCCCCCTAAACTTCCTTGGTGTTTCTCCTTCACAATGTTCTCCCTCATTGAACACTGAGGTGTCCTTTAAATAGTAGTCCTTCCTGCAACATAAACTCAATGAATTCCACCTTGAACCCCTATTGGAACTTTACACATGCCTCATAGGCATCTTTGAAGTCATTATCCTCTTTGTAGAGGTCTTTCAAATCATTCATCTCCACACTCTGCAATTGTATCTCCTGTATAGTTAATACTCTTCGGCTAAGGGCATCTACAACCTTGTTGCTAACCCCTTTCTTGTGTTTGATGACAAATGTGTATGCTTGTAGAGACTCTACCCACTTTAGGTGCCTTTGATTCAGTTTTTCTTTCCCATTCAAGAAACTTAGGACATGGTTATCAATGTAGACCACAAATTCCCTTGGTAGGAGATAATGTCTCCATTTTTAAGGGCTTGTACCATAGTGTACAACTCCAAATCATAGGTGGATTAATTTTTTTTGGCCTCATTTAACTTCTCTGAGAAGAATGCCATAGGGTGTCCCTCTTGGATTAACACCACTCCAATGGCTAGCTTTCTAGCATCACACTCCACCACAAATAGCTGATTGAAATTGGGGAACCCAAGTGTATGTAATTCTGCTATCCTCTTTTTCAACATTTCAAATCCTTGGTCTGCTGCTATAGTCCACTTAAACTGACATTTGATTCCCCCTTTGATGGTATTGAGGATAGGGGCACATACATGACTAAAATTTATTACAAATTTCCTATAGTAGGAGGCCAATCCATGAAAAATCCTAACATCCCCTATGGACCTAGATGTAGGCCATTACAAAATTGACTTAACCTTATTAGTATCCATCTTCATACATCCATTAGCAACCACAAAACCAGGATAAACTAATTCACCTTTCAGAAACTCACACTTTTCTTGATTGATCATCAACTTCTCTTGATGTTTCCTTCTCAAGACCATCTCCAAATGCTTCATATTCCCCTCCTTGGACCTACTAAATATCAAAATGTCATCAAGATATACTATTACAAACTTACCAATAAAATATGCTAGCACTTCATTTATGAGCCTCATGAATGTGCTAGGTGCATTAGCTAGGCCAAAGGGAATTACTATCCACTCATACAACCCTTCATTGGTCTTGAAGGCTATCTTCCACTCATCACTAGACCTAACTCTGATTTTGTGATACCCTGACTTCAAATCCACCTTGGAGAAATAACATGAACCTCCTGAATTGTCCATCAAATCCTCAATCTGGGGCATTGAGAATCTATATCTGATTGTAATCTTGTTTATATCCCTAGAGTCCATACACATCCTCCATTTTCCATCCTTCTTAGGTTCAAGGACAGTTGCCACAACACAAGGACTCAAACTCTACCTTATTAGTCCTTTCTCCAACAAATCTTGAATTTGTTTTGCTGTCTCTGCATTTTGACTTGGTGTCATCTTACATGCTACCTTATTTGGAAAATTTTCTCCAGGTATGAGGTCTATCTGATGATTCACATCCCTCATGGGTGGTAATGCACTTGGTAAACCATTATCCACTAAGTCATGATATCTTTCCAACAATTCTTGTACCTTTGGTGGCAGGTTGACTTTCTCCTTGGTCCCTTCTTTTGGCTTCATTATCACTGCACAATAGAATTCTATGTCCTTCTTCATAGCCTTTAGAAAATCCTTTCCACTCAAGAGCATCACACTGGTTCCCACATGCTTCTCTTCATTAGGTTCCTACCATGGATACATCTAAAACTTCTTCCCTAGCTTAGTGATTACATAGTTGTTCTGTTATCCATCATGAATAGCCTTCACATCATATTTCCATAGACGTCCTAAAAGAAGATGACATGCATCCATGGGAAATATGTTACATAGGACCTTGTCCTTATACTCACCTATTTCAAACTCGACCATGGTTTGTTCATCCACCACTATTTGTTGTCCCTTGTTTAACCATGAAACTTTATAGGGAGTTGTATGAGGTATCCTTCTAAGTTTTAGTTTGTTCACCATCTCTGTTAACACTATATTCTCAGTGGATCCAGAGTCCACTATCACTTTACAAATCTCTCCATCAGACCTACAAGTAGTCTTAAACAAATTCTTTCTTTAAGGTGGCTCTATGGTATTAGGTACTTTCAACAAAGTCCTTCTCAACATTAGATTCTCTCCATCCATTACTGGCCCTACCTTGGAAATGGGAGAACTCACACTTTGTGTATCATCCTCTTGTACCAACTAATTTCTTCTATCTCCCATAGAAGATGAGGTAGCCTTTTCAGGACATCTACCCATTGTATGACCCACTTGATTGTAGTTATAACATCTGCCAGTAAATAATAAATTTGATCTTCCTTATGACTTGAATCTACCTCTTGGTGGTCCTCTTCCTCTATATCCCCCTCTTTGAAAAGATCCTCTAAACTGATTACCCCCACTACTATCCATAGACTGATTCTCCTCTGATCTATTCAAGCTTTGTCCCCTACCAAAATTACTCCTACCTCTGAATCCTCTATTATTGTTACCACCCCTTCCTATTTGATGGAAGTCATTCCTCCTTCTAGCCTTATCCTCTACTCTCAAGGCTAACTGAAAACACTTGTGCATACTATCAGGAGCCATCATACTAATTTCATCTTGTATCCCTTATCTCAACCCATTGAGATACCTTTCTACCTTCTCCATTTCTTCTTCTTGTCTTCTATCCCTTAGGTTCAATTTGTGGAACTCCTCAGTGTAGGCACTTACTGTCATCTCCTCTTCTCTCAAGTTCAGCAACTTTTGATACATCTGAATCTCATAGTCAGTAGGCAAGAATTGTGCCATCAATCTGATCTTCATCCTCTCCCAAGAAACTGTCTTCTTCTTTCCATTTTTACCCTATCATCCTACATCATGTTCCACCACACCAATGCAAATACTTTGAGTCTAGCCTTGGCATAACTGACCCTCTTCTCCTCTACCACTTCTTTATAGTCAAATTGATTGTCTATGGACTCTAGACAATCTAACAACTCTTCACCATTCAAGCTGCCACAATAGTAGGGTATGTGTTCCATGCTATCTTTGTTGATGGACTTGAATGCATCCCAAAATACATTTTTGGTCTTTATCTATCTCCATGTCTTTTCCTTTAGATTCTCCAAACTGATTCTCAGTCTCTTCATCATCACTCTCATCTCCCTATTCAGTTACTTTCTTCTTACTCCTTGTTTCTGACACACTATCCTTCTCCAAGAGGCCCTGAACTAGTTCCACAATGGCATCTCTACTCATTGCCTTAGGAGGCATGCTTTCAACCTCTTGTTTCTCCTCCCCTTCAGACATACACAACCTTCAAGAATTTCTGGCTCTGATACCACTCTGATGCAGAGGGTTTAGAGTTCTAGTGATTTCTTTCCCCAAAGTACTCCTAATCTCTTCTAACCATCCAATGGTTACCTCTCCTTATGTTCTTCTCCAATGTGGATCTCCAAGACCCTCACTATCAACTTCTCCTCCAAGGTATAGTTGATTTATTGAATACTCCAATGCTCCTAGGTTCAACTAGTCCAACTAGTTCTTCAATTTCCTAGGTTTCTTCACTAGATTTTCCCCTAAAATCCCAAACCCTTGCTTAGGATCTTTTGATACATCCCCTTAGAATCTTGTCTATGTTCTTGGCCCATTAAAATTTATTTAGAACCCTTTCCCACACTTCTAGATACTTTTCCAATCTATTTGTTGTCAAATTCACTAGGAGGCCTAATTGGCTTGTTTCCTAGTATGTCAAATTTCACTATTTTTGGGCTTAAGCTCTCAAATCCTCCAAACAAATACACATAAGACCTTTAAAATATTAAAGGTATCCACTAACCCTATTAGAATCCAAAATCCTATCTTCTTGATCCACCCACAACCCTAGTTACCACTAGGCCCTAGTTTTTAGCCTATTAATTAGGCCTCTGGACCAGTCTGAAAAAATTACCACCAAATTGGTCTTCAAACTTTGTTTCACCATCTCCCACCTTTTGAACCTTCAAGGAGACTCTTTAGGGATTCTGCACATGCCTCTAAGTCTTTTCCCCAAGATCATGGGTACTCAAACCAAATCCAACTTCACCCTATCCAGGCTCACCTATTCCTAATAGTCAGCCCTAGGGCTTCACTCTTGGTCTAGCAACTTCATTGAAAAAATAAAAATGAAAACAAAAATGTTTTATACAGACTCTAACCCTTCATCTCCTATGGTTTCAACCATTTTCACCGGTGGATGCTTAGGTTAGAGCTATTTTTGGCACTGTGACTCTGTAATGGGACTTACAAACCAGTGACCTTAAATCTACTATAACTCTCTAATTCTATAACTTCAAAGCAAACTAAAATATTCAAAAGAAAGCTATCTTGAAAAACTACACCCCCATGATTTCCAATCTCCTTTCCCAATCCATACACAACCATACAAAATGTAGAAAGCACTGTGAATTACAAGAATACAGTCAAAGGCATCCGTACAGAAGTTCACAAAACAAGTTCTGTAATCCAAAAATTCATTAACCTTTTAAAATCATCAAATCCATGCTCATATACCAAGCATGAGTGGTTATAACCGCTCTAACTTCATTTTGCAACTTCTTGTCAAGAAGTTGCAAAAGTTGCTTGAGCAACTTTTTGCATTTTTTGTTATTTGACTCTTTTTTTCAACTTGATGGTTGTGGTTTACTTATATGACCCTAGTTAGGAAATTTAGGGTCCTAAGACACACACTAAACCCAAACTACACAAAATAGCACCTTTTGTCTTTCTAGGTCAAAATGACCATAAAACACCTAGTGAGCACTCTTGGCTCTTACAAACATGGAAGTGGTCACCTTTGGATCCAACCTATTGGATCTTATTCCAAACCACACACAACACTTCACACAACCCTAAAACACACCAAACACACCAAAAAGGGAGGTGATCTACACCAAAGAATTAGGGTTTATGGTGATCATTTATAAATAGCTTATGGGCCCTTCATTTGTCATTTTGCACTTTGGAGCTCCTGATTCTTTGGTAAGATTTGGCTTTTTCTTTCCTTTGATTTCTTATTTAATTGAGTGGAGTCATTCACCTATCTAACTGAGTTCATACCTTCGGTTGTCTAGAGGGCGTAGGAAGTACAGTGAGTTTCATAACCCTTGTGCATTAATTGCTTATCATTAATGCATTTTAATTCTATTGCTTTTATCTAATTTTTCTAAATGTGCCATAATCGAGGCCGACTTTGCCTCAATTGCGAGTTACATTTTGTAACTGATGATTCATTTTTGTAATTGCTAAGTGTGTCACATTTTTCCATTTAATTACCGCAATTGCATGTTGTGTTTCACAATTTCAATTTGGTTGCCGCAATCGATATGAGTATTTTGCAACTGCTATCTGAGTTTCACAATTACTTTTGTAGTGTGAAAATTTGATTTTTAAGCACATGCCTGATATTGTTTCTATCAATTCTGATACTAATAGGTGTTTTTACTTTTCTTTTGTAGATTATTGGTGATTTTCTTCGATGTAGAGATTCTAGACCACTAGGTTTGGTATACCGATTCCAAATTTTTGAGGATGAGAGGGATATCCTTAGGTATTTAGGTTTATATTGGATTACATATATGCCCAAGATCATGACCAATAGGGGTTTGATCTCTACTTTTCTTGAGATTTTTCATTATGATATGTGCACCTTTCATCTTCCTACTGGGGAGTGTACTGTGACGATTAAGGATGTGTATCACATTCTTGAGGTTCCTATCCAGGGTGCGCTAGTAGAGTTCACCCGACAACCTAGAATTTCCACCTTATCTAAGATGTATGGTTTTCCCTTGGATCAGTTAGGGATTTATGATCCCTATTATATCCCATGGTCTAGATCTGGCCTTGGTTTAGATAGATTGACTACTTTGTTAGGTATCTTGATATATGGGATTTTGTGTCACGACCGTAGGCAACACAATTTATTCGTAGGATGGGGATATGTTCTCTAGAGTATGATGAGAGACCATAATATTTATGAATGGGGGCCATGTATGTTTTCCCATATGTACTATCACATGTTCTACATGGCTTACTAGGGTGCTAAGTCACTTGGATGTGGCGTGACCTTGCTCTAGATCTAGAGGCGAGAGTGCATAGTTGTGTGCATCCCTATTGGTGCCCGTGATATTTCTGCAGGAAGACCTTATTCATTTATCTATTATGGAGTCATGATCCAATCCCATATGGGTTATCTTATGTATTGGAGGCAACATATTGACATGATGCCTTATTTTATCTGGAGACCTTATATATTGTGTCCAATTTGGGATGGTGATGATGCACACCTTCTTTTACAGTGGCAGAGGATTTTCCTGATTTGTTGTGTCACTAAGTACATTCACATGATTGATTTTCACAAAACTAATAGGGTGTTGCGGTAGTTTGGAGAGTGCCACAATGTGAGTGATTCCTATCCTTAATTTGTGTGGAGGTCTAGAGATATTACCCTTGAGGCAGACTTGATCCTAGTCCATGTTGCGAGGAACAAATTTGAGGGTCTACAACCTATTTTGTGGATGTGGCGATCAACCAATATTGATGCAGGTATATTTCTCATGTTTGATGTATTTCCTTTCTGATATATAATTCTCTCTAATTAGTCTTGTATGCTTTCTTATCCATGTGGTACTGATGTTTACCCTATTTTTTGTGCAGGCACTACTCCACAGTTTGATTCTTGGTAGCTGTAGTCCTGACCTATCTCTCTGTCAAAGATTACCTAGCTTGTTACTAGTGTTATGATGAGGAGGCATGGATGGAGAGGGAGGGGTGGAGGGATGGAGGCAGAGATGGAGGGAGATATTAAGGGAGAGGAGATAGTGATGATCCTAATCCTGGGAGAGGTGGAGAGAGAGTTAGGACTAGAGGAGGAAGACCTAGGGTAAGTGGTACTAGTTGGGTTTGTCTAGGAGAGATCCTAGAGGAGGATGTTAGTAATAACTGAGAGGGGGGGGGGTGAATTAATGACCTTAAATTTTTATCCAATTAAGCTTTAATCCACCAATAAATACTTCTCAAATTATTAATTCCCTACAAGATGTATGCCTTTGAAATACTTGAAATAAATAACTGTCTGTCGGTTTACCTTATCTATCCTTATTCTCCTTGATAACCAATAAGCAGTAAACTGTATTTACCGATGCTCAGTAAATATGCAGAGTATACCAATCAATCCATAAAATCATATGTAGAATGTAAAACAATAAAGTAATAAACCATACACATACAACACAAGGATTTTAACGTGAAAACCCTATTAAGGGAAAAACCACTGGGACCGGTACCCCAAATTTTCACTTTTCTGAAGCGAGCCCTGTTAGGAGCCGACCCTGCTAAAGGTTACAAACACATGGTTAAGTGCGACCTTGTTAGAGGAATTTTATACATAGGTTGTCACTTAGTATCTAGCATCTATGCTACCATCCTTGAATTAGTTTCATGACTGTCAATAGGTTTTATGTTAATCTTACTACCATCCTTGAATGAACCTTCTTCTTAGACTGTCAATAGGCTTTAGGTAAGACCGATGCTACTATCATAAGTCCACCTTCTGGTAATCTATTAGGATATACCTCAATTACAAAAGACTGTTAAGTCCTACTCTCTTAAGAGACTTAATGCTTCAATGGTTAAACTGAAACAAAATGACCTGTTTCTAATGCAACTAAATTGTAGATTTTCAGATCTATTTACTTACAATATCTTTTTGATCAATGTGTCAATTCAATTCCTTTGGAATTAACCTTTTCTTCTCTGTGATGCTATGCTTTTCTGTTCATCAGTGTCTGCAAAATTCTTTAGCTCTCCCTTAGCTTGATTGATCAGGACTGCATGAAGTTTTAACCTTCACCAGTTTCTCTTCAACATCTTCTTTCAATTCACTCCCTTGTGTATTTTTTATTACATGCGGAGATGAATTATTCTTGTCTCTTAAATAGACATGATATCCCTTAATTCTAGGTTCTTGATTCTTGATTCTTGGCGTAAAAAACAATCCAGCCAAATTGATTTATGGCTTTAAATCTTGATTTATCTCATAGTTATCTTCTTTCCAACTGTATAAAGCATCTTTAAATCAATTAATTAATGGTGGTTGAATAAAGAAAATAAAACAACTAGTTAAGTCTATCCTTTAGCTCTGCCAGCTAGATATTTTTCCATTTTCTGATCTCTTTTCTATCGGTCAATTCTACAGTTCGTTGCCGGTGACAATTGCCAGTTCCATTGGTGTAGCTTCAGTTAGCTTCAGGATCTTTGTCCGTCGGGCATCATTGGAACTTTCTCGTTGGGAAACACTATTTCTAGCTCATCGGGCATCCTTTGATTCTACTTCGTTGGGCAACACTGTCTTCTGGTCATTGGGTATCACTATGATTTTATCTCTGTCTTTACCGATGGTGTGCACTCCGCCGGTGTAGTCTGTCACTTAGTGAATACTTGACTTTTATGTATTGTTGAAAGCATAACCTTTATTCCATTGATTCTCTGAAGTCTTTGGCATTATGTATATGATCATACACATGATATCAAGTTGACATCAATGACAATACAAACCATTAACTGATTTAATGTCTTGCATCATCTTCAACTTAATATAGTCAATCATTTAATCAGTTACATGTCATCAATATCTCCCTTTGGAATTGATGGCAACATGCTAAATTATCACACTATACTATTGCTAATACAATATGAAATACAATTGTTGAGATTCATCAAATTACCAAATAGTTTTTTTTGATAACCGATAAAATGTCAGACCACCGGTAAGCTCTGTGTAAGCTTAGACTTGATTCTTGTAGTTTTACTTTTTCTCCTTCTGATGTGTTGTGTCTTTTGTTTGCAAATTTTATACCAATTCCCTCCCTTTGGATATGATCTCTCCTTGTTTGGAGTAATCTGATAAAGACTGGTTTCTGATGATAGTATATGGATACATTCTCTCCCTTTGACAACAATGCCAAACAAATATTTTACAAATATCTGACATTATGTCAACCAATTTCGTCTTTCCATAATATATTCCTTGAATTTTCTTTATCCATTATCAGAATGGTCTTTGATATTGGAATTTTTTGGAAAAGAGAAAAAATATATTGTAGAATTCAGATGTTCTGAACTTCTGTCTATCTTTTGAAGTTGCAAAACCTTTCATGTATGGAAGCTGGATCATATAAATAGAATACAGTGCAATTTTACTCTCTTCAATTGCTGTCTCTTTATTCTCTGTGTATGCTCTTTTTATTCTCTGTGTATGCTCTTTTATGTTTAAGTTTGCAAGGCATTCTGAAGCATTTTGGTTATTAGGTAACTATCTAATTGCTTGCAGGTTTCTTTTAAGGAAAGAACTAAGTTTTGTGAGTAGTTTCAGGGAGCATAATGGTTTTTTAAATATTTGATACAATCGTTTAGAGGTAATAGGGTAATTTGTAAGGAAAATTATCTAAATTGCATGTGGGTTGTAAGGCAGATTACTGTATTTTGTTTCTATGAGATCTTAGTTTATTTGACTCTATAGCCCAAAGGATAGGCACTGGTCCAAAAATTGGTCTGATAACCCATTATCATCCAAATCATTTCAAGGCATCAAAACCAATTTAATCAAAATACTCTTATTACCAATAAAAAACAAACTGAACTCAATAAGGACCTATGTCAGCAGGAAAGTTTCCGCTTTATTGATTCTTTAGAGAATGAATCATTAGGTTATCCCTCCTACAATAAAAGGAAGAAGGATGAAAATCCTTGTATCACTGGTTTTTGCTATATTTAAGACTATGGTTTGTATGGTTAAATCTTGCATCTGGTTATGCTTGGTCATTTGCAAGGTGGTTTATAAGTTGGTTTAATCTCTTATTTTCCAGACATCTGAATTTTTGGAACTCATCTTTCGGTAGATTTAGGAGTGTTTGCTCTGCAACACCATTCTGATGGGAGAGCGGGAGCGTCCAGATTCAACTTTGAATTTGGGCGGGAGCATTCGGGAGGAGGCAGGATCCTCTGAGCACAACAAGAAAGATGATGGAAAGGACAATGAGATCACAGGATTGGATCCCGATGCAGGACATTCACCTGAGGACCGAGGTGGGGGTCCTAGAATGGGCGCTGTGTTGGGGCAATTGAGGAAATGGGCATCCCTTTTTGGCATCAAACCAACAGGTAAATCTTGTTTACCACCGGTTAAGAATGTTTCTAGACCTTCTCAAGGAAGCTTTTCTATTGAAATCCCAGACCAGACCATTGATTTTTCTATAGCAAGGATGAAATATTCGCTGGTTGGAAGATTTTTAGGAGTAAGACCTAACATCGAAGTGGTTAGGGCTTTTGTATCCCAGAAATGGGTTTTGAAAGGGCAAGTAGAGATGGTAGTGATGGCCAAGGGATGTATGTCATTTTTCTTCTCTTGTGAGGAAGATAGAATGAATATTCTATGCAGCAGACCATGGTTGATTGGGAAAAATACTCTTATTCTCCAAAAATGGAGTCTGAATCTTGTTTTTGAGGAGGACACCGTTCGACAGGTCCCTGTTTGGATTAAGCTACATGGTCTGCCTCTTGAATATTGGC
>MU227788.1:192841-205536 GCA_018584345.1 Thuja plicata
TAGTTTCTTCATACCTTTCATCTTCATCTGAATCATCCTTCACAGCTACAAACACTATCTCAACATCATCATCCGGTTTGGTGTCAGTATCTTCATCTTTGCAAGCAGCTAGATAGCTAGCTTTCTTTCCTTTACCCTTGTAATCTCAGGTATCATTCCTTTTTGATCGTTGGTAATCTCTGTAATCTTTTTAATCACCTCTGTCAGATTTCTTCTCAAAAGATCATTTATCACTTTTGTCATCTTTTCTTTTAGGACATCTTGCAGCAAAGTGTCCAATCTCTTTACAATTAAAACATACAAATGGTAACTTACCTTTGTATTTAACTTTGCCTCTTAGCATTCTTCTTGCCATGAGTGCTTCAATTTCATCTAGATCTTCTTCTTCACTTTCGCTCTCACTGTCTCTTCTAGATGAATGGCTTTGGCTAGATTTACTTATTCTCATAGAAGACTTGAATGAAGACTCTAAACTTGGTAAGATACTATTATTAAAATTGTTCACCTCAAATGAAATCAGTCTACCAATCAGGCTATCAAGAGTGATTGTATTATTTGCTAGTGCTCTCATTTTTTGAATAGCAGAGACTCTAATAACATATATAGGCAATAGGGTTCTTAAGATTTTACTTACCACTGTCTCCTCTTCAAGTGTACCTCCAACACCTCGTATAGCATTGACTACTTCTTTTATTCTTGTGTTGTACTGAGTGATGTTTTCACCTTCTTTCATTCTAAGATCATCAAACTTTCCTCTAAGGCTTTCTGCCTTGGCTCTTAGAACATTTGCATCACCTCCATGTACAAGGTTCAAATTGTCCCACATTATTTTTGCATTTTTGCAATCTTTGACATCCTCAAATTCAGCATCAGAGAGTGAGGCTGAGAGTTCTATAACCATGCAGTTATGTTCATGATTTATTCTCAATTGATCTACTCTCAATGGTCCTATAGGCAACACATATGCAATATATAAGTATTTAGTAATATCATTTCCAATACCTGATAAGTGAAGCTTTATCCTGCTTTGCCATGAAGCAAAGTTGTCTTTGTTCAACTTGGGCACATCTCGTTTGTTCATCTTGTGATCTTTACGTAGGTCTTGAAACCTTCCTTCTAAGCACACGAGATCTGATACCAATTGCTAGTAATAACTGAGAGGTGGGGGTGAATCAGTGGCCTTAAATTTTTATCCAATTAAGCTTTAATCCACCAATCAATACTTCTCAAATTATTAAGTCCCTACAAGATGTATGCCTTTGAAATACTTGAAATAAATAACTGTTTGTTGGTTTACCTTGTCTGTCCTTATTCTCCTTGATAACCGATAAGTAGTAAATTATATTTACCGATGCTCAGTAAATATGTAGAGTCTACCAATCAATCCATAAAAGCATATGTACAATGTAAAATAATAAATTAATAAACCATACACATATAACACAAGGACTTTAACGTGGAAACCCTGTTAAGGAAAAACCACTGGGACCGGTACCCCAAATTTTCACTTTTCTGAAGTGAGCCCTGTTAGGAGCCAACCCTGTTAAAGGTTACAAACACATGGTAAAGTGTGACCTTGTTAGAGGATTTTTATACATAGGTTGTCACTTAGTATCTGACATCTATGCTACCATCCTTGAATCAGTCTCATGACTGTCAATAGGTTTTATGCTAATCTTACTACCATCCTTGAATCAACCTTCTTCTTAGACTGTCAATATGCTTTAGGTAAGACCGATGCTACTATCATGAGTCAACCTTCTGGTAATCTGTTAGGATATACCTCAATTATAAAAGACTATTAAGTCCTGCTCTATTAAGAGACTTAATGCTTCAATGGTTAAACTAAAACAAAATGACCTATTTCTAATGCAACTAAATTGCATATTTTTAGATCTATTTACTTAAAATATCTTTTTGATCAATGTATCAATTCAATTCCTTTATACTTAACCTTTTCTTCTTTGTGATGTTGTGCTTTTCTGTTCGTTGGTGTCTAAAGAATTATTTAGCTCTCCCTTAGCTTGATTGATCAGGACTGCATGAAGTTTTAACCTTCACCAGTTTCTCTTCAACATCTTCTTTCAATTCACTCCCCCATGTATTTTTTATTGCATGCAGAGATGAATTATGCTTGTCTCTTAAATAGACATGATATCCCTTAATTCTAGGTTCTTGATTCTTGATTCTTGGTGTAAAAAACAATCCAGCCAAATTGATATATGGCTTTAACTCCTGATTTATCTCATAGTTATCTTCTTGCCAACTGTATAAAGAATCTTTAAATCAATTACTTAATGGTGGTTGAATAAAGCAAATAAAACAACCAGTTAAGTCTATCCTTTAGCTCTGGCAGCTAGATATTTTGTCATTTTGTGATCTCTCTGTTCCGTCGGTCAATTCTACAGTTTGTCGCCGGTGACAACTACCAGTTCTATCGGTGTAGCTTTAGTTAGCTTTGGGATCTCTGTCCATAGGGAAACACTGGATCTTTCTCATTGGGCAACACTATTTCCAGCTCTTCGGGCATCCTCTAATTCTTCTTCTTTGGGCAACACTATCTTTTGCTTGTTGGGCATCACTGTGATTTTATCTTTGTCTTTACCAATGGTGTGCACTCTGCCGGTGTAGTCTGTCACTTTAATGAATACTTGAATTTTATGCATTGCTGAAAGCATAACCTTTATTCCATTGATTCTCTAAATTCTTTGGCATTATGTATATGATCATATAGATGATATGAAGTTGACATCAATGACAATACAAACCATTAACTGATTTAATGTCTTGCATCATCTTCAACTTAATATAGTCAATCATTTAATTAGTTACATGTCATAAGAGGAGGATATGATGGAGGAGGATGCACCTCAAATTTTGAGGAGGGTACAAAGATATACTGGTGAGAATCCAACAAAGAGAGAAGAGGAGATGGTCGAGGTGGAGGTGGGAGGATCTAGATCCTTGGGTTCTAGCAGTAGCGAGAGTGATAGTGATAGTGGTAGAAGTGAGGAGGATGAGGAGGAGGATTCTGGGTTTCCTGAGATGAGGGTTTGAGAGGCATTGGGGAGGAGGGAGATATGGATGTGGCAATGGGAAGTATGGAGGAGGATCCCACCAAGCTCTAGCACATGTCTTAGGAGATTGCAGACCTTAGGCATAGGTTGGTAGCAGCAGAGGAGAGGGTCACAACAGCTGAGAGTAGGGTCATAGCAGATGAGAGAAGGGAGAGATAGGCTCATGCAGATTTTAGAGCCTACTTGGATGGTGTACATGATCTATCTTTGAGGGATTCTCATAAGAAGCTTTAGAGATTAGGTCATGAGGCCCAAAGTGAGATTAAGTACTAGAAGCGACACTATGAGGATGCTTTTCCTTCTACCCAGCATGTTCCCAGTTACAGTGCCTCTTAGAGATCTAGTAGAGCGCAACGATTGTAGAGTAGTGGTGTGACACCTCCTTAGCAGTAGAAAAGGGAAAGATCTAAGATGCCACCCCATCATCATCTTGGTGGCGAGGATTGGGGTAGAAGCTCTTGACTTTTATAGCATTGTATCACTATGTACCTTTTTGTACCAATTGGTATTGATTATGTACTGACACTGTACTAATTTTGTATCAATGATGTACCAATATTTATAGACATTGTGTTGATGTACCAATATTTATAGACATTGTGTTGATCACTTTTATGCCAGACTTGCGACTGTCCATTGTACTCAGATATATGATATATGACATTATTCTATTTATGTTAGGTTATGACATGGTTCTATATGATGTGTAGCCTATTTCTATATGTTTTGTAATGGTTGATGCACTTGATGAGATGCTTTATGGTTAAATGCATTCTATGTGATTCTAATATGCACACTCTTAGATGTATGATCTTTACTTTTCTATGATACTGACATATGTATGCAGGATGGCTCTTATTATGAATGCATATTTATATGATCTATTTATTATGTATGCACCTGTTTTCTTTTCTTTTCTCTATGTAGTAAATGGATGCAAACTGGAATGCACAAAGTGTTTAAGTACATGCATGTGTTAGTTAGAAGAAATTTAGTGAGAGATTAGTTGTATAACTGAATGAAATAATGAGTGATGAAACCAAGTCGCTACCGTACCTTCCAATTTTATTCATCATTGCACCTTATTATGAAAAGGAAGAGAGTCAAATATATCCAAATATTGACCATTTGGATACCGCTATGATCTCTAATAACCAAAAGTAGATAAATGAAAAGAAAAAGAACCAAATTCACCCATATATTGACCATATGGATACTATTATGATCTCTGATAACAACAAGCAGATAACAGATAAGGATTGTTCAATTGTTTTCCAGGGGTTAGCTTAGATCGTGAAACTGCGTGGCTACAAGATGTGTGACAGCTCCTAAAACATTTATCCTTAATCATCATTGCCCTAGAATCAAATTGAAACACTCCATAAATATCAAACAAAGAAAACAAGATCATGATCCATCATAGCCACTCTCATCATTCAGTGGTATCCTTGAGTAGCGTAAGAACATAATCGCGAAAGATAAATTGACAATAGACTGACATGACTGACCTAGACAACAATTTATTTTTCCTTGAATTGTTTTGTTTTGATGTTTGACTACATATATGTCTGGTTTTAGGAATGGATGACTCATATAAGACCGATCTGTCTAGTTTTGAGTATATTTTTCATTGTCTAAGACAATTCATAGTTTGATTGATGATTGATTGAACAATTGTTGATTTGCGAAGCTCATAATTTTGACATTTGATTGATTGTTTGATTGTCATTCACTTGTTGATGACAAAGATGATTTAGTATTGATATTTTTCATTATTCAATTTTTTTGATGATTGATTCTTTAGGACATTTTTCTCTTTTTAGGATTTTTCAGGACTTTTTTAGATTTTTAGATTTTTTAAGGACTTTTTAAGATATTTAGATTTTTTTAGGACTTTTAGAATTATCCCCTAGTCTAGTAAGCCAACACAATCCATGGATAAGTGTGATGTCTCAAAGGGGATTGCGCTTCTGTAATAGCTCAGTGTACTCAATCTTGCACGCAGGGAGTACAAGCTTTAATCTTTTGGAGTTCATGGATGGTGAAGCGAGACCTTAACACTTGGCGCCTGTTTACTAGGTTTTCACCAAGGTACCTGCCCAATATTTCCCATTTGCCATATTTTAACTGAGAGAGTGAATTTTTTTCTCTTTACTTTTTTCTCTTTTTTGTATTTTTTTGTTGTTGCCAAGGCGCCTATTTGCCAGGTTTTCACTGAGGTAACTTTTTTCTATTTTTCTATTTTTTGTATTTTTTTTCAGTATCTTTTTAGATATGTTCTCTTGACCTTGAGACCTCAGGATTAGAACCTTCTAAGGTGCATTTTTTTTATATAAATAGGGAGATGATCTCCTTATTGAGTTTCCAGTTGATATGCCCCACTTTTACATGATTTTATGATGACATATGGTCCTAGCCAATTAGGCTTGAACTTTGCTTGTTTAACTCTTTCCACTTGACTCTTTGGATTTTCCATGAGGATGAGATCTCCTAATTTAAATATTTGTGACCTAAATTTCTTGTGATAATTTATTCTAAGGCGATTCTGATAGCCTTATAAGTGATTTGGTGCATTTTGGTGTATCTCACCTAACAGTTCTAGTTCACTAAGTCTAGCAACTATGTAGTCTTCATTTGATATGATATTCTTCAGTGATATTTTGAGGGATGGGATTTCAATTTAGAGAGGTATAAATGCCTCTGATCCATATACCAAGGAGAAGGAAGTTTCTCCTATAGTTTTCTCACACTTGTTTTGTATGCCCATAATGCAGGTCTGAGCTGGAGATGTCAGTCTCGACCAAACTCATTGACCATTTTATTTTGACTATTTTCTTCAAGATATTTAGTATTGTTTTGTTAGTGGCTTCATCTTGTCCATTCCCTTGGGGATAGTAGAATGAAGAGAAAGCTTGCTTTATTTGGAACTTCTCACATAGATCTTTGACATCTTGATTTTGAAAAGGTGCACCATGATCAGTGAGTATAGTCTGAGGGATCCCATACTGACAGATGATGTGATTGAGTATAAACATGGACATCTACTTACCAGGGATATATGTGAGAGTAATTACTTCCACCCATTTGGTAAAGTATTTGGTTGCTGCAATCATGTATTTGTGACCATTAGAGGAAGTTGGTGTAGTCTTTCCCACTAAGTCAAATCCCCATTTTGAAAAAGGCCATGGTGAAGTGATGGGGTGGAGGTCTTGAGATAGTGCGTGAATAAGATCTCCATGTATTTGAAATTTTCTACATCTATGTACATATTTATGAGCATCTGTCTCTACAGTGGGCAAGTAGTATCATATCCTGATGATCTTCTTTGCTAAACTATTTCCACCTATGTGGGCCCCACAAATTCCTTCATTTACCTCATATAAGGCTCTCTAGGATTCTATGGAAGTGAGACATCTTAAGATAATTCCATCTAAACTTCTTCTATATATATATTATTAGCAAGAAGGGTGTACCTAGAGGCTTGTTGGATAAGGGTCTTCTTTTGATTTCTAGATAGGTCAGGTGGTAGGGTATTGTCTTGTAGGTAAGTATACACATCATTGCACCAGCGGAACTCAAGACCAACAAGGACACATATTGATTTTGTTATAGGATCTTGATGGGATGGTATCATTAATTTATCTACCAGAAATTGGAATTTGGTTTCATTACTTGGCATGTCGATCAAGGATGCTATAGTAGCCATCGCATCTGTTGCTTTGATTTGAACCTTTGGAACCTTTTCAAATGCAATGTAATGAAAAGAAGCACGTAGTTTTTCCACCAGCTCTCTATATGGGACAATTTTGTTTGTCTTTGGTCATGTAATCATTGTTGACTTGAGTGATAACTAACTGGGAATCACCATAAACTCTCAGGTTCTTTATTCTGCATTGTATAGTTATTTTCAATCTGATGAATAGAGCTTCATACTCAGCTATGTTATTTATACATGGAAAGTTGAGTCGAAAAGACTTAGGAATTGCATCATTTTGTGGAGTGATGGGTACTATTCCTACTCCTGCACCATGGTTCGTATATGATCCATCAAAGAATAAATTCCATACTTCTATTTCAAATTGTACTGTAAGGATTGATTCATCTGGAAAGTCAGACACTATAGGTTGATGATCTGGAATTGGTGCATCTGCCAGTTTATCTGCAATAACTTACCCTTTGATAGCCTTTTGGTCCATGTATTCTATGCCAATCTCACTTAAGATCATGACCCATTTGGTGAGTCATCATGTTAGTGCTACTTTACTCAACAAGTATTTCAATGGATCTATGTGCGCTATGAGATTTGTTTGATGACTCAACATATAATGTCTTAACTTTTGAGAAGCAAAGATGAATGCAAGACATGATTTTTTTATTACTAAATAATTTAGTTCGTAGCCCACCAATGTTCAACTGATCTAGTAGATGACTCTTTCCTTGTCCTGATCATCATGTTGTGATAAGAGAACACATAGTGTTGATCCTATTGTTGATATGTATAATATAAGTGGGTTGCCTAGAATTGGTGGTATGCCAAGAATCTCTTGATATGTATAACATAAGTGAATTCCTTGGAATTGGTGATATGTATAACATAAGTGGATTTCCAGTTGGGTGATGAATCTCCTGATAGATTGTAATATTCCTTGTAGACCCCGTAGTTGTCTTAGATTTCTAGGTGGTGGCATGTCAAGAATGGGCTTAACTTTTTTTTTGATCTACTTCAATTCCTCTATGTGATACAATCAATCCAAGGAGTTGTCCATCAGTAACTCTGAATGCACACTTCTTTGGGTTGAGTCGTACCTTGTATTCTTACATTCTATAAAATATCAGACCCAAAACTTGTAGGTGATTTTTCCTGAGTGTTGACTTAGCTAGCATGTCATTGACATAATCTTAAATTGTTTTATGAATCAAATCATGAAAAATTGTTGTCATTGCTTGTTGATAGGTGGCACCTGCATTCTTGAGTCCAAATGGCATCACATTCTAGCAATAATTTCTCCATCCACATGTGAATGTTGTCTTTTTTTGATCTTCTGGTACAATCTTTATTTGGTTATATCTTGAGAAACTATCCATGAGTGACAACATTTGATGTCCTACTGTCAAATCAACTATCATATCGATATTTGGTAGATGAAAATCATCTTTAGGAAAAATCTTGTTCAAGTCTCTAAAATATGTACATATACAGATCTGACCATTATGTTTTGTAACTGGCACTAGATTTGATATCTAATCCACATATGGAATGGGTCTTATGAAGCCTCCATCTAAAAGTTTCATCAGTTCTTCTTTGACAAGTAAAGAAATGTGTGGATGCATCTTTTTTAATCTCTGTTTAACTGGCTTTTCATTTGGAAAAAGTGGTAGATGATGTAGTACGACCTCTGGATCCAAACTTGGTATGTCTACATAAGACCAAGCAAAGTTGTTTTGTCTTTCTTTGAAGAAACTAATGAATTGTTCTCTTTTCTTAAGTGTAAGTGATTTAGCTGTCATACACCTAGATTTGCACCCTTACCCAAGCTCTCATAGTCTTGGTAATCTAGTGTAACATGGGAATCATCTCAAGGTTATGGGAACTTTTGCTAACTGAGACGAGACCTCTAGATTCTAGACCGGTTCCTCTTGATATGTCACCCAAATTTGCTTCTTAACGTGAAAGTGAATCTTTGAGGGAAAAGGGATAGAAGGAATGCATGAAAGGGAAATAAATGAAAGAAAATTATCCTACTAGGTGATACACCGAAGGTAACTTGAACCATAACACATTGACTAATCTCAGCATGAAACCTTGGAACAAATAGAACACAACTTCCTAGATAGGCTTACATCAATATTTCATAGAGAGGCTTGAGATAAAGAGAGGCTATTCAGGGAAAGAAGTAATTTCACAAACAATAACATATTCACTATGAGTAGACACAGACTATGCCCTGCAAAAAAAATCCACTTTTGCAATTCGGCATAGGAATCAAATCCACAAACTCATCTAAATCAAATCATCCATAGTAGTACACACTATTGAAAAAAGAAAGAGGGCTTAGGGACTCCAATTTTTCTCTAAAAATCATTCAATATATTCTAATTCAGTAAGAGAAATTTAGACAAGAAAGCCCAGGGACAGAAAAGATGTCACAAAAAGATTTTGCAATATCTGAATATCAATGAAAGATTACAAACTAGAAATCAGAGGGCAGAAAGAATGCCATGGATAATTTCTAAGCCAGGAAAACTCTGAGCTCTAAAAGCTCTCAAAACTGATATATATACTCCCCAGCACATAGGATTGGAGTCAATTTGATCTTGTTAGGGTTACAATTGATTATAATAGAATATTTAGAAACCCTAAAACTGTCAGTTTCATTCATAAATGCATCATAAAAATATCTTTGATCAATCATATGTATCTCTAAAATCCTTCCTACTAGCATAAATGTGCCTCTATGAAGTCGGCCGATCCATCTACTTCTCTGCAAGTCATTTCTGTCATAACTTCTAAGATCAGATATTTGAATTCCTTTTGAATATTTAAATCCTAACGGTCGTAGGTGGCGCAGATATCTACATTGATGGTTGAGATCCCAATCTGTTTATACTTAAAATGTAGCCACTGGATCACCTTATTCACCCAGGAAATGCCTCATAACCCCAGGTTAATCCTTTCTCTTTCCGCTAAGTCTCTCAACTTTTATGCTAACCCTGGCTTTATCATGAGATCATGCGGCAAGTGTTAGACCTCCTTTAAATTGGACGGTGGTCGCTAAGTCTCTGAAACTTGATAGAATATTCCCCTTGATTATGAGACCACCCGACTGAAAGGCCGCAACTTAACTCATCTCTAAACTTAAGTCACACCTGGAGGTAGGAATTACACTGAGTCACGTGATCTCCAGATCCTTTGCTAACTCTAGGTTATATTAAGAGATTACCCGACTCCCCTCCGATCAAAATTTGATCCAACAGTCATCGCTAAGTCTCCTGATCAAAATGGAATATGCTTTTCTTTCACAAGATCATGAGACTAGTGAGAGTCTCTAGGTTGCCAGATGATTTGGAATATTCTATTTTTATCGCATGACTTAGAGACTTAATGCAAAGTATAAATGTGCACGTGGGCATTTGAAGAACTTAAGTCTCCCAAAAGGTAATAAGGAAATAGAACAAGTCTTGGATAACTAGGGTTTTATCAAATACATAGGTTTTTCAACACTTAGATTATTTTGCATGGGCAGGAGCAAAATAGGGACTGAAGAGACTGTAGAGAACACAACCAAGATAAGAAATTTAAGGTCTATCCCACAGGCTAAGCTCAACCCTTGTGGGAGCCTCATTTTACTCCACCTGTAGCCAAAATTTTCATAATGGGGAAAATTTGGGTAACATTCTTGGTGATTTCTGTGGGATGTCTGCATGCTAGACATTGAGAACCAGTAGCCTTTGACATCCATTGGTCATAGAAGCATCATTGATCAAAAATAGGAACTTGAGAATAGATTGAAACCAAGAAGAGGAATAACTAATTGCGCACAGACAATTTTAAGGAAAGCAGGAAATTAATCTAGAAAGCAGGAAAAGAGAGCAAGGAAATTATCTACAATATTTACAAGGAAGGACAAACCTCGAAACAAGGTTTCAAATAGAATCCATTTACAGAAATGGGCAAGGGAACTCCTCCAAGAGTTGATAGATGAAAAGCATTATGTCCCTTGCATTCTATGATGATGAATGGACCTCCCCAGAAAGAATCAAATTTAGTATGTCTGTCAGGCTTTGATTTGAATTCATCCCATTTGAGGACTATATCTCCAATCTTGAAATTCCTAGCCCTGGCTCTCTTGTCAAAGCTTTTCTTTGTCTGCATCTGATGGAATTCCATATCCTTCATGGACTTATCTCTGTGTTCTTCTAATTCCATAATCTGAACATACCTAATCTACAAAGGATCTCCTTCTTCAAACAAGACATACTGAGTAGCTAAGTCCAGGGCTGACAATTTAGTTAAAATGGACAATTTAGCCTCTCTTCCATACACTAGCATGTAGGGAGAATTCCCAATGATCTTCTTTGGGGTAATTCTATCTAACCACAATGTAGATTTCAGTTTGGTGTGCCAATGTCTTTGGTTGTCTTGTAGGGTTTTCTTGATTATCCTAATCAAGTTATTATTCGTTGATTCTGCCAAACCATTACCCTGAGGGTAGTAGTTCAAACTTGTGTTCAAATAAACACCATGTTTGACTGCCCATTCAATCACTCTTAGGCCTGTAAATGCTAATGCATTATCTAAAATAATGGAGTCAGGGACACCAAATCTATGAATTATATCATCATAAAAGCTTAGGGAAGCATTCTCATTTGCTTCCTTCAATGCCACTGCTTCTGTCCATCTAGTGAAATAATATGTTGCAGTAATTATCCATTTATGGCCTGCGCTCAATGGAGGATTGATCATGCCAATGAAATCTATGCCCCATCTCATGAAAGGTTTCTCTATTCTGATGGGCTAAAGGGGCAAGGCTGCATCTTTTCCTGCAAACATGGTACATTTGATGCATTTCCTTAGATGATCATGGCTATCCTTGAAGACAGATGGCCAATAGTATCCAACCCTCATGATCTTAAAAGTAGTAATCCTAGGAGAGAAGTGACCTCCAAAAGGTCCGTCATGAAATTCAAATAGGACATCTGCTATGTTTTCTGAACGTATGCATCTTAAAAGGACACCATTGTGAACCTTTCTAAAAAGAATGTCATCTATCAGCACAAAAGGAACATATTGTAACCTATAGTACCTCTTTTTTGTAGAATCTAGACCTACAGGGCATTCCCCTATTTTTAAATAATGGATCATGTTAGGCAACCAACTTGCTGCCTCGGCATGATCTTCGGTTGAATGAATGATTAGGGATGCATCCATTTTCTCTGATTCCTTTGAACTCTCATCCTCTATCAGATACTCACAAAGACCTCTTCCTCTAACTAGCTTGGTGATTTGGATATTAATGTCATATTCCATGACCTTGGTAATCTAGCCAGCCTTTTTTTCATTCAGGTCCCTAGAAAGAAAGAATTCCTTGACACTAGGATGAGTAACTTTCAATTGTACCTTGCTGTGGGTTAACAGATATCTAAACTTCTTAAGGCTCTTAACTACAGAAAGTACATGTCTCTCCACAAAAGAATACCTCTATTCATATTCTTCTAAACCTTTGCTAAAGAAAGCAATAGGTTGTTCCAACCCTTTAGAATTTTCTTGGGTCAATATTGCAGAAATAACATCTGATCCTCCATAAGTGTAAAGGATAAAATCCATACTAAAATTTAGATTTTACAGGGCAGGGGCTTCTGTCAGAGACTCTTTAATGGTTTGGAAACTAGCTTTCCCTTCTTTTCTCAAATAGAAAGGCATATTTTTCTTCAACATTACTGTCAAAGGCTTTAGTAGATCTACAATATTAGGCAAGAAATGCCTGACAAAGTTAATCCTTCCTATGAAAGATTGAAGACTTTTCTTGTGATGTGGTAAGGGTAGCTCTAGAATAGCTGCAATCCTTTCAGGGTCTACTGTAATTCCCTTTTTGGATACTATATATCCCAATAGTTTTC
>MU227788.1:205702-218430 GCA_018584345.1 Thuja plicata
TTATGTCATCTAAATAGACCAGTACAAATTTGTACATGAGGATTTTAAAGGCCATATCCATTTCCTTTTGAAAAGTAGCACCTGCATTAGACAAACCAAAGGGCATCTTTTGATAAGCCATGGTCCCACACTTGGTTATAAACACAGTCTTATATTGATCTTCTTCATGAACCAAGATCGAATTTTATCCTGAATAACCATCCAATAATGAAAATCTCTCAGATCTAGAGACACATTGTAGAATCTGCTCTATAGAGGGTAATGGATAACGATCTTTTAGGGATGCCCTCTTAAGGTCCTTGAAGTCAACACATAGCCTTAACTCACCATTCTTCTTCCTAATAGGAATGAGGTTGGAAACCCAACTAGTGTGCTTGATGGGGTAGATGATACCGCTCTTTATTAATTTGAGGACTTCTTTATGCATGAGTGGTTCTAACTTGGGATTTACAGGCCTTTGCTTTTGCCTGACTGGTTTGGCATTAGGTTCCAATTCAATGGTATGTTGAGCAAGGGAAGGATTAAATCCCTTGAGGTCCTCATATTTCCATGCAAAGATAGTGCTAAATTCTTGAAATAATTGGGTGTAAGCCTGTTGTTCTGAATTAGTATTTACCTTCCCAAGTTATAAACTTTTACCTGGTTCTAACTCTAATTCAGTACAATGTTCTTGTTGGACTACCAGGCCAAATTTTCTCTTCTATGTTTGGTCTTCAATAGGGTGACAAGCCCCTTAGGAATCTAATTGGATCTTAGTTGTATCACTTGATCACCATAGCTCTACAATAATCTACCTTGGTTATGTTCTGAGAAAACGTCCTCTTCAAATAAGAACTGTAGAATTTGCTCGTCACTGTCAAATGCTTGCCAATTGATATTTTTATTAGGAATAGAAGGTTTGACAGTCACTTTGATATGCTGTTGATCCCTCTCTTTTGAAACACTTTAAGGAATATCATACTGAGATCCAATAGTAGCTAATCTATCTGCATTCTGATTTAATTTCCTAGGGATTGCGACAATATTGAAAGCATGGAGATATTCAATTGCATCCCAAACTTGATTCTTATATGCTCTCATTATATCACTTTTAGTTTCACTTATCCGTCTTACTTGGCTAACAACCATCTCGCTATCACCATATACCTTTAGGGCTCTGATCCCTCTCTTTTTAGCCCACTCCAACCCATTCACTAGGCTCTCATATTCAGCAGTGTTGCTAGTGCAGGAGAAACTGTACCTAAAGGCTGCATAATACTTCTCCTCTTTTGGAGAAACTAACATTGCACCACCACCAATACCATGTTTTCTTCTAGCACCATCAAAGTATAGCTCCCAAACTTGGCTGCATTGATCTTCTAAACCTTTGTTTCCCTTGGAGAGATTTAGCTCTATGAAGCTTTCTTCTTGAATCAAATAAGTCCCCAAGCTAGCATCCCAAATAACATTGGCCTGGGCCTCAGAGGGTCTCTGAGATTCTAATTCATCTAGATAGATATATGGGATACCTTCTAGCTTGGTGGTTTTTTCCCTGATGATTGGGAAGTCATCGTCATCAAGTGCAACACAACTTGCATTGATTACATTGGATACGTAAGGTTCTATATGGTGTGCTTCCAATGATTTAGACTTGATAGTGACCTTAGTCCCATACCTTGTATGAAAAATCATGTGTGACCAATCAGAGGAAAGATAGCCTCCTATATTTGCTATAAACTCCCTTGACAAGCATATGGAAAATAGGGCAGGGAGGTCTATTATGTATATGTTGAGTAGGATAGAGAAATTGGGGCTTGCATGGAGGACCAGGTCGGTATCCTTAGCTACACCTATTGTGTTCACTGAAGAACCATCAAGCTGGGTAACTTTATTTTGGAAAGGCTCATATTTCAAACCCACTTGGTCAACCACCTTCTTAGGCATGACAGTGCTAGTAGCCCCACTATCTACCATGCAATTATGTATCAAATATTTTCCAATGATTAAAGATACATAAAAAGGGGGTGGTTTTGAGTTCCTACCTTGCATGGTATTAGCTTTGGAGTTGCCACTTGGAAACTCCTCCTTATGATCAGTGTTAACCAACACTGGTTTAACAACTTCTTTTATTGTAGGCAGCTAAGGAATTACCTCTTTAGTCATTTCTTTCTTCAATATTTTAGGTTGTCCCTGAATAGCCAAAGAGTCCCACATAGACATAGTGATATTTTTTTTCTTCATATTATCCACTATGTTGAAGGGTACAACTGTGTGTACTCTTTGGTGTGTCTTTACTATGATAGACTCAAACTCCTTAGAAGGTTGATTTTCTTTGACTAAAATGGAGGGGGCCTTCTTCATCATGATAGGAGCAAAAAGTGATGAAGATTTTGCAAATATAGAAGCTCTATCTCCTGTTTGCTCCATGTCTTGAGCTCTTCTTTTAGACCTGGTGTTGGCAGCAATGGTGGATTCACCATTTACTCCATTAAAATCTTGTCGCTCCCAATTGAAAAGAGTAGTTTCATCTTGTTGTGCCTCCTGGTGAGGAGGTGTCTCATTGGAAGAAACATCTGATTGGGTAAGTGAGGCGCTTTGAACCATCAATGCTTGGTGTACCCTCCCATTTAAGCATGTTGTCTGATTATGGGACTGATTGCAAGGGTAACACCACTCCATCTCTGCAGCAAAATTATTTTGACTTGGGACCACATCCCTAACTGGATTTGTAGAATTGAGGGGGGTAGGATTGTAAGTCTAGGGTGGTCTCTGATTGTAGTTTTGCCTTTGCCCTTGATAACCTCGAAATTGGGGTCTATTTTATTGATAAAACTGTCCCTAATTTTGATATTGTTGATTGGGACTCTGATTTTGCTATTGAAGAGGAGGCCTACTCCACTGTCCTTGTTTCTTTATACTAGTTAGCTCGTTACTCATAGTTTACATTAATTTCTTCATCTCTTGTTGATTGCTTAATTCTAATAGCTCCTGAGAAGGGTCTTCCTTTGCTTCCCCATAACTGGTATTTGCTTGAGATGTTACGATAGTGGGTATTGGAGTAATTGGAGATATTTACAAAGGCATGCTTGGTTGTATGTCAGGGAATATGGGCATGGGTGGCCTCGGGGCTATCATGCTAGCTTGTATTAAACAGTTCTCTACCTTGACAACAATGTCAAAAGCTTGAGGTAATGAAGTACCTCCTATAGATTGAACCATGACAGAAATATTTCTATTTAGACTTCCTAAAAAATATAGAAAGGCATGATCAGCTGAAGTTCTTACTAAGGTAGGAATTCTATTCCATGTCTTAAGAAATCTACTATTGAAGTCTATCATCTGTTCCTGAGGAGCCCTTTTAATGGTTGTCAGTTGCTCAACCAAACTTAAGTTATTTGATTTATCCTTAAAGTATTTACTTAATGCATCTCCTAATCCATCCCATAAATTAATGGAACCGACAACGAGAGTTCTAAACCATTCTAAGGCCTTACCTTTGAAATAGGCTACTAATAGATTTGTAGCCACATCTTCTTTTGTGATGTTATGTATACTACAGATAGTAGTCACGTCTGTTATGTGTTCAAAAGCTATCGTTTGTCCTTCACTTGTAAAACTAGGTAGACTTTTAAGTGCTACCAAGGGTAGATCATGATGTTGAGAAAAGTTCAAGGGGATTCCTTGATTAAAGGGGGCAAAAGCAAACTGCCTAGCCATTGCAGGAGTTGTGACTCGCTGAGTAGCAACTGTGTGAGTTGTATTTAAGGGTGGAGTTGAATCTTCTTGTAGATCTCTAGTTAGGGATCTTCCTCTTCTTCTAGAATGAAAAGGCCAAGGTCCCCTCTATGAAGTGTCAGGTGGTGTAGATTGTACCCTCCTTGTAGGGGGTTTTCTTTGAGATGATCTTCTATAGTTCCTTTTGGAAATAAACTATGTGAACTCAGAAAGCTTTGAGCTTCTTGTTTCAACTTTTCTCATAAATTTTTAATAGGATTGGGTCTTCTGTTCTTCACCAATAGAGTTTCCAAATATACTTGATAGGAAAACCTTTTTAAGTCTTTATTATGCAACCAGTATATCATAAGTAGCATAATCTTGGTAAGTAAACTTCTAGTTTGAGTCCCACCAGGCATGCCAGAATTTTTATCTGGTAGACAAGGTTGGGTATGCTACAAATGACCACTTCCTAGTTTGTATTTGATCCTGAAAACCAGTATGCTCTTAGTGAGATAAACTTATTACTATTATCTCTAGTCCCACTGGGCATGCCAGAACTGTTAGACACCTAAATTTGCACCCTTACCCAATCTCTCATAGTCTTGGTAATCTAGTGTAACATGGGAATCATCTCAAGGTTGTGGGACCTTTTGCTAACCCAGACGAGACCTCTGGATTCTAGGTTGGTTCCTCTTGATATGTCACCCAAATTTTCTTCTTAACATGAAAGTAAATCTTTCAAGGAAAAGGGATAGAAGGAATGCATGAAAGGAAAATAACTGAAAGCAAATTATCCTACTAGGTGATACACCGAAGGTAACTTTAACCATAACACATTGACTAATCTTAGCATGAAACCATGGAACAAATAGAACACAACTTCCTAGATAGGCTTGCATCAATATTTCATAGAGAGGCCTGAGATAAACATTGGCTATTCAGGGAAAGAAGTAATTTCACAAACAATAGCATATTCACTATGAGTAGACATAGACTATGACCTACAAACAAACATCCACTTTTGCAATTCGGTATAGGAATGAGACAAAATGATAGGGGACTATAGAATATCCACAAACTCATCTAAATCAAATCATCCACAGTAGTACACACTATTGCAAAAAGAAAGAGGGCTCAAGGACTCCAATGTTTCTCTTAAAATCATTCAATAAATTCTAATTCAGTAAGAGAAATTTAGACAAGAAATCCCAGGGACAGAAAAGATGTCACAAAAAGCTTTTGCAATATCTGAATGTCAATGAAATATTACAAACTAGAAATCAGAGGGCAGAAAGAATGCCATGAATAACTTCTAAGCTAGGAAAAATTTGAGCTCTAAAAGATCTCAAAACTGATATATATATATATATATATATATATATGTATACTCCCCAGCACACAGGCTTGGAGTCAATCTGATCTTGTTAGGGTTATAATTGATTGCAATAGAATATTTAGAAACCCTAACACTATCAATTTTGTTCATAAATGCATCGTAAAAATATCTTTGATCAATCAGATATATCTCTGAAATCCTTCCTACCACCATAACTATGCCTCTATGAAGTCGACCGATCCAAAGTCATTTCTGTCATAACTTCTAAGATCAGATATTTGAATTCCCTTTGAATTTTTAAATCCTAATGGTCGTAGGTGGTGTGGATATTTGCATTGATGGCTAAGATCCTAATCTATTTATACTTAAAAATGTAGCCACTGGATCACCTTATTGACCCAGGCAATGCCTCATAACCCCAGGTTAATCCTTTCTCTTGTTGTTAAGTCTCCCAACCTTTTCACTAACCCTGGCTTTATCACAAGATCACGTGACAAGCCTTAGACCTCCTTTAAATTGGATGGCAGTCACCAAGTCTCTGGACCTTGATAGAATATTCCCCTTGATTACGAGACCACCTGATTGAAAGGTCGCAACTTAACTCATCTCTAAACTTAAGTCACACCTGGAGGTAGGAATTACATTGAGTCACATGATCTCCAGATCCTTTGCTAACTCCAAGTTATATTAAGAGATTACCCGACTCCCCTCTGATCAACATTTGATCCAACGATCGTCGCTGAGTCTCCTGATCGAAATGGAATATCCTTTTCTTTCATGAGATCATGAGACTAGTGAGTCTCCGGGTTGCCAGATGATTTGTAATATTCTATTTTTATTGCGCGACTTAGAGACTTAATGCAAAGTATAAATGCGCATGTGGGAATTTGAAGAACTTAAGTCGCCCAAAAGGTAATAAGGAAATAGAACAAGTCTTGGATGACTAGGGTTTTATCAAATACATAGGTTTTTCAACACTTAGATTATTTTTCATGGGTAGGAGCAAAATAGGGGCTGAAGAGACTATAGAGAACACAACCAAGATCAGAAATTTAAGGTCTATCCCATAGGGTGGGCTCAACCCTTGTGGGAGCCTCATTTTACTCCACCTGTAGCCAAAATCTTCATAATGGGGAATATTTGGGTAACATTAGCCAGATAGACATTTTTAGGGTTCTTTTTATACCCTAGATTGACTTCCTTTGTTTCTTCTACTAGCAATGTTTATTGTTATTCTTTTAAGGGGAGGATTTCCATATTTCCATCCTTTGGCACCTCAGAAAGGTTTTCACCAGAAGATACATCCTTTATCTTTTATTTTTCATGGCCAGAAAGCACCTTTTGGTATTCACTTAATGACTTTTATTTTTTGTTTTTCTTTTTTCTTTTGTGACTACAAAGAGGGGCCTCCTCCCTGAAGTATGTTGATCTGTCTAAGTCAAAGGAGAAACCTACCTTGTGATCTCTAGATGCTATTCCTTCACAAAGCCTTGTAAAATCTAGAATGGCTTCATCATTTTCAAAAATATCCATGTCAGGTTGTCCTTGTTGGTACCAATCTATCAACTAGGGGTAGTCTAGACAAAGGTTCGTGTGGGAGGATGACTCAGTTTGGGTGAACAAAATCACAGTGATAGTTCCAAAAAAATTGGAATGGGAAGTAGACACACCACCTAAGGAATTGACATCGGCGTGCCTATCGATACAAGGTTGATCTTCTAGGTTCATTTGGTCGAACATTTCATTAAGGTGTATGGTACTAATGGATCGAGGGGAATAGTTAGAGATGGGTGACTCAAATTTATGTAAGGATAACCACTCATACTTGTGGGAACCAATCATGCTAGAATTCTTGTCAGATGACTCACTTTCCTCATCATCCTAGATAGTCTGATTAAGGTTTATTTGGGAATTTGAGGTTTCCACTTCTAGTGGCCATAGTTGCTAGAGTATACTGCTGATTGGGTCATGTTTTGGGTAATCTGTTGTTGGTCTAATAGTATCTTAGATGGTTGTATTGGTTCTTCTTTGACCATAGCCTAGTCCTCTTTTGTTCCTTTGAGTTGGCAGTAAAGACAATGCCATCAATCCTTTTTGTCTTGCCCCCAGACCAGTCTTACCATCATATCCATATTTGTTTAGCATAGTATAGCTGGCTCCATATTGTGACAAAGGTATTTGTGCTTGAGGTGTCTCTTAAGGATCTTGATTAACCAAGTGTTGATTTATGGATCAAAGGGGTTTTCTGTACTTATGTGTCACCATTTAACAAATATTGTTGGTGGACATTTGAACAATAATGGTTCAAGAGTTTCATTTGTTTCCACTATTCTAGGCATTCCATATGATCTAGGAGATTGAGGCATTTTGGTGATGGTAAAGGCTTCCTCATACTTGTATCCACTACACCCTTTGTATTTGATTGATATCTTACCCGCCTTTCTTGGTATGTCCTTAGGAATAGAATCAGAAGTGGAAGGAATACTTGCCTCCTGATTTGAAGGTTCTTGATTATATGTACTACCTCTTATAGTGTTGTAATATTGGAAGGGTTTGGGATTTTCCTCAATGATGGTCTCTTCTCTTTGGTAGGTAAATTTGATTCACTAGCAATAAGTTGAAGGGATAACTTGCATTTCATGTATCCATGGCCTTTTGAGAAACATGTTATATCCTAATTTAAGGTCTAGGATTTGAAATGGAGTGCTCTTTATGAATAGCCCTATCTTGAATGGTAAAACAAGGATACCTTTTGATGACCTTTATTCCTCACCATACGCCTTGGTATAGATCCTTTTGGTGACATCAATTCTAGATTTTGACTAGCCAAAGGTTTTTATCACTTTAAGAGTACATATGTTTAACCCAGCCCCACCATCAATGAGGACTCTTCAGATCATATATTTATGCACTTGGATAAGAAGATGCAAGGGATCATTGTGCAGAGGTTTGTACGGTGACACATCATGTTCTGTAAATGTGGCATGTTTATTGGCAGAAATATAGTTTTTGATTACGGTAAAAATAGGTTTTGAAGGGACCCCGAAATCCTTTAACAAAGATGAGAAAAGAAAGGCATTAGAGCCCAGAGAACAATAGCATGCCCCAAGGAAGGAGGCAGACTACAAAGGGAAAGATCCCAGATTTAGAAATAAGCATAAGAAAAACAAAAAAACAAAATAAACGCTGGAAGGAAAACAGAGAGAGAAACCGCCAGCAACGAGATTAGAACAGAGTTTTTAGGAAACTCTCAGAATCCTCCAGCTGTGTCTTCATAGTCATCACATTCTCTCTTAGCTTCTGGAATTCTGGATCCTCAACCTTCTGCTTCTTGGATCTTGTATGAGTACCTGGTGCCATCTGCTGGGAAATATTAGAATGTTCAGTGATGTCTTTGTTTCCTTCCAGCCAGTTGCTCAAAGACATCAGATTCTCCAAAGTAGCCCTCATACCAGTATTCACCAACGTGAGCAAATGTCTTAGCATTTCCTCATTCCCTCTAATTTTCTTCTGGATAGGTATCATGGCTAATTCAACAACTTTTTTGATTTTTTCATCAATTTCAGAGCCATGATCATGAACAGGAACATTGACATTATGAGGAAAATCATTTCTGAGAATAGTCATAGTTTCTTCAATCAAAGAGCTCTTATTTTCTAGCTTGATGCATCTATTCTTAAGTTCAACCAGGTCATTCTGCACCCATTTATCCAAGTTGTAGCTATAGATAGATTTATTTTTTGCAATCTCCAGGGGAGACATAATAATGGTCCTTCTGACCTCAGAATCCATCCTTTGAATATCTCTTTGAAGAGACTGAGGTTTTCTACCCTGAAGATTTCTGTCACTTTCTTCTTCCATATTCTCCTTCACATAGCTTGGAGAATCATGGGACTCCAAGTTTTCCTCTTCCAGAACCTTAAAACTATTGTCCCCTGAATTATCAACATTACTATCCATAATATTAATTTCAGCTTCTTTATTCTTCTCAACCTCTATCTTTATTCTCATTTCCTTCTGTATTAACATTCTCCAAAATAGAATTAAGATTTTCCCTTGTTTTAAGAATGTCATGACTTTCCTCAGGGTTTTCCTTGGAATTTGTAATTTCAGGATCCTCTGAATCCTTCACCATAGGGATCTAGGTGGTGGGAGAAATCTCAGCAATAGGATCCATCTGGTGATTCTGGGCATCTTCAAATTCTGTTTCCTGAGGGATATGCTTCTCACCATCAGACTCCTAGAGGAAAGGACTAGCAGGGGTGTCCAGAACATTCTTTTCTAATCCAGAGGCACCACTAAGGTGCTTATCATTCTTCATCTCAGCCAGAGACTTAGAAGGAGATGGCTCAGAGGGAAGAGAGGCTTTCTTAGATTTAGATGACTTAGACAAAGACCCCACAAACTTCCTCTTTCTAATCTGGGCAGGGATAGGTCAGGAATATGATCTTTGGCATAATCAGCTATAAGGAGGATAAGTTCGACATGGAGAATAGGGGCATTCTTCATTCTGTAGTCAGAAATGCTCTGGTTAAGCGACCAAAGGAGAAAGAAGGGGAAGGAAATATGAATCTCATGTCTAAAATGATTAACTAGGGCAAAGTGATAATTATAGACCCTAGAGAATCTACCCTCAAGAGTAAAGTATTCCATTAAAAATTTAATAACAGAGCCCCAAATTTTATCTATATTCTCCATTTTGACATAGTCTTTCTTACCTTTCACCAAAAGAGCCTCTCCTCATCAGTGATAAGAAATTTTTTGTAAGATCTGGTTCCCACTTTCACCTCTTTAGAGTAATTCAGACCATCCAGCGGGAGACCAGTGATGTCAGACAGGACCTCGAGGCCGAGTCTAAATGATTTGTCCGCAATATTAACCGTGCCCTTATCCCATTCCTCTGTGAAGGCTTTAGAAACTTTAGAATCAAAACCATGAAGTCTCTTAAGAAAATGGTGAACCTGACCTTTTTTCAAAATTCTCCACACTTCCTTTTCCTTCTTCCACTTGCATTCCGCAGGCTCTTCCCTTCTGAGATCACCACCCATGGCTACAATCTTCACCTGCTCTTTTTTCTCAAGCTGGGAAACGTTATTGTTTTGATTAATCTCAATCTGGTTAGAGATTTTAATCTTAGTTGCATTCCTGTTCACATGCTCGAACTGGCCATAGATAGAAATAATAATAGCTGTGTGCATTAAAGTTTGTGCTTTCATAATTAGGGTTAAAAACTGAATCTTGGATATGTACTTCACCTTGTTTTGGTCGTCATTCCAACTCCTCCCAATCTGAGATGAATTAATTAGTATCATTAACAACCCTTTTAATGATACCTTCTTTATGCCTAATTTTATCATAATTGATAATTGATTTGACCGCTTCATTACTCATAGGTGTGCCTTTCCATTTTTGAATTCCGTCACTTTTGGCTCCAATATTGGCAAGACAATCAGCTACCTGATTAGTCTCTCGATAATTGTGAGATATATGGAACACTTCAAAGGATTTAACTATAGATTTAATTTTGGGGATAATATTCTCTATAGTCCAAGAAGGTGGATTGATATCTTTAATATTGTTAATTATATTTAAAGAGTCACCTTCGAGCCATACTCTTTTGAATCCTATTTCTTCCACCAGCAGGATAGTGTTAAGGGCCTGCAAGGCCTCTGCTCTATGATTAGATTGAAAACCCAAGGGGATTGATATAGCACCAAGAAAGTTACAAGAGCTATCTCTGATGATGCCCCCTCCCCCAGAGACACTCGGGTTACCTTTAGAGGCACCATCAAAATTGGATTTAACCCAGCCAATTGGAGGAGTAGTCCAGACAGATAATTCTCTTTGGGAAAAATCTTGGTTTTTGAGGAGAGGAAAGTTCCAAGTTGACCAGTTGACCTATGGAATGAGAGAACTATACTTGCTATTTATATTGTTTATAGCAGAGCTGAAATTTTCCTTTAAAGATCTAGACATTATGTTGAAGATGATTTCAGGTTTAGAGCTTTTCTCTCTGAAGATTCTATTATTTCTTTCCTTCCAGATACTCCAGCAAAGATGAGGCAGAATAAGATTCCAAAATTGTCTAGCCATTTCATTATCAAAAGGGCATCTCCATTGGGTAACAAAGTCCTGCCAGGAGTTAGGAAAGAACCAAGCCAGATTCCAATTTTGAAAAACCAAAGACCAAACTTTCCTGGTAAAACTACAATGGATCATGAGGTGATCATAGGATTCAGCTTGATCAAAGAAAAGACTGCATCTATTAACATGAGAGAAGCCTATTTTAACCAAATTATCAATATTAAGGGGCTTATTCTGGATAAGAATCCAAAAGAAAAAGTTAATCTTTGGAGTAAGGAGTTTATACTAGATAGTAGCACATTGGGGCTTAATTTCCTTGGAGAACACTAAGGAGCAGGCAGAGGCCACCATGAATTCACCATGAGTAGAAAGGTTCCACACAATCTTATCTAGAAGATTACCTTCACTGATCTAGGACTGCAAGTCTATCAGAAGGGGTAATAAGCTTCTATCAATGCTAGAGAGATCCTTCCAGGAATTGTTATTCCTATAGTCGGAGACTTTATTTCCAAAAGTATTTTTAGCTTGGGTAATAAAGTCCTTCCACTCTTGTCTTTCTGACAGGGGATATTCATAAATCCAAGGATCATCCCAGAATTCAATGGTGGACCCATCTCCCAATTTCCATTGTTTAGAATCACCAAATATTCTCCAAACCTGCTTAGGAAGAATAGCCTTATTAATAATCTTAATAGGTCTAATCCCCAGTCCCCCTTTATTTTTAGGCTTACAAACTTTTTCCCAGGCGATTAGACTGAACCATTTTTTATCTTCAACTCCAGTCCATAAGAAGCATTTTTGGATAGTTTCAAGCACCATTGCATACTTATGGGGGATCTTAAAAAGGCTTAAAGCATACACATGCAAATTTTGTAATGTCAATTTCAAAAGCTGAAGTTTACCTGAACTGCTAAGAAGAGCACCTTTCCATCCAACCAACTTCCTGTTGAATCTATCAACAATTTGGTTCCAGAAGATATCTGGAGGTTTTGAACAGAGAGGGAGCCCCAAGTATGAAGAGGGAAGAGCACCAATGCTACAACCAAGAATTTTAGACATCTTATATTGTCTCTCTAGAGGAGTATTGATAAAAAAGATGGAGCTCTTATCCCAATTGATGAACTGGCCAGTTGTCGAGGTGTAAATAGATAAAGCTTTTTTAAGATTCCTAGCTTCTTTCACAGTAGCTTCACCCATAATAAGAATATCATCAACAAACTGTTCATGGGAACAGGAGGTTCTGGCTGAGGAGGGGCAAAGACCAGATATTAGGCCAGAATTAACAAGTTTAGATATATATCTTCCCAACCCTTCAGCCAATATAACAAACAAAATAGGAGAGATAGGGTCCCCCTGCCTTAGGCCCCTAGAAGGTTTGAAAAAATTGGAAGAGCCACCATTCACAATCACAGAGGAAGACATAGTAGAGACCAACTGATTAACCATTTTGATAACCCCTACATCAAAACCAAAGCTGCTTAAATTTTTTTGGAGAAACAGCCAGTCAACCCTATCATAGGCTTTAGATAAATCCAATTTCATGAGAAAGCCCTGTTTCTTGGCAGTTTCAAGGGAGTGTATATTCTCATGAACAACCACAATGGAATCTAGG
>MU227788.1:221307-245985 GCA_018584345.1 Thuja plicata
CCAAGGACCCCCACACAGAACTACAGAAAGGTCTTCAGAACTAGAAAACTCAAAAGTGAAAAAGCCTTTTGGTAGGGCAGCTATGTCGACTTGACCTTTTAACCTCCATTTCCTTGCTGCATAAGCCCTTACTGTATCAATGTTAGGTCTTGGGCCCATAAAATTTCCTATTAACATATTTTTCATTGAAGCTACTATATGATCAACCAGTGAATCAGGGAGGGAAATACTAAATATTCCTTTCCCAGGATCCGACGTAATGTCAACAAGGGGAAAAGAAGATTTCCCAGTAGGTTTCACACCAAAAAGAGAGGACCAACTTCCATTAGTAGTATTTTAAACTAAAGGTTGACCATCTTTTGCTTCAGAAGACTTACCATCACCTTTCATTATCTTTGGTGCATCTTCACTGATTTGGAATCTTGATAGAGGAGTGTCCTCCCTTGTCTCTTTTGTGGAGCCCTCCACTGCTACATCTTTTACCTTTTCCTGAATCACTGGCATGGAAAATATCTGAACATTGCCAGAGGTCTCTTTCCCGCTCATTTCATTGTTCAAAAATTCTCATTTACCTCCTTCTCAAGGACGATTGCGATCTGGGTCTTTGTCCCCTTCTGCATCCTTCTCCCCTCCCTTAATAATCCTGCTGCCTTTGCCTAGATTCGTCTGCAATCCACCTCCAGCAAGTTTCGCGCCCAAAGGGGGATTCGAATTCCCTCCAGCCGCTCGCTCTCCTCCTCTCCTCTCCATGGCCAAATACAATCCTGCATGCCAAATTCTGTGTTGGGTTGGTTGTGGGACACAACTGTTGCTTGGGTAGTGGGTGTTTGAATCTGAGTATTTATCTATTTAGTTTGTATCATGGGTGTTTGATTCATCATGGGTGTTTGATTCATCATGGGTGCTCCTTGTAATGAAACCTTGGGTTGAGCATAATTGACTACTTTGATGTCAATGACACCATCATTGGTGGCATTCTTCTTTTTATTCCATCATTTGGCCTTATCCGTTGCATTCTTGTTTGTATTTGTTTGGTGAGGATATGCAAAGATTTCTCTCTTGTCCAAATTTTGCTCACATCAAACTCCTCATTCTATAAGTTGTTTTTAATTTGGAGTGAGCTATAGATCTATTGTGAAAGACATGTCTGGGATTAGATTATCAATGAACATGGCTATTAGGTCTTATTTAGAAACATCATATGTTATTCTATTTGCAATGTTTCTTCATCTTTGTAATAATTTAACAAAGGATTTGTCATTTTTTGCTTATGTCACAAAGGTCCTTGATGCTAACCTTGCATTCTATGTTGTGATGGAAGTGAGAAATAAACTCTTTAGCCAATTCTCCCCAAGCTTGAATACCATGCGGTAAGTGTGAGAACCATTCCATTGTTGGTCAGGCTAGACTTTATGGAAATAGTCGCATCAGGTACATTTCATCATGTGCGACTTTAATGCACCTAGCAAATAATTTATTGATGTGTTCCACAGGGTTGGTGTTGCCTCTGTATTTATCAAATTTTGGTACAAAAAAGTGCGTTGGAAATAGAGACATATGCAAAGAATGATCAAAGGGATAAGGGTACAAATCCTCCATTGTGTAAGACTTGGTTTGTCCCTAATTTTTATTTCCATCATTTGTGTTTGTAGATTCTACACTTTTTGTATCAGCATATCTTTTGGAGATTGAGGAACATTATCGATATTGAATCTCTATGTCATGGCTAGTATAAGGCTTTGCCTTTGAGTTCCTTGTATTGGGACATAAGATCTCCTTGGATTTGGTATTGATGTTCCAGTGTGTGATTTGATATTGGGGTATCTGATTGGTCCAAGGTCGTTGTTGCTACTATTGTTGGGATCCCTATTGGAATAAAGGTGTAGCCTTCGATGGACGTTGACTGAATGTCACACCTACAAAGATTGATCTATGTTGTTGGGAAGTATTAAATCCAAAGCTAGCATGGCTATACTGTAGTGTCTGAGCAGTTGCAAATGGGTTATTGCTCATTTGAGGAATTGATGATATATCTTGAGCGCTTGACATGAAAGGCCATGAGGTAGATGCTTGAGATAAATGGGTAACCATGGGTGCACTCATTTGGGAACCCATCATGTTTTGGGTGAAAGATGTAGTAGCTTGATTGGCTAAGCTAGTTTGTGTAGACATAGTCAATGTTGATGTTGTAGATGTTTATGATGGCATAGACAATACTTGAGACACAAATGGATTCATTTGAGAGTTTTGAGTTGTGTTTTGTCCTGTTAGTGGGTTTTCAATCCCTATCATAGATACATTGAATTATACAGGGAGCTTGACTCCCTTTTTGATCAACATAGCTAGAAATCTCTTAGGGATTCTTTCCACAACAACATCTACCACTTGTATAGAATAAGCATCTTGAACTATGTCTTCAATCTCTTCCTCTGTGACGTCTTGAAACATAGTTGGCCTTCGGGAACCATGTGGAAGTGTATGCACTTTTTCAATGTATAGAGAGGGATTTATTTTTTGAATGGGTCATCCTCTTGCTCTTTTTCCCATGGGGGAAACTAGTTAATGTAGGATTCATTTGGTTGGGTTCTAGCCCTTGACCTAGTATAAGGTCCTCCATAAGGTGTGAAAGACATGGTGTTATCCAGATTTTTAACTAAAACGAATGATATAAAGCAAACAAAAGGGATAACATCTCGAAGAGGGTTTGAGTACCTGTTTTGAAAAAAACGGTAATTGTAAGAACAAATTTCAATTTCTCTTGATCTCAAAGATTGGTGATGTAAGATATTGATTTTGACTCTTGCCTTAGATGAGACAAAGTCATTGATAAAGATTAATGAAGCTGAGATAATGGGATCAAGATAGTCTAATCTAAAATTTTGAATTATCAATGGTAAACAATAGCCAAACCGACAAAGAGGGATGATCCTAGATGTTTTGAGATTCCCACTAATTCTTCGTTATTTCCTTAGATATGTACACTGACCTTTTACATGAAACAAGAAATCTTTTCCAATGTTTCAGACTGATAAAATGAAATGTTTTTGACAGAGGGATCCAATTTGTCTTAATTAAATAGATGCATAGGTATATAGGTCAATTGCGTCAGAATTCTATCGATTGTGGAAAAATGAAAGGTCAATTATGGTAAAATTTTAGTGATTGTGGTAATAGAAGAATTAATTGCGGCAATAAAACGCTCGATTGCAGTAAACATTTGTCAATTGTGGAAAACTTCTGCCAATTGTGGCAACAAGAGACAGTCTTGAAAAATGATTACAGTTTGGGAATCTGTCTAATAAAATGATCTTTTTGGAATAGTGATTTGATTATGGAATAGACTTTGGTTGACACCCTAGACTTTGGACACATTTGACTTATTTTGACAGTGTGAGATGTTGGTTTTGCATTTTGAGAATTGATCACAAAAGCAAGCACAATAGACACAGTTTTTTGAAGATCCAAGAATAAAAATGTGTGTTCTACAAATTTTCCAAGTTACAAGGTTTTCACATGGTCGAAACAGAGTCAGTCAAATTAATCTACGGTCAATTGGCTTCAAGATACAATATTATAGGCCCAATAATTTTGATGTTCATCGGCTCACACAAAAATTGTCACGCTATTAGGACACGAAGATCCATGATGTAGGTGCCCATATTTTTCCCTTTTCCAGATATTGTTGTCATGCTAATGAAGATCTCTTTCATCAACACAATACCTTGGAACACATATGTTGGGAATCTTGGGGGAAAATTCTACAACCCCTTGCAATATAATAAGACACTTTCTCGGAGATTAAACATGTAGGTCTCTAATTAACCAAGTTGTAGTAGGGTATGTGGCATCTATCAATTTGTTTTGTATGTGTGTGACTCACTTAAGCGCTTAGTTAAACATGTTGGAAACTTAAGGATACTTCACCTGATCCAGGCTATCATAAACACACCTCGCCCAAGCTTGGCTAGATATAAGACAAATCTTTGATCCATGTCTTGTTTATATACCGATCATAAGGATTACCAGTTTAAGGTCATCCTCTGAGGAAGAAGTAATTTCCCCAGACAGGCCTCTCTAAAAAGTGTAAAGGTTTTTATTCTAATAGATTGTGCAATCACACCAAAGACTCAAAACACAAGGTTAATCGTTTAAGCATCAAAATATCAAGTGTGAACTGATCTATCATCCATATATGCACATGAGTTCAATTTTAAGCCCAAACCAAATGATAATTGCTTGTTCAATTTTAGATGCACCAAATTCAAATATTCTTTGCCTTGTTCAATTGTTAACCACCACATCAATTTTATGCACCAAATCGAAAGATGAGATCGTGTTGTTTGATCATAGACTTTTATTTTTAAGCACCAAAAGACAAATGAATTAATTTTAGATCTATCAACAATTAAGTTGTTTTTGTGCCACAAGCTATCAAGAAATGTTAGCACCAAAAAATCCTAACAATTAAAATGAATGATATTAAAAAATGCCTAGATTGTTAAGGCCATTAATGCTCATGGTAAATTTACATTTGACTGCAAAATGCTTAAGAGAACCCATATACCTATTGAAGGATTCTCTTTGGTCTTCAGCTACGATTGCTAAGGTTGCATTTCATTGTGTGTAGTAATGAATGACTCTTCTTTGGGATGCTTTTCGTGAGCTAAACTCCGGGGTGTGTCTGATTATTCTCCTTGCCATTAGTCATTTGTTTAGTCTTACAGAGAAACTGAAAAGAATCATATCTGATCAACAAAATGATAAAATAGAGCAATTGCAAAGTAATTCTAACAGTTGCGAAATAGGATTTGTATTTGTGAAATTCTTCTGTTAGATGAGAATTTTTTAGGCAATTGCGAAATATAAAAGGCAATTTTAAAATGATGTTGATTGCAAAACAATGCTAGTAATTGCGAAACAGTGCTATCAATTGTGAAATTATTCTATCGACTGTAAAACGGTGTTGTCAATTGTGAAACAATACCTGAACCAGAGACTGCAAAATGACAAAAGTCAATTGCGAAATACAATAAGAAATCTCAAAATTACAGAGAATGATTGTGGTAAACTTTCGTCAATTGCGGAAAACTTTTTTCAATTGCGAAATTACAGAATTTATTGAAAATAAATAAATAAAAAAATGAAACTGCGATCTGTCATCTGCAAGAAATTATCGAGTTGTTCGATTCATGTCGGGTTCACCAAAATGTATAGATCCAATCCTGCACACTCAAATGAGGGTTAGTAGTACCGATTTTGAATGGAGGAATAGCAACACCAATTTTCAATAGAGGAAAGCAATCAAAACTACTAAGAATGAACCTATGGACAATAAAATAACAAGCAAAATATAGGAAAATAAATGAATGCAAACCATAATGCTTGAAGCTTCTATTGCTTATCTCTACTTCTTAAAAGTTGTATGAATGGTGCTCAGTATTGGTATTGACAGGATTTGTGACTTGGGAGTGTTGAGAAAATGAGATCAACGTGATAATGATTTTGCTCGATGTTTCGTACAAGAATTCTGCAGAGTAATTGTGCAGAAAGCTTGAAATCCCAAATCCTTCAAATTGTTGATAAGGGTTGATTATATAAAATATGAAAAATGATTTGGACGGATGAGATCGATCCTAAAAATTGGAGGATGAATGGTTGAGATCAAAAGGAACTGGAGAAGCAATCAGTAAACTCCATCTCTGTAACTGAAGAAAAAAGGGGATAGTTTAGTTAACTGAAAAGTTGATTGTGAGTTGCCTTTTAGAACTGAAGAGAAGGTGGAGGAAATTATGCCATCCCAAATATTTGATCAGGAGTTCTCTTTTTGGAATTGAAGAGAAGATTTATTTAAATATTTAATTGATTTTTTGAAATTAAAGTATTCAAACATGAGATAATTGAGTTGCATTTTGATTTAAATAGAGTTTTTGAGTGAAACTAATTAATTCAATGAAATTAATTTAATTAGAAGAGTTAATTAATAAGTTTAAATATTTAAATTTAAACTTTTGGAAACTAAATTTAATTAATTAATAAAGATTAATTAACTAAGTTTAATTAATTTTGAGGATATGGTTAAATGTTTTGGGGAATAGATTTTAGAAGAAATAGATAGTTAATTAATGATTAAAAACCATTAATTAATAGATAAAAATTAGTACTTTAATGTACGGTTGCAAGTCTATCCATTTTGTGGTGTCTACACAAATTTATTTTTATATATTTTATTATTATTTATCTAATATCTCAAATATAATATTTAATATTTGATCAACTTTCACTAAATGAATTGTTAGAAAATTAGATATACTAAATTTCAATTTAAACTTGAAGCAGTGTTATGTAAATTTGAGTCAATACCAAGTAGATATAGAGGTTTTGATCAAAGCAAACCTTAACTAGAATTGTAATCCTAAACCAAACCTTGTGACTAACCCCAACCAAACCCAAATCCAACACCTACAACTAAATAAATTGTGATATTTCTATAGCGGTTCACATGAACCCATCTCTCATGAGAATGAATGAAACAATTAGAATTCATTGCATCTAGGTGATGCTCATAGAGGTGAAGTACCGAGACTTCCCATGAGGTCACCCATCCCAGTACTATTCAATGGTCTTTTTATTTTTATGCTCAAAAAATTCAGCAGAAAAAAGAGCTTAAGGAGTCGTGGCAAGTGGTGGCAATGGAGAGCGACATGTTGTTCCGAGTTTCCTTTGTAGACTACTAGACGTGGCCTTTGCATGTTACCTTTACGTCAAGGGTATCAACTTGTATTTCTTTATTACTGCAAACAAAGGTGTCCTTGTAGTGGATGAAATATGGTCTTCGCCTTTGGATTTCTATTCTCCAAGAATTTCAAACCTTCTTTGGATTCAGAGGTATTCTTGTATAATCTTCTCTATTTTTGCCTTTACCTTTGGAAATTTTGTTACACAACTTTGACTTAGGGATTATTTACTACCTGCATTTTGTATATTTCAAAAATCTGTGTTTAAATACATCTTAAATGACATGAAGGAAGAAATATTTGCATTAAATACATCTTATATGACGTGAGGGAAGAAATATAATCCCCAACTAAATATTTTTTTTCAATTGGAAAATTAGGCAAGTAGGTCAAAGAATTATGCGAGGCTTTGGAATCTTCTATAAATTTTAATTTGTATGCAAGTGTACTAGACAATTGATTATGAAATGATGGTCCCAAATCCATCTTAGCCTGGATTTCCTGAACCGTGATCATATCAACTTCTAGAAAGGATCCATGGGTGTTGATGGAAGCGATTTAGGTATATTCATGTTTCAAATTGGTTTTAAATAATTAGGGCTTGTTTGGCAGCAGGAATTGGATCAGAATTGGCATTATCTAATTCTGGATAATGCCAAATTCCATGTTTGGGTCCTTGGAAAAAAATGGAATTGGAATTCAAAAATTCTCATTTTGCCCTTAAAATGGGAATATCATCTTCCACCTAAATAGGTAGAATTGGAATTTCAAATTCCAATTCCAATTTTTACAAAAGAAAATTTAATATTTCGTGGGATCCGTGACTATAAGATGTATATTATATTGCTATAAGGATGTATATATATACATGTGTGTATATACACACATGTATATATATGCATGTGTGTATATACACATGTGTATATATGAACATGTGTGTGTTTATATACACATATGTATGTATATATGCATACATGTATGTGTGTATATGTGTGTATATATACACACATGTATAGTGTGTGTATATGTATACACATATGTATGGTGTGTGTATATGTGTATATACACACATGTGTATATATACACAAATGTGTGTATGTGTGTATATATATACACATGTGTGTATATATATACACATGTGTGTATATGTGTATACATGGATACACACTTGTATGTGTATATGTATGGTGTGTATGTGTATATATATACACACATGTATGTGTGTATATATACATAAATGTGTGTATATGTGTATACACACATGTGTGTATGTGTGTATATATATACACATGTGTGTATATGTGTATACATGGATACACACTTGTATGTGTATACACACACACACGTATGTGTGTATAAATACATGTGTGCATGTGTGTATATGTACACAAATGTGTGTATGTGTATATACACACATGTATACATATAAACACATGTGTGTATATATATACATGTGTATACACACACATGTATATATGTATATATACATGTGTGTGCATGTGTGTATATATACACATATATACACACCATATTCAAAGAAATTAAAAAATAAAGAATTAAAATTCCTTATGCATCTTCTCATTCATCTTCCGGGTGAACCAAACGAGTCAGTCCATATTCCGGATTTCATTTTGAGGATAAGCATCTTCCAAAATATGCAACATCTTCCTGAATTGACCATATCTAGGATATGGTATTCCAGTACCTAAATGGGCCAGTGTCTTCATTTTTACCTTGAATTAAAAACCCCTTTAAGATTAGATGAAACATAACTTTATACATGTGTTCGAAAAAATATTTTCTTCGTATTTAGTTGAATTGTGATTACAATTTGTAAGATTTCAAATGAACATTGTGTGAGTTTTTCTGAAAAAAAGATGATTATTGTTTTTGTCTTCATATTTCCTCAAAACTTGATTACCCAATTAAAGATTTAAATAAAAGCTTCATTTTACCAATTCTTTTTGGAACTATTTTCTTCTTCCATTTTTTATCAATAAATGAGAGTCATTTTAAAGAAAAGAAAAAAACTTTGATCGATAGTAGAGGGGCTTTTAATTTCTGGGTATTTGTATTTTATGCTTCATTTTTATGAGTCTTGGCATATTTAGGTTTCTCATGTAAAACAAAATTTTCTCATCAAGAACTTAATCGAGGACCCTTATTCCTTGACACTGATGTGGTAGCTTTATCAAAACATTAATCACATATTTGCCATCAACCTTGCCAATTTTGTAATTGTTACCATTAAAATATCTGAATTTGAAGTCTTTAACAACAAGATGGAAGTTAGGTCTCTATTTTCACTACATGCTTCAACCATGGTAGTGGATTTCCATGAATAGAATGACTATCTATTAGCATATAAAGATCTTTGCTTCAAGTTTCTTCCTTTTTTCTAAAAGTATCTCTGCAATTGGTCCTTTAAATTGTTCCTCAGGCTCAACTAGAGTTCAATGACTTTCAATCTTTGAGACACACTTCCTTCATTGAATCAACAATATATTTTTAATTATGTTAGTTAATGAATCCAACAGAATCTTGTTGGCATTGAAACTATTGTGAATATTAAACCTATCAAAAGCCTCACCTATCACTTTTTAAGAGCATCATGTCACATTCTTGCAATCCCATGGGTCTGTTATATCTACAGATCATTGAAACTACCAATGATTCTCATTTCATTATCACAAGTAAACAAAATCTGTAGACTTCAAATTCATTCTTATCTTTCTCTTGACATAGCTCTTCACAAAGAGTGATAAAATTGTCTCTACTCTTGAGACTGATTTTTTAGGGAGTGTCTTGGAACATTCTTGGTTGTGTACGCTATAATATTATTAGGCATGGACTGTTGTCTCTTTCTAACCGTGCATCCATAACATAATCTCCTCCTTAATCAATAATCAAAAGTGCTTCATAAGGTTTTTGTTGACCATAGAAAGTAGTGGTAAGTCTTAACACTAGTTCTATCTCATTTTACACTACATTGTCATCATGCTTCTCTCAGTGACCATATACTCGTGACTATCCCATTTTCTATGCAGCTCAACCTCTTATCACTACTCTTTAAACTTCATCATGGTAACCACTTGTGATGAAATTCTATCACTTTCCCTTTATTCTTCCTTACAACCATATTTCAGATGTCTTGTCATGAATTAGTGTTTTCATAGCCACTCATAAAGATCATTGATTTTTTTTTCTTCCTTGGAATGTAACACAAGATAATATACTATGCATTGAAAGTCCCTTTTGACTATCTTTGCATTGTTGTCATGTTCATAGCATGAATGTCCTCTTGAAAGCACACTCTCTATCATTGTCTCTTCTTGTTCCTTCCTTAGTATGCCTTCACGATTGATTATGTAGGATCCCTTTTTTACTCAAGTCATGAATCTTCCCTTTCATAAAACTGTCTTGTCTCTATCACTTAATATATTTGTTAACAATTCTTGATCAGGATGGAATTGGGAAAATACTGAAAGCCAAATTTTCATTATTTTCTATGTTTCAATAAATTACATTTTTGAAAGTCTTCAGGGCCTCTCAATTTTGGTTCAAGATTTATTGAAGACCTTTCCAACGGAGTAAACAATTCACAATTCGGATCTAGGACTAGAAAGTTATGCCTTCTCCAAGTGGGCCTATTTTTATATATAGTTTTTTGATATTTTTGGAATTTTTTTAATAGTTTTTTTGTAATAAACATTTTTTAAAGTAAAAGTGGGATAACCACTATATATATTATTTATATAAAAACTAGTTCAAGGGCTCAATCGGGAAAGAGCCAGTAAGAAAACCTGATATCCTTGCGCAATACAACTTTTTTGTAATAAACATTATGAGGACTCTTCATTTCATTTCCAAGAGGTCCTAGTGACCCTTGGGATCCATCAACTTTGTATAAACACCAATTTCTAATAGAATACATCACTTTTTGACTTGCACTTCTATTGTTAATCTTGTGGTTTTTATATTGAACTTAACAATACCATAGGTATCACACTAGGTATTGTAATCTAATTTCATAATTCAGATCAATTCTCTTTAAGGTTTCTTCGTATATGGTTTCAAGGTTTAAATACTTTTGTGTCTATGCATTCTTCTATCCCCTTCACAATATAAAACAAATCTAAAAAAAAAATTAGGAATGTACAAGATCCTCACATCATGTCCATTCAATCATGCCTTTGTTAGATAAGTGATCTTAGAATCTATAGAGTATCTTTCAAAAGTTTTCTCATTGGGTGGCACATTGACCCCTATAATCCTATCTTCTATAATGTCATCCTTGTGACCTGTTATTGTTGGTGGCCTCTGCATCTTTGTGTTTTAGACATCTCTGATTTTGTGTTGTTCCCAGTGTTGAAATGTTAAAGATATGCTATTGGTTTCATTTTATTTTTATGATGCAGGAACATCTTGGGATCTTGGAAATCTTGCATCAATCAAAAACATTTGCTTTCCTATTTTCCTATATGATTAGTTCTAGTGTTTCTTTCTGTGATCGTTCTTTTCTTATTCTCAGAGGCTACGATCCTTCTAGCGTGTTTGTGGCTTCATTATTTTCACCCTCCTAGGATCACACCTCATTTGGTTACTTCTCGTTCGAGATCTTTTTGATTCTTGGAGAGACTGTCATGTTCTTCATTTTATGTCTAGTCTTTGTATTTTCTGATCTCACGAAGGTTTTCCTGATCGACGAAGCTTAATGGCTCATTTATCAATGATGTTACATGTGTGGTTGACCTTTTTAAGGGATCAAAAATCATGTCCCACTTGTTGGATGAAGATCCATATGATTTTTTGTTTTGACCTATCTGTGTAATACACTTTTCTTTTCATTGGGAAATGCAATCTTTCTTGGCCAACCTGATATTTGCAAAGGCCTTATATACTCTTGTAATTTTTTTCCATAGAACATAGGGGAGAGACAGTTTTAAAAAATAGTATCTTAGCACTTGTAGGATTTTGATCAATAGATCGGATGGAAGAAAGTTCCTACAAAATGTTCATGTAGCTGTTGATTATAGATTGTATTGAAAGATAACCTATTAAAGGTTCTACTTAGGCCAATATGTCTAGAATGTATCCCATCTTGCATTTGTTCTTTTAATTGATCATTTGATAATAAGAAGGCTCATCTTGCATTCATTTCCTCTTTTTTTTCTTTTTGCTTATGTTGTGTGACTCTTGCTTCAAGGATTGGTTGGTCTCAGTGAGTTCCCATTGTCCTTGGTTGCATCAAGTAGTATCAGAGAAAGGTTTTTCAAACTAGGGTTTTCTTGTGGGGTGCGAAAGAAGGGATCCGACCTAAAACTGCTAAAGATTGTGAAGATGGCTAGGAGGAATGCTAGAGGTGGAGAAAGGAATACAGGTCCACCTTTCTTGGATTCGTTGAGACAAATTTCTTCTAGATTAGAAGTGGTGGAAACTGCTCAGATGAGAGGACAACATATAGAAGATGAAATTGATGAAGAAGGAGATGAATAGAATTAAAATCAGGAAGGGGAAGGAGAGAACAATGAGGAACTACTAGAATTAAATCAAGAAGAAGAAAGGTTCATCAAATCTTTGACTAATGTGAATAACAGACCTCATTTTAATCCACATATTATCATTGTAACCTATATTATGATGAATTGATAGATTGGATCATAGAAATGGACAAGTTATTTGAACTTGAGGGAACTAGTGAGGATAAGAGGGTGAAATATGCTTGTACCAAGTTAAAATGACATGCATCTTTTTGGTGGGAACATTTACAAATAGATCTACTGAGAAGAGGTAAAGATAAGATCAAATCTTGGGATAGAATGCTGAACAAATTGAAGACTAAGTTTTTGATTGAGGATTATCGAATAAGTCTATTTCAGAAGTTGCAGAACTTGAAGCAAAGAGATCTAAGTATTAAGAGTTACACTAAGGAGTTTTAAAAACTAAATTAGATTTGGCCATATAGAGCATGAAGTTGAACAAGTTTCTCACTTCCTTAATGGTTTAACAGTGTCATTACAAGATGAAATCAGTCGGATACAAATCAGAAGTGTGAAAGAATATTACAAGTGGGCTTTGAAGGTTGAAGAAAATTTGAATTGAAGGCATGAGAAAAGACAAAGAGGTAGAGGGGGAATATTTTAGAGAGGTCGATCTGGTACTAAGGTTGAGGAGGTAGATCTTCTATAGATCAGGGCAAGAATGAGTTGGAAGCTAAGGATAATAATCACTACATGAGGAATTATATGAGTTCCTATCACAATGAAGGACAAGGTAGTGGTGATAGAAGGAAGTTTAGTGGCACTTATTTTAAGTGTGGTGAAGCAGGGAACTGAGCCTTTGAATGAAAACAAGGAAACTTAGAGAAGAGGGAAGAGGGAAATAGGCAAACAACATTTAAAGATGACGAGTCCACTGGATTAGTAAACAAAAATCAAATAGCATGGGGTAACCTTGATAAATTGGAGAACCTTATATCATAGAGAAAAAGACATAGAACCTTTATGGAGAAAGAATTTGTTCTGAACCAAATGCAAGGTGTGAGACAAGGTGTGCAATGTTTTCATTAACAGTGGTAATTCTTAAAATATTAGTTTGGAAGAGTTGGTTGACAAGTTGAAGTTACATAAATTGAAGTGTCCAAAACCCTATCAGATTGCATGGATACATGATGAACAGAAGGTAGTGGTAAGTGAACAATGCCTCGTTAAATTTAAGATTGGGAAGTATTATGATGAAGTTTTGTGTGATATTATACCTATGGACGTGTGTCATATCTTGTTGGGTAGACCATGGTATTAAGATAGACAAACTATAAATGATGGTAGGAAGAATGTGTAAACCATTATTGTTAATGGAATGAAGCAAAATTTGTTACCCTTAGAGGAACTCCTTAAGAGTGAAGTGTGTACCAGTGCAAGAATTTGTTTAGTGGATGGTAGGAAGTTTTTGGATGGCATTAGGGATGATAATGTATGTTTTTCTTTAGTACCTAAGAACTCTAAGGAGATTGTCTCAGTGGAAGTACCTCATGAAGAAATCACTAGATTGTTGAGTGAGTATACAAACATTATCTCAGGAAATGTCCCTGATGAATTACCACCTATGAGGAGTATTAGCTATTGCATGGATTTGATACCAGGAGCTAGTTTGCCTAAAAAAGAAGCATATAGGATGACACCAGAAGCTAATGAGGAGCTTAATAAACAAGTATAATATTTTTTATAGTGAGGATTAATTAGAGAAAGTCTTCGTCCATGTGTAGTACCTATATTTTTAGCACCAAAGAAAGATGGACAATGGAGAATGTGCACTAGTTCTAGAGCCATCAATTGGATCACAATTAGGTATCAGTTTCCTTTACCAAGGATGGATGATATTATGAGATATTTCACCAAGATAGACTTAAAGAGTGGATATTGTCAGATTAGAATCAAAGAAGATGATGATTTGAAGACTGCATTCAAGAAAAATGAAGGATTGTATGAATGGTTGGTAATGCCTTTTGGATTGTCTAATGCACCGAGTACTTTCATGAGCTTATGGAATGATGTTCTGAAGAAATTATTAGGTACATTTTTCATCATGTATTTGGATGATAGATTAATTTTCACTAATAGCAAGGAGGATAATTTTATGCATGTTAGACAAGTATTGCAGAGGTTGAAGGAAGAGAAGTTGCTAATAAATCTCAAAAAGTGTACTTTCACGAAAGAGGAATTAGTGTATTTTGGATTTGTAATATCTGCTAAAGGATTGAGGATGGATCCTGAGAAGATAAAATCCATATTTGAGTGGCATACACCAAATAAAGTTGGATAGGTAAGCTCATTTCATGGGTTGGCTACTTTTTACCAAAAGTTCATTAGAAACTTTAGCTCAATTTGTGGACCGATGACTGAAACCATAAGAGAAGATATGAAGGAATTCAAGTGGACACATGGAGCACAAAGAAGTTTTGAATTAATGAAGAAAAAGGTGATGGATCATCCGATGTTAGCTTTACCTGATTTCAATAAGGTATTTCAAGTAGATTATGATGCTAGTGGAAATGCAATTGGAGTTGTCTTAAGTCAAGAAGGAAGACATGTTGCTTACTTCAGTGAGAAGTTGAATGATGCTAAAAGAAGGTATTTAGTGTATGATTAGGAGTTTTATTCCATAATAAAAGACTTGAAGAAATGGAGACATTATATTTTACCTAGGGATTTTGTTCTTTATACTGATCATTAAGCATTTAAGTACTTGAACAATCAAGGTAAGTTAAACCAGAAACATATGAGATGCATTGATTTCATATAGAGCTATACATTTGTGTTGAAACATAAGAGTGGTGTGTCAAATAATTTTTTTGATTCCTTGAGTAGGAGAAGGAATTTTTTGACTGAAATGAAGATTGAAGTGATGAGATTTAATGAATTGAAGGAATTGTATGAGAATGATCCAGATTTTGTTGAACCTTGGAAAGCTTGCAGAGAACCTATCACTGTGGACAGAAGTAAGTGGCTATATTATCTTATTCAAGATGGAATGTTATTCAAGGTTAAGTCAGTTGTGCATACCCATAAGTTCTATGAGGGATAATATCATGAAGGAGAAGCATAGTGGAGAATTGGCTTGGAATTTTGGCATTGATAAGACAATAGCTTCGGTGTGTGGGAACTACTTTTGGCCGCAATTTCAGAAGGATGCGTGAAATTTTGTTTAGAGTTGTAAAGTATGTAAAGTTGCAAAAGGTAGTATTCATAATATGGGATTGTATACACCTTTCCTTTGGTAGTACCGATTAGACCTTGGGAAGATGTCAACATAGATTTTATGCTTGGTTTACCAAAGATGCAAAGAGGCTATGATTCAGTCTTTGTGGTTGTAGAAATATTTTCTAAGATGGCACATTTCATTCCTTGTAAGAAGACTATAGATGCAATTCATGTAGCTAATTTTTTTTTCAAGGAGAATGTGAGATTACATGGATTACCCAAAAGCATTGTTTCAAATAGGGATATTCAGTTCATTGAGTATTTTTAGAGGACACTTTGGAAGAAGATGAAGGATGATTTCAAATAAAGTTCTAATTTTCATCCATAGACTGATGGAAAAATAGAGGTTTTGAACAAGACTTTATAAATTTTATAAGATGTTTAGTTTTAGACAAGCCAAATAATTGGGATTTAGTTTTTCCTCAAGCAAAATTTGCATATAATAGTTCAATAAATAGGAGCATAGGAAAGACACCATTTGAGATAGTTATTGGTTTTAATCCTAAGGGAGTGGAAGAGTTAAGGGATATTAGTCATAATGTTAAAAAGAGTGTTGAAGGAGAAGACTTTGCAGAGGTTATGAAATCATTTCATGATTAAGTTAAACAAAACTTGGAGAAAATGAACTAAGATTATAAAAGGAGAGTTGATAAGAAGTGAAGATATAAGAAATTTCAGGTAGGTGATGAAGTGATGGTATACTTGTAGAAGGGTAGATTTCCTATTGTAACTTATAACAAGCTAAGGATAAATAAATTTGGGCCTTGTAAGATCTTGAGGAGATTTGATTTAGGGAATTCTTATGAAGTGGAATTACTAGAAGACATGGATATATCACTTATATTCAATGTTGCAGATTTGTATGAGTACCATAAATAAAAATTCAATATTAGTGATGGATCAGATGTGTAACAACAGTATCCTAAGAACTTTTTGGATCAGATAGAGTAGATTTTGGATAGCAGAGTTCATCAAAGTACAAGAGGTAAGCAGTACATGGAGTATCTTATCAAGTGGAAAGACAAACCCATGGAAGATTCTTCATGGATTTCTTAGGTTGAGGTTGACCATTTTTGGTTTTCCTTCAAAACCAGCAAAGTGAGAGGCTCACTTTTCAAATAATCTTGGGTGTCTGATGCAAGAACATCTTGGGATCTTGGAAATCTTGCATCAACTAAAAATATTTATTTTCCTATTTGATCAGTTCCAGTGTTTCTTTTTGCGATCGTTCTTTTCTTTTTCTCAGAGGCTATGATCTTTCGATAATGTTCATGGATTCATTCTTATCACCCTCCCAGGATCACACATCATATGGTTTCTTCATGTTCGAGATCTTTCTGATTCTTGACAAGATTGTCTTGTTCTTTATTTTCCAGCTAGTCTTTGAATTTTATGATCTGGCAAAGGTTTTCCTGATCGACGAAGCTTAACATATCACTTCTCGATGATGTTATGTGTGTGGCTAACCTATTTGAGGGATCGTGATTCAAGTCCCACTTATTAGATGAAGATCCTTATGATTTTGGGTCCTGATCTATCTATGTAATACATTTTCCTTTTCATTGAGAAATGTAATCTTTCTTGTCCGACCTGATATTTATGAAGGCCTCATATACTCTTGTAATTGTTTTTCATAGAACATAGGGGAGAAACAAAAAAATAGTAGCTTAGCACTTGTAGGATTCTGATCAATAAATCGGACAGAAGAAAGTTCCTACAAAATGTTCATGTAGCTGTTGATTGCAGATGATATTAAAAGATAACCTATTAAAGGTTATACTCAGGCTAGTATGTCTAGAATGTATCACATCTTGCATTTGTTCTTATAATTTATCATTTGATAATAAGAAGGATGATATTGCATTCATTTCCTCTTGTTTTATTTTTGCTTCTATTGTGTGACTCTTCTTGCAAGGATTGGTTGGTCTCAGTGAGTTCCCTCTATCCTTGGCTACATAATTTTAAACAAAGCTAAAGGATAGAACAATGCCCTTAGCCAGTTACTTATATGTGTGTGCTAGTTACTATCATGTGTATGATGCATAGATTCCATGTTTGGTTGTATCTGAAAATGAGCTGTCAATTGGTCTGTATTAGATCCTTTATCAAATTTTCTACTTTAATTTCTACATTTTTATAATGAAGACCTCTGTATACCCCTACTTTGACTTTGATTTCTCTTTCTTCTCTATTTTCAGATCGGATTTAAGAAGATGTTAAAATCTATAGATAGTTTCCAGTTCATTATTCTTTTCAGAAAAATGTGATGAAATATTGAACTCTTCTAGTGATGTTTGATTGCATGATTGAATAATATTTTTGGTGCCTCCAAATGATTTTTTTTTTGGCTTATGTGTTCCACATAAGATATGAAAATTTTGTATACAAATATTGTATTTTGAACTACATGACAATCCCTTTTGATTGTATTCACAATGAAACAAGTAAATGATGATTCTCTCATCCTTTTTTGTAATTGCATACAAATTAGGTAGTAGCGAGGAAAATGTTGATTAAGACTATGGAATTTGACTTTTCCCTTGACATTGGCATATGCCTGAAGACTCAATAAATAATATGAATCATTTGTACTCTTAATATATTGTCAGGCTTTCTCTTGTCATATATCCTTCAAAATTTATACTTGTAGCAACTCTTTGACATGGTATGTCTTATTTTTTTGGTTCACTTGCTACACTGTGTAATGTTTGTCTCTTGTAATGTGTCTTGTCGTGTGTTGCAATTTGTCTGGATGCACTTGGGCTCATGTTGAAATAGAGTACTGGAGGGTGATAATTAAGGGTTCCTACGAGTAATGCAAAGACCATTCCTAATCCAATCGTACCTTCATTCAATATGTTTTTTACCACTAGTTATCCAAACTCAAAAAAACAAGGTCTAATTAGAAAATCTTGATAGAATTTCTTATAAGACCAATTTTACAATAATTTTCCACTGAAACATCTGGTTTTACACAAAGGATTATTGTAAATGTCTACAACCAACTATTTTTTTCCTACTAATTTAACAATTGGTACTAACATGGACATAAAATCCATTTCCAGTTCCACTCATTCTTAATCTTAGATGTACTTCATCCATCATTGTCTCCATTGCATACAAATTTTCTTTTTTTGATTGAAAAATTATAGTTAGAATTAAAATGGCCCATCATTTTTTATAACAATTAAAAAATCTGAGACAATAATATTGTCATCTAACAAAATAAAATTGAAATGGCTAGCACAAAAGTTTGTTATATTTCCATTGAAAGATGAACAGTCATTGAAGTAGCTACCTCTAATCAGTAACACATAAAGTTCCACATTTCCACTGATCACAAAAGAGAAAATAGGAAGAAGCTAGTTATTGTTAAGATCAACTACTAGCTCTCCAAACCACCAATTTTGGGGCACGCTAATTTATAACAAATATGGAAAGAACTATAGTGTTTTTTAGGTTATATATGTTGTGGTTTGGACTTATAGGCAAATAAAAACTAGAGACATTAACCTTCGTCAAGGATCACCATATTGTGCATGTCCTGTAACTACTGGAGTCCTTGAGACCATAATTTATGGGCCTATTTTATAAATTATATGTGAGAAAAATCCACTTTTAATTATACTTTGGTATATGTCAATGTCTTGTTGTAGATCTTTCTTTTTCGAATAGGCTAGTAGAATATTTGGAATAGCAGAATGTTAAGTTGACAGTGAGCCCTTTATTTTTACCACTACACCACATGCCTATCCTTGACAAATAGAACATTGCTGACACCTTCTAAATTTAACCTAATTTCGATAGTTATTTTGTGCAATGCTAAACCAAATGATCACTTCTTGCTACTCCCCTACCTAAGGCAGGGACTTCAGCTGCGTGCAAGCCTTGTTTTTTATAATTAATGTTTAGTTAGTATTAGATAAAATTAAATTGTCTTAGATACGTTAAATTAAATAAGTTAGATAAATTAATTTATTTTATATTACTCATTGTTTGTATCTAGTAAGTATTAAGTCAAAATTTATTTTAAGCTAGATCAAAAATCAAATATCAATTTAGAAAAATATTATTGGTTTTATAATTTATTTTGTCCATCTTTAATTTGTGATTTGCATTAGATATTTGTACATTATCTCATTTGTCTATAGTTTAGACTTCTAATGTAATATAAAATTTAAATTGTATTCGAGGATCAAAATGAAAATTAGGATAGTCGTTAAATATGTTTACAAAGTGTACCATTTCATGTCAAATAGTTATTTTGTTGATGCGAGTTTCCATTCTATTGTAGATATGCTTGTTTTCGTGCATTAATGACAAGGGATTAGAGGGTTGGTGTATGGGTTTTCCTTATGTGTACCAGAGGCTATGGGTGTTATTGTTTCTATTTTTTGTACCTTAATATGACAATTTGATGTTTTATTATGTTTTGGGCTTAATTGTGTAATTGAGGTCGCACAAAGGTCTTGGATATGTTTCTTGACATCTTATTGTTGAAATTAGTTTTATGTTGACTATTGAGGAGTGTGGTTCACTTGATCCACTATGTTTTTGGTGACCATGTTTTTATTGTATTATAGTTTTTCGGTACTCTTAGAGCCTAAATGTTCATTTAAAGGATCACAAAGATTTTATGTATCCAATTTGTTGGAATGGATCCAAAAGAGTACTTTTACATGAGATATAATGTATGTGAATGATGGTTATGTTTTGGAACCTGGAGATTTCCTATGAGATTCATATTATGATGTGTGCATAATATTGGTTTTCAATTCCTCTTTTTTATGATGGCATTTGTGGATTCCATTGATGATCTTGAGGTCCTAAGCTCCAACTCTATTTTATGGTTCTTTGGATTTGATGATTCTTGAGGACTTTCTTTATTGTTATATGGATTGTTATGCTCTTTTGGTTTTTATTTTGGATCATATGGGAGGGTTTTCTAGGATCATTTCAAGGAGAGTGGCTTTCAATGGGGGTCAGGGCCCAAAATGGACAGTCCAGGACAACCCATTGTGGAGTTTTAATCAAGTGAAAATATAATTAAAATGAGTTGGGTTGGGTTAGAAATTAATCAAGATACTTTAATTTTCCTCGCTCATTTCCATGTGATAAATTGTGTGGACCATGGATGGGTTGGAGAAGGCTCAGTGGCCTATGTGGCGTTGATTGACAGATCAACAATCCTTGTCTGTATGAAAGGTTTTTGATTCCACATGAGTTCCACCTAGCAGCCAAGGTCGAGAGGGGGAGACTTCTAGGACAACCTAGGAGTGGGAGCTATGTGATGACACTCTCTGAAATGTGTCTTAGGATTCCCTTAGTCGGCCTTGTGGTCCACCTCTAGTATAGTGTTGTGTTTTTTGGTATCTTATGTGTATCTCTATGATGTGTCATCGATATTATTTGAGCTTATGTTATGCCTTTTTGGGTATTCTTGTATTTCTATCGGGTTGTGGTTTTTTATGTGAGGGGTCTTGCATTATCTCCTAGCTTGGGGGAATGGGCCTCGGGGTTCCACGTGGTTGGGTGAAAATTATTTTTCCATCGAGGCTTGTTGTTGGTTCATGGCTTTGGATAGTTCTGCACCATTTTGACATCTTCATTGTACCTTCATACAAGCTTCTTGATGGATGATAATTATTGTAATTTGTATCATACAATGTAAAGTGAATTTTAGCACTGTAAACATATACTCTTACAGATGATTATAAATATGGGTAGTCCCATCTAGTGTGTCCCACTTTTTGGTCAGCTTTGACACTGAGATCAACATTCTGTTAAAAAATAAACTTCACTTTCAAACACCTATTTCCGCAAAACTATTAGGAATTTGAAGATGATGTAAAATAGAGTCTTTTAGAATTTTCTTTCTAGTTTCTATATATATATATATATATATATATATATATAAAAAATTAAAATTTATTTGAATCTATTTTTCCTTCTCCTTCAAAATTTGGTTTGTGTGAAAAATTAGTGTTTTAAGGAGTGACTGTCATTTGGATCAGCATAATTTTTTTATAAAAAAATGATAACAATGTAATTATTTCAAGGTTATATTTGTAACTTCAATATCTAAAGGATGCAATTGGTTTCAATCATTTTGGTTCAATATTTCATAGTTTATTAAGTTTTAAAGTGACGGTAACTATAATTTAGACATAGGTTCTTTTGGATCGCTCTAACTTGATATGTACATATCGAAATTCATTTTTTATTTTTATTTTTTAATAGGAAGGTAACATAAATACTCTTTTCCTACATATTTTTCATAATTTATTTTTTTTCAATTTACTATTTTTCCTGAAGCCTCAAAGAGACAGGTTGTTGAATGACCAAACAACCTATGTTTCATTAAAGTAAAATTTGAAAGGGACAATGAACTCAATATGTATTAAAATTATTTTCATTAGAAATCTTTCTCTGAGTAGCATCATATGACATTATTTTTTTCAAAAAATCATCTTGTTTGGTCCTTGTTTCAGGCCTTGAAAGACCATTTTTTTGTAGTATTTTTTTTTGTCTCTGGGGGAAAAAATCAAATTTGGGGTCTTCACGTGAAGACCCCCTTCACACAAAGGGTTATGATGGATTTGTGTGAAGGGGCCTTCGCACGAATAACTTCATGGGAAAATTCCCGTGGGAAAAACCCCACCAAACTTTTACCTGAACTAGTTCGCCCGAACTAGGTCAGCTAGTTATAATTTTTTATTTTTGCAAGGTATAGAAGTAAATATTTTTGTTTTCATTTTTACACAATTGCAATCAATTTAATTCACATTTTTATTATTGATATAATTTTTTTCAACAACATATTTTGGGAGGAGAATTTATATTTGTGTTTTTTTCAAAGGCATAATTTTGGAGAGGAGAATTACTATCAAGGTGATTTTTTCTAAGACATTATTTTGAAGAGGAGAATTACTATTGTTGATTCTTTGGAAGACATTTTTTGGAGAGAAGAAATGGGGAGCAAGAAGGGAAGGCAAAGTAAATCTGTAAGAAAAAGGTCACCTAGTACCAAAAAAAGAAATCGTGAAGCTACATTGACATATTATTATAAAACTAAAGAAGGTATGGATTTAAGCCTTTAATTTTACATGCCATAATTTTATGGACCTGTGCTTTATTTTTCTCTAATTTGATTCATTTTTGTGAATGTAGCTCACAATCAACATGGTCAAGGTGAAGGACAAGCTCAAGTAGGAGGGTCAAGTAAAGTTGAAGAAATGCACATTGAAGAAGGGTCGGGATCACTCCCTACATAAGCTCAAGAAATAGATGTTGGAGAAGGGTTAGGATCATGTGCTCCTACTGGTATGGATGAACTTATAGATCTAGCTCAAACTACAAAGAGAAATATTAATTATAGATATTTAGATCATTTTCTTACAATAGATGTGGAGAATTTGAGATCACTTTCTAAAGTTCAACCCTTTAGTCTTGCTAAGAAGAGGTCAATGATTAAAATAGAAAGAGAAATATTGGCTAAATTTGATAATTTTGAAACACTTAAAAAACCCTAATTGCTTTCAGTTGTACTTATAAACAAAAATTTGGAAGATGCATTAAAATTATTGGGTATAGACACAACATCAAAGAAGAGAAATTTTTCTAACATGCAAACTGATATGATTGAAAATATTAGGAAAGGTTTGAACCAGGTAGGGAAGCAATCCCAAAGTAAAGATAATACCATTACAAGAAAACTTATGTTGACATCCATTGTAGGTAACACTATGCTCCGAAAAAGACAAATATCTTCAGTTTCATCTCGGATTGGTTTTAGTAGGAAAATATTATCACAATATTTTAATAGGAGAATTATTTTGGATGATAGCACCTTGGAAGGCAATTGGGCAATCATGTGTAGAGCTCCTTGTTATGATAGTATTGATGGGGGAATAAAGAATTTGGTCACATTATTTTGGAATGATAATACTTGTCATTCATCAAATAGTAGAGATGTTATTAGACATAGAATTGCAGCTAATCAATATGAACATCATATAAAACATTGGTTGGAAACAATACAACATGAAATGTATTTGTCTTTTTTTAGTTAAAATCCTAATATAAAGATTGGGAAAACATTGTTTGAAAGATTGAAGCCATATTATGTTAGGACAAACAAAGTGCTTGAAACTTGTTGTTGTATTATCATATTGAATTTGATCTCCACTATCAGATTTTTTGAAATTTTGTAGAAGATACTTATGGTTTTGAATATGCTCCTCCTACTGGACGAAGTGATTTCATCTTGTCCATTTTATGTGACAAAAGAGATGATGCAGTTGGTCAAATAAATTGAATAAAAGGAATATGTGAAACATGTGCTGATTTGGCTATTTTTCCTTTGAAAATGAAAACATTGATGTAACAAAGATGGTAAATTGAAAGAGTTACAAATATGTAAAGAATGAAATAAAATTTGAAAAAGAATCCAAAAGGTTAGAATATGTTGAAGAGGAGATTATTGTTGGATTATTTATGGAAAAATTTCAAAAATTGATTCAACCCTAGATTCATTATTTTTTTTTGCAAAGTGGCAAGCGCAACAATTCGAACCTCTGAGAGACAATTTCCCACTTGAAACTATTCTATCAGTTGTTGATTTCACAGAAAATTATTCCTTTGTTCATCAAAAGACAATTCAATCAGAATACTATTTTTCAAAGTAGATTACTATTATAGTACATGTGTGTTATCAACATGCACAATTATATTTGGATGGTATTCAGAGCACAATTATCTAGAACACTGCTTCAAGATGTTTTTTGTAAATTTGAAAGAAAGAGGTATAGAATTTGATAAACCTTATGTTTATTCAGATGGATGTGCTGCACAATTCAAATCATCTAGAACATTTAATGCACTATGTAGATATCATCATAATGAAAACATACCGCATGTCTGGAGTTTCTTTGAGAGTGGACACGGAAAAGGTGAACATGATGGTGTTGGAGATTGCATCAAAAGTGCTCTACGAAAGTATCAAATTAATTCTAAGGGAGTTCGTATAAAAAAAAGGACATGATGTTGTTGAATGGTGTAGGACACATTTCACACCAAATGAGGATGATACATCATTATGAATGACTCAAGCGGTACCACATAGAAAATTTTGGGAGATAAAAGGTATGTAGGCATTTTTAAATTATGCATATATATATATATAT
>MU227788.1:262629-275880 GCA_018584345.1 Thuja plicata
TTTGATGGTTCAATGATATATATATATATATATATATATCTGTGTGTGTGTGTGTGTGTGTGTGTGTGTGTGTGTGTGTGTGTGTGTGTGTGTGTGTTTTATGTTTGTTAAAGTGAACGTGCTAAATGGATGATATTACTTAGACTACTTATGTTCCATTAGTTACATATTAACTTGTTATTTTTTATGATATTAATTGGATTACTTATTCGTTAAAGATCCCCTTAAGAAATTAGTTAGATTACTAATGACATTATTTATATTACTTATGACATGTTAGTTCTAGATTACTTAGAATACTTATCGTCCATTAGTTATATATTAGTGTTATTTTTTATGATATTAACATTAGATTAAATTTATTAGTTAAAGATCCCCTGAAGACCTCCCCTTAAGACAAAATAGATGTTATTACATATTAGTTAGATTATTTATGACATTATATTGAGCACTAAATGGATAAAATTATCTAGATTACTTATGACATGTTAACTTTCTAGATTACTTAGATTACTTATTGTCAATGGTTTTAATATATATCTTTATGTATGCTTTTATGTACTTGAAATATATTAATTAATTAATAATGTGTTACTTGATTACATATACATAATCTAATCAAATCAAAGCACCCGATCTGAATCAAATTGATAGATCTATGTATAATGAACTAGAATCAAATAATATATATGTATAACCATCTTAGATCACATCATCTAATCAAATCAAATCATCTGTACGTGTATACTCATCCAACCAACTATCAAATTAAATTATTTTATCAAATCAAATCATCTAATCAAATGAAACCATCTACATGTATTCTCAGCTAATCAAATCAAATCATAAACACATAAACATGTCTATCTATATCTATACATGTAAAACATAAGCACATGTCTAAATCATCTAGAAGCCAATCATAAATCTATATAATGTCAAATCATAAATCATCTAGAGATCTGTTAACCATAACTATTTAACACATAAATCATCTATGTCTAGGTATGGAGAGCACATAAATATATGTCTCAAATCATAAACTAAAAATATCAAACATATAATAATGAAATATATAATGAGTCTCAAATCAAAGATCTGTGCAACATGTCTTAAACTAGGGAGTCATCCAGGCGCATACGAATAGAGCGACCCTCTCCCTGAGTGTCATGAGCATCCTCTGATTGTGAAGAAACAACTGACCCTTGCAAATTTAGCACAATAGTTGGTTATATATATGCATATTATATATTATGTAAAGTACTTGAAATATATTAATACACAAGAACGCACACATGCATGTTTAAACATACATATATTTAAAAACTACTAACCACTAGTAGGTTTTGCATCTGTTGAATCTCTCCAATGAAGATACTCTGAGCCCATACTAGAGGTAATGTGCTATGCTAACTATGCCTTCAAAATATTATACATAGAACAAACATCAATACACACATCTACAATTAATTGTTCACTAAAAATATTGGAAAAGAGAAAAGAAAATTTTACATACCATAGTCTCGGGAGTAGGAGGATCATCATCGTGCTACACCATCATATCATCAAAAGAAGGTGCATCACCCACATCACCTCCGGTCTTGACCATCCCTTGTAATGAAGAGTGTAGGGGTGTGTGCAGCTGGGAGGGGATTGTTGTAGAGTCTGAACCTCTAGGATACAATAACATATCCATATACGATCTAATATCAATGCCAGTGTCCACCTGACTCAACCCTCGTAGCTTCTCACCAAATTTTTCTAGGCCCTCAGCCGTGATGCGTACATCTCCAACCCGTATGGATGGATCTGCATCTACAAACTAATTTGTGGGTGCAGAGGACTCTGCAAAGTGTTGTGAACTGTGTTGTACATGACTAGATGGTGTGTCATGGGTCAGTGGAAGTATAGGACCCTATGCAAGTCTGATAAAACCTATGACTGACTGTATTTGGATCCTCTACATGTTTTCAATATAAGAATATGACTGTAGGAGATCCTCCAAAAAGTAAAGAGCCACATCCAAATGACTCTAATGTCTAGTAAGCACTTGTATCTCTCCTAGTGGAGGAAGACATGTAGCTCTATATGTGTCATCACTAAAGCATACAACAGTACTAGATGAAGCCTCAGAAGATTATCTCACTCGGCTCGGTCTAATCAAAATGTATCTTCCCAGTGTGTCAGAAGTGATGGAGGTGGATGCAGAAGAAATGTCCCCTATCTTGTCAACTACTTCCCTCTGGGAAGCAATGATCACTCTATTTGCAGTAGCAGCCATCATCAGTGTCACTGCCAGAGTCCTATGTCCAACCAACAGTTTATGAGAAGGTATGAATTGATCAACCCTACGATACTGATCATGGTCTACAACTCTATCGCACCCCTGACCAAAATATCCTGGAAGATCTAAATAGTTGACCCTGATTTCCAAACGAAACTAAGCACACAAGTGTTGGGAAAAATATAACTGAATCTGGTCTTTATTAGGATAATGATCATGTGTTGTGAGAAATTGGAGGTATATCATGCATGCTATCTAAGGAATCACACACCGTGTAACCTGATAGGCCCTTACCTTGGGCTTCCCATCATAAAATGGGAAAACCTCACATTTGATGATTTCCTTAGGGATACGACTCTGGACCGTCTCTAAGAAAACATCGTCTGAGACCTCAGCTCTCAACTCTCAAAAAATAGTATCAATAAACTGTGGTGTAAAAGAAGAGTGAGATCTCAATCTCAAAGTCAACTCCTCCAAACTCCTCAATATAGTACTATAAATATCTCTATACAACCCAGGCTCATATGTACTAATGGAGTCTCTAAGTCGATCCATCTCTATCCGAGAAGTTTGAAAAATGCTCACAATATTTGGAGTGTGATGTACATCCTAAGTTGGTACATTGTGAGGTACATCATCTCTAGAATCATGTGTGGCTATCTAGGTGTAACATGTGAACTAAGTGTTAACAATTAAGTACATGTTACGACTGCATGTAAAATAGAAACTAATATCTGAATCTAAAATTATACTTAAATACAATACTAAATGATGGATATGTAATAAAGTACAATTTTTAAAACAAGATCTAACATAGATCCATAATATTAAAAAAATAAGGGTTTTTAAGGAATCTTATGTCCCAAATGGTCCTAATTGGGGTCCTAGGTGTCTTAAGGGGTCATCTGTTGTAATAGGTCATCTTAAGGGGTCATCATGTCATAATATGGTTTGTTAAGGAGTCTTATGTCACAAAAGGTCTTAATAAGGACTCCTAGGTGTTTTAATGGGTCCTATTATGTCTTAAGGATCATATTAGGTCTTAAGTGGTCCTATTGGGTCTTAAGGGTCCCATTAGGTCCTAAGTGGTCATATTGGGTTTTAAGGGTCCTATTAGGTCTTATTACATGTCTCTATTGATCTTAATTGGTCTTAATACGTCTTATTAGGTCTTAATTGGTACTAATTGATCTTAATAATTCCTATTAGGTCTTATTAGTCCTAGTAGGTCTTATTAGTCCTATTAGGTCTTATTAACTTCCTATTAGGTCTTATTTGGTCTTATAGGTCCTATTAGGTCTTAAGTGGTCCTATTGGGTCTTAAGGGTCATATTATGACTTATTAGGTCTTAATTGGTCTTAATAGGTCTTAATTGGTCAAGTAATAGGCCCTAATTGGTCTTATTAGTCACATGTTAGGTATTAATTGGTCTTAATAGGACTTATAGGTCCTATTAGGTACTATTAGGTCTTATGTCACAAAAGGTCCTAATAAGGGGTCTTAGGTGTCTTAAGGGGCCATATGTTGTAATAGGTCATCTTAAAGGGTCATCATGCCCTAGGTGTCTTAATATGTCATATTAGTCTTGATGGGTTCTTAAAGATTCATAATAGGTCATCCTAGGTGTCTTAAAGGATCCTAACGGTTCTTAAATAGTTTTATGTCACAGTAGGGGTCCTAAAGGTTCCTAGGATGTACTAATTGGTCTTAATAGGTCCTATTAGTCCTATTAGGTCTTAAGGTGTCCTATTGGGTCTTAAGAGTCCTAAGGGTTCTTAAAGAGCTCTAATAGGTCATCCTAGGTGTCTAAAAGGGTCATAAGGGTTCCTAAATAGTTTTATGCCACAATAGGGGTCCTAAAGGGTCCTAGGATGTACTAATAGTCCTAAAGGGTCCTAAAGGATCCTGGGATGTACTAATTGGTCTTAATAGGTCATATTAGTCCTATTAGGTCTTAAGGGATCCTATTAGGTCTTAAGGGTCCTAAGGGTTCTTAAAGAGTTCTAATAGGTCATCCTAGGTGTCTTAAAGGGTTGTAAGGGTTCTTATAGAGTTTATGTCACAATAGGGGCCCTAAAGGGAACTAGGATGTACTAAGGCTCATCTTCTAAGTGTCTTAAAGGGTCCTAGGATAATATGTTAACATCTAACTGTACATGAATACCATTTATACATGTATAGTCAGAAAATGGAAGCACTTCCATTATATACTGGTTTAGCCTTCCGAGTAAGTGGTTTTGGGGTCATGTCAAGCACCTTGAATGGGTTCTTGATTTAGACCTGGCTTTCCCCCTGTTCTGCCCCAATTATCCACCTCTCTCTAGCCAATTTTTGGTATTCTGGACTGTAGACTTGAGATCTTTGACCTCAGGGTCAGGGTTGACCTTTTAGGTCTATGTCAACCTCGACCCTGACCTAGTTCAAGGTTGACCTCACCCCTGACCTAGGTCAAGGTCGACCTTGACCTTGACCCAGGGTCCAGATTTAAGGGTCCCACAGTTTTCAGATGTCAGTCTTTGAAAAAGTTAATTCCCGCTTCCGGGTCGGCTATTTCGGGTTCCGAAGTGATGATTCCTAAATTATATTTAATATAGGTCCTCTTCTAAGGGTATAGGTCGAATGGGAATTTAATTCTCCTATGTCGGCCTCTCTAGAAGATTGTGCCCTAGTTTCATATAAAAGGAAGCCTTTCTCTCTTATTTTCTCTAAGGTGATACTAAGTGATATTGAGAAACTAAGTCCTGTGTTGAAGCCTAAGCATCATCAAGTGAAGTTCAAGAAAGAAATCAAGAAATATTTGAAGTAAGGATTCATCCATCATGAAGCATTCAAGCATTCATTTTCATCAAAGAGATCCATAGGAGGCCATTGAAGGATTCAAGCTACATAGTGCCCTTTTTGGTGATCTCTCCATCCATCTTCTTCCAAGCCTCTTCATGCTCAAGAACCCATTCAAGATTTTGTGTTGGAGATCTACAAGCAATTTATTGAAGAAATCCTACATTCAAAATTCTATATCCATTGGTCATACCTACTTGTGGATTCAAGGATTTGAATCCTCCACAAGGAATTTTACAAGCAAGGTGAATTTATGCATTTACTTTGTTTACTTCTGTAATTTTAATTATATATTTAAGGTTAATTCCAAAACTGGGGTTTGACCAAGGCAAACCCCTCCCCCCCAAAAAAAAAATATCTTTTTCTTGAAGGTACAGGTTTAGGATTGAAGATTTGAACTCAGATCTGGATACCCTTTTCAGCGAACTATCAGGATCCACGAATAGATTTTCTGTCGGATCTATGCAGGTCAGGGTCGATATTATTGGGTCACGGTTATTGGGTCAAGGTTGAACTTTTTCATAAGACAGTGTCGGATTGAAAAAATATTTCTGGGTTTTGTTCGTCTCTGTGCTCTGGTTTCCGATCATACTTCAGATTTTCCAGAAACAGAGTACAGACCTCAGAAACAACATTCTTCAGATCTACAATTCTTTAAGGTTAGTTCTTCCTCTCATTCTTTTCAATTATTGTTATATATCATATCTCCTTAATCATAAAATAGAATTTAAGATCTTCTTCCTTACTCTCATTTCCAAATGGTTGATTCATTTGTGCATTGATCCCTCTTTAGGGTTAATCAATTTGGATCTTTCATTTGTGCATTTGGGGATAAAAGAGGAACATCTTATCTTCCTTCCCCCTATATGCTTAATCACATTACAATATCACATCTATACAAATTAAATGTAAAGATTAAGGAAATACAATACCCCTAATATAACAAACAACCTAATAATTAATCAATTTTTCTTCCTTTACAATACATAACTCTAACATATATACATAATTGAGAGATAGAGAGAGAGAGATTCCTATTATAACTAACTAAAATTAATTTTAAAACAAATATTTTCTAACATTTTCTATGGTTTTTAAATGTTTTAGATAACATTCTCTAACATTTCTACTATGGTTTTCTAATATTTTCTAACATTTGCTAACATTTCTACTATGATTTTCTAACATTTATACTACAAATTTCTAATGTTTTCTAACATTTTGTAACATTTCTACTACGGTTTTCTAATATTTTCTAAATGTTTTCTAACATTTTCTAACATTTCTAGGATGATTTTATACTAGCTAAAAATTATTTAAAACAAAAAATAACTAAAATAAATATAAAACATATAATTTACAATAAAAAAGGGAAAAATGCGTGTACATGATACTAATGAAAATCGAAAGAGGTTGAAAAATCTTAGGATGTGCTAATGTCACATTGGACATCAATGGTTCTCTCTAAGCCCTAAGTCCACAAGATCTCTGATAGTTAAATATGAAAGTGAAATGGGCTGCAAGAAACATATATAAAATTTGGCCAAAGGGGTGTTTGTGCGAAGGGGGTCTTCACGCGAACACCCCTACATGGGGTAGTTAGTATGAAGGGAGGTCTTCACGCGAACACCCACACGTTATTGGGTGTTATGAAGGCTTTTACCCCCTTTGTGCAAACAAGTGGCTTCGGGCAAAGGGGTTGACTTTGAAAAAAAATTGCAAAACTGAATTTCCTTTGTCCTAAAAAGTGGGACACACTATTGTGAGATCACCCACATGCTATACATATGTATTGGTTGTAATGCCCTGCCAAGAAACCCATGGCTCAAGGACAATATACTCATAAAAAACATGCAAATATTTTTTTGTTTACAATAATGTGCCACATTAAAATAAGAAACACATAATAACCTCATTTGATAAAAATGATCTAAATAGAAGTTGGAAGAATAAGGAGATTATACTACTTGTAATGCTCAATTATCAAATCAACATCATTACTTACCTGAGTATCACTACCTTGTTTCTGCATTGATCAACGTGTCCAATACCTGTATCTACACACATCTCCAAACTAGATGCAAGTCACAAGAGTTATTAACATTAATAACATGATCATAAATATAGCCTTACTCATAGTTTTATTAGGATGAATAACAAATGCCAAAAGACAAACCCTAAGGGACTGGACTAAGTCTCGAGGGTTCATCACTAATGGCCTTGCCTACATTCACGCTTAGAGACTTTGTATTTTGACTCTTTAATATTGAGTCGTATAGTATGGGTTCGCAATCGTAAGCGTACAAAATTCATCATGCACATCATCATATATTTTAAAGGATATAAAGTGGGCATGCAACCCTTTATAGGGTAAAGTCCCCAGACTGTTTCATCATCGACTACCACCCACTTAGGTGTAACAGAGATGAGATAAGACTAACTTGGTTATAAAAAAAATCAACCACCTACAATCAATTTTAAGGACCTCTTCATGACCTATGTCAAGGTTTAATTAGTCAAATTGTACATCCCTAGGGACCTAGATACCATGCATGAAAATAATCTCAAAAAGAACACCACACACCTATGTTGATAATAATGATTATAGACAGTAGCCAACATATCTCACAACTTACAACCCAAACCAATATTGCAAAATTGACTTCAGATTCTTTGTAAATTTATTCAAGAGTAAGTAATGGATATGATCTTTAAAATAATTTATTTTATTCAACATAAACAAGTCGTTGCCTTTCTTTTATTATCCTAGTTTACATCATTTTCAACATCTATGGAATTTTACATCAACCTTTACTTCTTACTTACCTTTAGGAAATATAAATAACAAGTGTCACAACCTTATCTGATGAGGAAGTAATATTCCCGAAGTCTAACTATGCATGTAATTAATTATAAAAGACAATTTGATATACATAATCTTGTAAAATAATCAATTATAACACAATCTTTCACTTGCATGTCACTCAAGACCTCTCATAAAATAGACAAAAGATAAATGCCTAAATTCCTTAAGTTAATAACCTAGATGGTTCTTTGGGATGTTTCTTATCTCCAAATTAGTTTAAATGATAATGAAAATAGATAGAATTTTACAAAGTACTAACTAAGAATCTTATCACTTATTCCTATGTTAAGTTTGAATTCTTGACCATACCTAGAATCTAAAATTTTTAACACACAAAGTCTAAATTCATCTAACCCAACACTTTACTATAATATACCATGTTCTTTGTATTGTATATCAAGATATACACTACATTACTTAAGTAGAAACATCAACCTTAAGTCTTACATCAAGATACTATTGTCTAACATATAAATACATTCCTTTGACAAATCATTTTCCAACCTTAAACTTAATTTCAAGTTTAAGTTCACATTTCTAGCATACAATAAGATTTGTAGAGAATACAGATCATAGTCTCAAAAATACATTTTATATGCTATGCTTATCTAGACAATATTATTTAATCTACACTTTGAATTAAAAGATCTAAAAATAACCACATTAAATTAAAATAAAACAATTCAAAAGAGGGTTGATTTGCACATATATGCTTATATATAAACAAAATAGCTATTATAGATAACAAAAGAGATTAAATTCACTATTAGCTTTTAAGAGGCATATCTTTAAATCAAAGGGAATGTAAAAAGAACAAAATACAATACCCCAATATATTCTTATCTAACAACAAGAGGCACATTACTGATTGTACATGTATTCCAATGGAATAGTTACTCAACTTGACTTACTATTCTCAAGCTACATGACTAGACTTTGTCAGATTTTTTTATTTTTTTTGTTATTTATTTTATTTTGATATGCATGCAACACAATTTAATTGATAACATAACATTTAACTAAGCTTTATTACCCAATTGATAACATAACATTTAACTAAGCTTTATTACCCAAGCTGAAACAATTCAGCCTGAGCTGATTTATAGAGACAACTCTAAGAATTTCTTTACAATCTTAAAGCAATTCATAATTTTACTTTCATTCCTTAATTGAAATCTGATTCTTCCACACCATAAGTTTGATGGTGGATATTACGTGAAAACAAAACAACTCTATCACTATTTGGAATACTTGATCAAGAGAAAGACTTACCGGTTTCCTTAAAAGATGCAAATAAAATTTAATTAAAGTACAATTATGCTTTGTTTGCAAGATGGCTGCAGAGACCTACTAAAGAAATTGAGAGTGCTGAGTGGCTTCCAAAATTTTATTAACAACAAACTTTCATTGCAATTTTATAAAGATTAAGCAGGCAAAATAAGATAATGAATCTAGAGATATCAAAGTACTAATTCTTATAGTAATGAATTGCTGAGACCATATACATGTAGAATTTTGAATCTCAACATAATACGCTAATCAAAAGAGTACAAACGTATCTGGAATGTTAGTCTATTTGAATTTCTGATTTCCGTTTTGGCCGTTATTGAGCATGCGTATGATTGAAATGATACCTCCAGAACTTCCATGATTAAATCAAATAAATAATTCAACTATCTTTGCTCGTCCACGAACTAAGAGACCCATCGTCCCCTCAAGATGTGTTGCAGCCAGCTTTCTTTGTGGCCTCTCCTTCTTCCATGATGGGCTCACTCATCTCCTCCTTTTCATCTGGTTGTAAATATCACACATTAAGGTATTAAATAGTTAAAGCTGACTTACTTTTTTCAAGTTTAATTTTTTTCTTAATGTGTGATGTTTAAGGGTGGCCCTCCTCCTCCTTCTCAAATCGACAGACTTGTTCATTTAAAACCCCAAACACGTTGTAACAATATGTGATTGTAAATGTTAATTGTAGTAATTTAAGTTTAAGAAAAAAAATTGTGCCATGTTTATAGTAATTTCATGTTGTCCTCTCAATTCCGTGGCGGGGAGTTATAATGAATCGTTAGAAAAAATAGATATACTAAATTTAAATTACAATTTGAAATAGACTAGTGTTATGTAAATTGGAGTCAATACCAAGTAGATATAGAGGTTTCCATCAAACCAAACCCTATCACTAACCCGAACCAAACCCTAATTCAAAATCTAAAACTAAATATATTTCTAACCCGAACCCTAACCCTAACTTTAGAGCCAAAACCCTAATTATAACTATAGTCCAAAGCCTAACCCTAACCCCATTCCTAATTCTATCTTGAACCCTAATTATGAACTTAACCATAATTATTACTCTAAACACAATCATAACATAACCATATTATCATTCTAACCTAAAGTTAACCCTAATTGTAATCCTAAGCTAAAAGCTATCATAATTGCTAGATAATTCATATATAAAATTCAATATAGTCTTTTTAATTTATGCCACATATACTATGTCAAATAATTATGCATTCAAATTAAAAAATTAATAATTGTTATGAATAAAAAAGAAATCAATTTTTTTTTGTTTATATCTTTTATTATTATTTATCTAATATATCAAATATAATATTTAATATTTGATTAACTTTCACTAAATGAATCGTTAGAAAAATTAGATATACTAAAGTTAAATTACAATTTGAAATAGAGTAGTGTTATGTAAATTGGAGTCAATACCAAGTAGATATAGAGGTTTTGATAAAACCAAACCCTAACTAGAATTGTAATCCTAAACCAAACCCTATCACTAACCCTAACCAAACCCTAATTCAAAATCTACAACTAAATATATTCTAACCCTAACCCTTATAGTACTTCTAACCCTTACCTTAACGAAAACCAAAACCCTAATTATAGTCCAAAGCCTAACCCTAACCCTAACCCCATTACTAATTTTATCTCGAACCCTAACCATGACCTTAACCATAATTATTACTCTAACCCTAATCATAATATAAGAAACGAGCAGGCACTAGTACATTTGACCCTAAATTTCGACCTAAATTTCCCACCATGCATTACATTTGTTTTGCTTGGTCAGAAAATGAAAGGAAAACTTTGATTTTTTTTTAATCCATTCCTGTGTTGGTCGGAATTACAACAACCAGGACATTTTGTCGTAATTGCGACAAACACGATCAATATAACTTTAAAAAAAAGGTTTCATTTCAATTCATTGTGATTATGTAGCGAAGAAGAGTTGAAGGAGGGCACAAATAGAAGGCACAAAGTACATATGTGTTGAAGTGATTGAACCAACACCATTTGTGTGTGATCAAACGGAAGGCAGATTTGTTTCAGACTTACACAAAATTAAGTTGGTATCGACGAACAGTTTATAGACTTACATGTGTTCTCATTCTATTTGTATTGTGTTTATCCGGCATTAAACTATTTGTCAATTTGCAACAATATGGGTTACGAAGTGCTGTTAGTTTTCAATTCAAGTAACCTAATTAGGGTTTCTTTGTTTCGTATGAGATGAATAAATTGCATATGGATTTTGCGTGACAAACCTAGCAAATGTATCGTGACAAACCTAGCATCTACAGAGACATTGATTTGGATTTTGACTCACCTATTATTTGGTTGCAATGAATGTCAATCTTGGATACTATGAGGCACTCGGCCAAACATTTCACTGCACTACCCATTGACCATTTGACCATTTGTTAGTAGGGAGGAGGAATAGCAAATAAATTAACCATTGGAACTTCAAACCAACTTGTTGTTTGTACACAGAACTACCAGGAACAGTCAACAAAAGGAATGAGAAACTGCACAGATAATATAATCTTTGCATAGAATGAGCAACAACTTAGAACACCATCAAATGACTAAATTTCCTATCAATATTGCATTTTGGGTTTTTTACCAGGAGCCTCTTTCCCCATTGACACAGCTTTTGGATCATTGAATGCCTTATGATTCACCCTTGCCTCACACACCAATGTGATATTAACCAATAACAACTCATTCATGTATTTATGTTAAGTAGGTAGAGGATTTCACAAGCAGATTTTAATTAGCTTTTTTTTCGGTAAGATTTAACCCGTGTGGATTTTAGTCATCTCCAAGATGACCAAATGAACTTAATGAGACATCATACTAATGACAATTTCCCTCATATATATATTGGTAATAATTACAAGGCAAGGAGACCTACTTAGCACACAAGTACCTTTAAGCATTTGTTTGTAGGGGGAAATAGTTTTTAAGTCAAGCTCCTTAGCCATATTTCAAGAGCGGGGGTTCACAAGAACCCAGGTTTCATAAGCACAACATGTCCACCACTCATTGCATCTAGGTGATGCTCTCCCATGGAAAGCTTGCTTTAGTCAAAGGAATGCAAGGATGGATGACCTCCCAAGGACTCCCAATTCTTCGCCCCTATGAGAATCATATGATGAGTGTTGAGTGTACCATTCATGCTCATGAGAGATGGGTTTTGGTGAGCCCCTACTCTTGAAATATAGGCCAATGAATTTGATTTAAAAACTATGCAGTTAGTGCCTAATAAAACATTACATAATTTTATGCTGTGAAAACACCACCTACTTGATAAATCTAATTGATGTTAATGTATATTCTTTGTGGATTCTGGAAGTTCCTCAAATAGGTAGAATTTCATCACTAGCTAGCTGATTTTTCATACAGCTTGATTCAGTTTTTTCAATGTATATATAGAAATCTATCAAGTTAGTATGCTTGGAACTCAACTTCAAATTGTGAGTTTAATGTATGTATTTCCTATGTAGATTTTTGAGTTTATCAAAACAATAATGTTGTGGCAATATATCAGTAAGCTATTACCATAGTCTTTGCAAGGGGATGGATTTGTTCACCAGTCAAAGTGTAATAAATTGAGGTTGGGATATGTTTTGTAACTTTCTGAAGGGTGTTTGAAAACCTAGTTTTTTCACCAAGTTTATTGGAAGACTTTGGAGATAGAGGTTGAATACCCAATTGAGAGGGCTACTAGGAGCAGGCCTAGAACAACAGTTTGATCTTGGGAGTCAAAACAAATACAAAGATTATGGCTCATGTCTGAAACTTGATTGCCTTACTTGCTTGACTACATACTTCACTAACTTGGTCCCTAGGTGCCTTGGGTACACAACTAAGGCCTCGTTCTTATTTTCCAATGGAATCCCCACAACGGAAGAATATCCCTGACAACATGATGATTCCAAATCCCAAATGCCAAACTTG
>MU227788.1:284071-323972 GCA_018584345.1 Thuja plicata
CCACCTTCATGTGGTTGGCCTTGTTAAGTAGACAATATTAAAGTATTCTCGAAACCAAGTGAAGCTCAAACTAACATACCTTCATTATTTAATCAATGCTAAGAGACACATGGAAGATGTGTGATTATTGAGGGGGTTTTCATTGATTGACTACATAGGCAGGGAAGCACGCGTGGCACCATAGGAGCTTTCATATTTGGGGATTTTATCATTCTACCTTTATGAGATCAAAACATTGAGCTTGTGTGTACCATTTTTATATTTACGTTGTGTATTTTTTTTATTTGGATCATTCTATAATATATATATTTTTTTAAACAAAAAATTAGTATTGGTCACTTTTTCGACGTTGTAATATCAGTAGGCTCGACGAGAATGCTATGTGTTCGACATCAATTTTGCTAAACTTTGTTCGCAAAAGAGAAACACTTTGTTTGATGTTTCGATGAGACTGCTATGTGTTTGATGTCGATTCTGACCAACTGTGGTCGCAATTTCAGTGAACGTTGGTCGCTTAGATAAAAGGTTTGATCTACAATTCTTCTAGCTTCAGGCAATTTTTTAGACAAAGATTCAGTCGATAATTCAACCACTAAGTAGTTCGATATGTCGACGAGTTCTTATCCTGTCGAATAAGCAACACAAAAAGTTTGACAACAATTTTTGTCATCAGTTCGACCAATGGGTCTTGAAAATTTGACTAATCCTCATCGAAAAATAGGGTAAAATTTACTAGTGAGGATCTAAAGAGATAAATAAAAAGCACAAGCACAAAATAGAGCAACAAAGTTAACCATTGAATCAAAGAAGAAGAAGAGTACATGTAGGCCTTGAGTGCAACCGAGTCCAACCACAAATGGAGGGATGAACTGTAGTGATGGAAAAACCTCCCAAAAGACTAGGAAGATGTATTAAAATGAAATCCAGACATCTCCTAATAGACTCCTAAAGGATTATGACTTGTGTAGACAAGTGTCAAATGACTATGGATGACTAAGTAGGATTAAAATCCTAAGTGTAAATTAAATAATTATACTAACACCCCCCTTAAGCATAACTTAGGAGGACAAGAAAAAATGAGTCCCGGCTACTAGCCTGTTAGATAACTAAGAGGGGAGGTGAATCAGTTAGCTCCCAATTATCCTACACTCCAAAATTCTCCCAGATGTATATAACAATAATTTCAAACACTTAAATCAACTCGGTGAAATATAAACTGTGATCTCAAACTTATCTTCAAAACTATTTACCGAGTATCAGTAAATTAATACTATGATTGTAAAGCAAAATAACAATCCACAACAATCATACACATTAACACAAATATTTTTAATGTGGAAACCCTGCTAAGGGAAAAACCACCTGGGACCGGTAAGCTAAAATATTTCACTCTTTTGAAGTGAGCTCAGTTAAGAGACAACCCTGTTAAAGGTTACAATGCACACTATTAAATGAGACCTGGTTAGAGGATTTATCACTAAAAGTTCTCTCTTGACCATGCATTCACTATGGGTTCAATAAGAAAACACTCAAAATTCATTAGAATTTCATAATAAATACTTTCACGTCCTACTCGGTTAAGAGATTTCTTTGTAACAATGGTTAAACTGATATAGTAATTATCTGATTCAAATACAACTCTGTTTGTAGATTTTTAGATCTATACTAAATACATAATACCTCTAATCAATATGTTCACTTCAATTCCTCTGAAACTTTATACTCTTTTTTGCTCAGTATATGCTCTTTCCTCTATCACTCGGTGTTGTCTGCAAAAATGCTCGGTTCTATCTTCAACCAGTTTGATTAGTCATGCATAAACTTTGCATGCATGTACATCAGGTGTGTACATACAATTCACTTGTCTCTTATATAGACGTCATAGCTCATTTAATTTCCATCCTTTAGATTTTGCAGCTTAATCTCCATCGTTGGTTTTGCCGCTTAAACCTTCCTTCGTAGTTGTGTCAAAAACATGTTTCAATCATCTTTGTCTGATCTTCCTTGAATTTTCATAACCATATGATCTTCATAACAAATCTTACCAATTACCTTGGAATCATAAATTTTCCAACTCATCATTCTAGTCAGCCTCGGTTTGATTAAATTTCTTGGTCAATACCATGATGTGTCGGTGATCCCTAGCTTGGTTATCATTGTTCTTAGTATACACTAGATTTACTGAGTTAACACTATTACTCGGTGTATATAGAGCTCTTCAATTACTAACCACATTAACTTTATTTGTTCCAGATCTTCAATCCATAATAGATTTTTTTCATCAAAATGATAAGAAAATAAGTTGACATCAATGACAATACATTAACTGATTAATGTCTATCATCACATCTATAGCTCAGTTGATCATCAACAAAATGACAATCAGTTGTAGTTCATCAATCTCTCCCTTTGGCATTGATGGCAACACAATATGAAATATGCAATATAGATATACCATAGAATACCAAACTTTTGTTCTACAACTATATGCAAAATGTTTTAGCTCTCCCTAGCATGTAAATTAAAATATGTGTCAGCATCAAAAACTCACCATGCACTCTCCCTGCATATTTAACTTTTTTGTTCTTGAATCTTCTCTCTTTCTATAGATAGATATGTTAGTTCTCTTCCTTTCTCTTTTCTCCTTTTCTCCCTTTAATGGATAGATACTTCATTGATCATTCTCTCCCTTTGACAATAATTCCAAAAAGAAATATACAGCTCTTCATTAGCCAAAAAAATATCTCTAGTTTTTGGTTCAATAGAGTAAGTACCTTGCAGTGTACTGATATGCTTTTTTTAGTCCAGTTCAGCTTTGCATCAACATGATTGATATTTTGATCACATGTAGGTTGATGCAACCTCCTAGTCAGCTTAGTGACCGATAGACAAGGGATGAACCCCTAGTCTATCCCTCAAGTACTCAAATGTATCCTTTGGTAAGGGTTTAGTGAATATGTCAGCTAGTTGTTCTTTTGATTGTACATATTCTAGTTTCACTTGTTTCTCTTGTACTTGTTCCCTCAAGTAGTGATATTTGATAGATATGTTCTTTTTTTTGCATGCATCACCAAATTCTTTGAAATATTTATAGCACTAATGTTATCACAATAAATTATCACTGGGTCAGTGATGTCTTCATTCATACATTTCAAAAGTTATTTTATCCATGCAATGTTTGAACAGTTTGCAGTAGCAGCAACATATTATGCTTGTGCAGCTGACTAGGATATGCATCCTTGTTTTTTACTTATCCAAGTTACTAACCTTTCTCGTATAAAGAATGTTCCACCAGTAGTTCTCTTTCTATCATCAATGTTCCCAGCCCAATCAGCATTTGTGTAAACTTTTAGTTTGAATTTGCCTTCTCTTTTGTACCACAACCCATAATCTTCAGTGTTCTTCAAGTATCTAAAAATTCTCTTTACAAGTCATATGTGATTCCTTAGGATTAGCATAAAATCTTACTACAATTCCAATGGTGTGTGCAATATCAGGTCTTGTATGTACAACATACATCAACTTTCCAATCATAGATCTGTACAATGTTTGATTTACCTCTGGTGTCTGATCTTCTTTGGTCAATTTGTATCCTGTAACCATAGGTGTTCTGACTAGTTTTGATTCTTCCATTTTTAATGTCTTCAGTACTTCCTTGATGTATTTTGATTGAGTAATGTAGATGCCTTAATCCTGTTGTAAAATTTGCAATCCAAGAAAAAATTTGATCTCTCCAAACATTGGCATTTTAAATTATTTCCTCATTTCATCAGCAAATGATTTTCTTAAGCTATCATTACCTCCAAATACAATATCATCAACAAAAATTTCAGCAATAAGGGTCTTATCATTATTTCCTGTTTTCAAATACAAATTGGTGTTATCACTTGTTCTAATAAATCCAATACTGATAAGATAGGAGTGTAGTCTAAATCATACCATTCTCTCGGTGCTTGTTTCAGTCCATATAATGCCTTGTGTAACTTACATACCATGCTTTCCTGGTTAGGATCAACAAAACCTTTAGGTTGTTCAATGTATACCTCTTCTTCCAGTATTCCATTCAGAAATGAAAATTTAACATCCATCTGATATACTTTGAATCCTTTGTATGCAGCATAAGAAAATAATTAACTCCTTCAAGTCTAGCAACGGGTGAAAAAGTTTCTCCATAGTCAATATCGTCTTCTTGTGCATACCCTTTGCACACTAGTCTTGATTTATTTCTTGGTACATCTCCATTCTCATTCATTTTGTTTCTAAATATCCATTTGGTGCCAATTACATTCTTATCACTCGATCTCGGTACTAATGTCCATGTTTTGTTTTTCTATATCTGCTCAATTTCTTCAATCATTGCATTAATCCATTCTTCATTTTCAAGTGCATCTCTAACAGTTTTAGGTTCAAATTTACAAATCAAACATGTTTTGTTATTCAACTTACTTCGAGTCATCAAGCCAACTCTTTTATCTCTAATAATCTGATTTTGTGGATGATGTCTTCTTACATATTTGGCAAGTACAGGTTCAATTTTGTGTTCTTCATTGTAATCTCCAGTACGTATTTTATCATGATCTTCAATTGAAACATCTTCTTGATTATCGATTGGTGCATCTTGATGCTCGGTAAGATTACCCTAGTACTTGGCAATGTTAGGTATTTTCTCAAGCAACGTGTCAAGTTCTTCAATGTTTATAAATATAATGTAGTCTTCTGGTTCTCTTTTGCTTTCCTCTTCATTTTTCTCAGCATATTCATCAAATTTTACATTGTCACTTTCAATGATTTTGTTAGAAGTCTTGTTCAAACATTTATAAGATTTTCTCTTAGTAGAATATCCAAGAAATATTCCTTCATCACCTTTTGAATCAAATTTTCCATTTCTATCATCTATCATAATATAACATTGACTTCCAAATATTCTAAAGTAACTCACATTAGGTGTATAACCATATGATAGTTCATAAGGTGTCTTGTTTGTATCTTTCTTTAGTTGTACTCAGTTCAATGTGTATAGAGTAGAACTAACATCTTCTCTCTAGTACACTTTTGCAACATTCTTTTCAATCATCAGTATTTTATCATAATCCACAATTGATTTGTTTCTCCTTTCGGCAATACCATTCTGTTGTGGCGTCCTCAGTGCAGAAACTTTTCTCTTAATTCCATACTCATTACAAAATTTATTGAACTCATCAGAAATAAATTCACCTCCTCTATCAGATCTCAAACATTTTAGTTCTTTACCACTTTCATTTTCCACTTTAGTTTTGTACCATTTGAACATCTTAAATGCTTCAGATTTTTCTTTTAAGAACATAACAGTCATCATTCTAGAGTAGTCATCAACAAATAAAATAAAATATCTATAGCCATAATAACTCTGTGTTCTCATTGGTCCACATAGGTTTGTATGAACTAACTCCAAAATATAATTAGAAGAGAAATTCTTTCTCTTAAAACTAGGTTTCAACATCTTTCTTTGCTTTTCTTACTAATCTTAACCATGTTGTCAAATTTTACATGACAAATCCTCTTATTCCATAACCATATGCCTTCATTGTTAGCTATCAAACAAGTAGTTTCAGCAGTGTCAAGGTAGAATATATTACCTTTTGATTGTTCTCCAGTGCTGATCAACTTTCATGTTCCATCATAAATTCTAGCTTTTTTGTTTTCAAATGCAACTTGGTGGCCTATTTTATTCAACTGTGAAACACTCAATAGATTGTAATTAAGTCCTTTCACCAAATATGTTCAAGATGTATCATTTCCTTTTCCTTTTCCTCTCACTTGACAAGGTGTATCATTTCCCATTCTAACAGATCCACCATTATAATGCTCAAGAAATTCAAAATTTTATGTCTCCAGTCATGTGATGTGTACAGCCACTATCAATAAACCATATATCATGCTTAATAAATTTAGAAATAAGTGTTGTTTCAACATACGTTTCATCTTCTTTTGAATCTTCTTTCAAAGCTACAAATATTGTCTCAATGTCTTCATCTGTATCGATGTCAGTGTCTTTATCTTTATCTTCAGCAATGTAACAATCATTTTTGCCTTTGTCTTTGTAATCTCAATTACTCCTTCTGTCATACTGTCGGTTATTCTATATTCTCGGTCATCTTTTTTGTCATTAGATTTTTCATTTCTTTCATCACTTTTTCTATTTGGGCATCTGGCAGCAAAGTGTCCAATTTCTTTACAATTAAAACATATCAAAGTAGTTTACCTTTATACCTTGCTTTTCCTTTGTGTAATCTTCTATCCATTAATGCTTCAAGTTCATCAAGTTATTTATCATCACTTTCACTGTCATTGTTATCTCTTGTCATGTGTTTGTTACCATATTTACTAATTTTTAGAGATGACAAAAATGTGGATTCAACAGTAGGAACAACACTGTTATCAAAATTATTTAGTACAAAATAAATTATTCTACTGACAAGGATATCAACTCTAATATTGTTTCCAGGTACATCTCTAATTTCATGTATTGCAGAGACTCTTATATAATAAATAGGCAGTAAATTTCTAAGAATCTTACTCATTATAGTGTCTTCATCAATAGTTCCACGTGCTCCACGAATAGCATTCACAACCTCCTTGATTAAGTTACTATACTATGTTATTTTTTCTCCTTCTTTCATTCTCATGTCATAAAATTTTCCTTTGAGACTTTCATCTTTCTCTCTTTATACATTTGCATCTCCTCCATAAACTAGTGTAGTCATATCCCACATCTTCTTGGTTGATGTACATGTCTTAATATCCTCAAATTGCGCATCAATTAGTGAAGAAGCAATTTCTACCATCATAGTGTTGTGTTCATCTTTCTCTCTCATCTGAGAAATAGTCAAAGTTCCATTTGGTAGGATGAATTTAGTGTCCAGGTATACTTTTATGTCATCTCCAATCCCTGATAGGTATAGTCTTGATGCAGAGGGTTTAGAGTTCTAGTGTTTTCCTTACTCCAAGTTGTTAATCACTTCATTAAACCATCCAATGGTTTAAACATCCATGTCTCCTTCAAAAAGATTGGCCTCCTAGACCCTCTCTTCAACTTGCCTCCTAGGTATAGTTGAGATGATGAAGAAACAATGCACAAATAATTTCAACTAGTCCAACTAGTCCTCCAATATCCTTTCTTTCTCACTAGATTTCCCTTTAGAACCCTAAACCCTTGCTTAGGATCTTTCCCAAACTCTTCATAGACTCTTTCCAATGTCCATGATACCTTAAATTTCCATGTGAGACATTTCCAACACTTATAGTTTCCTTAACATTCAATTTGTTATCGCTACTCTCTAGTAGTCCTAATTAGGCCTAATTGCATTAGGTCTATTTTCACTGTATTTGGTCAAATGCTCCAAATTATTCCAAAAAACCCCATAGAGATCATATGAATCTGAAATCTATCATATATCCCTTAAATAATCCAAAGGTATAGTTCTTCAAGAAGCCCACAACCCTAATTACTTCCAAGTCCTAGTTTCTAGGCTATCTTTTAGGCCTTTGGACCAATGACTGCAAATTGCATTCAGTTGGTCTTCAAAATTCACACCAAATCCTAAAACCTTTTGATCCTTCCAGGGGACACTCTAGGACTTACATACATGCCACTAAGTTGTTCATACAAGATCATGGGTGTGTTGTTTCAATTCAATCTTCGCCCTGTCCTGGCTCACCTACTCCTAGCAGTCAGCCTAGGGAATCACTCCAAGCCTAGAAGTTCAGTTAAAAGAAAAAAAAGGAAAAAAAAAAAACACTATATATAGACCCTAACCTATCATTCCATGATGTTTCATTCATTTTCAACTATGGATGCTTAGGTTAGAGCCATTTTTGTTCCTGCAACTCTGCAAATGGGAATTGTAGACACAGTCACCTAAATCTAAGTGTAACTTTACAATGCCTTAACTTGAAAAAAAACTAGTATATGAAAATGAAAGCTAAAAAATAAATCTACACTCCCATGGAGTTAGATTTCCCAATCTAATCCATACACATTCGTACAAGGGTGCTGAAACACTGTAAATGCAAGTAAAACTCAGAGAATCATCCGTACAGAATGCTCACACGTGTGGTCTATAAGTAAAATTCCATTAACCTTTCAAAAATATTTAATCCATGCTCAAATACCAAAGCATGGGTTGTTACAACCATCCAAACCTCCATTGGAAACTTCTAGCAAAAAATTTCAAAAGTTGCTTGAGCAACTTTTGAAAATTGCTAGCAACGTTTGAGGATTTTTTTCTTTTTGACTAAATTGGTCAACTTGATGCACTTTGAACCATCCTAGGACCCTATTTAGGAAACATATGATCCTATAGGAGACCATATCCCCTAGTTGCTCAAAATTATCAACTTTTACAATTTTAGACCAATGTGACAACATTTTCACCTTGGAGCAACTTGTGCTCTTACAAACACAAAAGAACAAGTTAGGATGTAACACTTTTGGATCTTATTACAAACTAAAACAACCCTAAACACACTTCAAGCCAAAATGGGAGGTGCTTTGCACCAGACCCCCCTAGGACAAAGAACTCAAGTCCCTTGAGTTAGGAGGTCTTCAATGGTGACTCCATACTTTAATATGTCTACTTTAGTCATCCAAGTGGCTTCAGAATCAGGTATCCCTTTCCACTTCACAAGATACTCCTTGTAAGTACCTTTCCTGGTCTTCTTTATCACTTTGGAGTCCAATACATTGTCCAACTATAGAGGGTGATGAGGGGGCAAATATCTAATCCAATCATCTTCTCCCAAGTCCAAAAGTATGTGTTGACCAGAGTCAGAAGGAAGACCCTTATAGGGATATAGGTCATACACATTGAAGATGGGTGAGATACCCAAATCAGGAGGTAACTCCACCTCATATGCATTTTTACCATACTTGTGCAATATCTTCAATGTCCTATCTTCTTCATCAATATCTTAGTTGGCTTTCCCTTTGGAAATCTGTCCTTCCTAAGGTAGGCTAGTACCATATCTCCCACCTTGAATTGAAAATCCCTCCTTGTCTTATCTACCTTGGTCTTATACTTTTCCAATTGTTGTAAAGTCTTCTTGACTTGATTGCGAAGCTCTTTCATCTTCTCTGCAAAGGATTCTCCTTGTTCACTCCTTCTATCTTGTATACTGAGATCCCTCAACTCCAATATCCCTCTTGGATTAGCCCCATAAACTATCTCAAATGGGCTCTTACCAGTGCTCCTAATAATGGAGTCATTATAGGCATATTCTTCTTGTCCTATAATGTGATCCCTTGACTGCCCATGATGCTTAGTCAAGAATCTTAATAGGTTGCCTAAAGACCTATTGACTACCTTTGTTTTCCCATCTAACTGAGGATGATAGGATGAAGAGAAAGATGAGTTTTTTCCTAACATCTTCCAAAGAGTCCTCCAAAAGTGGCCCAAAAACTTATTGTCCCTATCACTTACTATATTCAGTGGAAATCCATAGATTCTCACTATGTCTCTGAAGAATAGACCTACAATATGTGAAGCATCATTGGTTTCTCTACAAGGAATTAAGTGTGAAATCTTGCTAAACCTCTCCACCAATACAAACACACTGTCATGTCCTCTTGGTGTCTTAGGCAGCCCCAAAAAAAATTCCATACTCAAGCACTCCCAAGGTCTCTGAGGTATGGATAGGGGTTGATACAATCCAGTGTTGCTACTTTTTCCTTTGGCTCTCTGACATATCTAACATTTCTCCACAAACTTCCTAAATAATGACTATAGTTTAGGCCAATTGTAATGCCTATTCACTTTCTCAAGTGTCTTGTCCACTCCAAAGTGGCCTCCCAAACTACCTTGGTGTTTTTCCTTAACTATGTTCTCCCTCATTGAACATTGAGGTATACACAACAAGTGTCCTTTGAACAATATTCCTTCCCGTAACATATAATCATTAAACTCTACTTTAAACCCCTGTTGGAACTTCTCACATGCTTCATAAACATCCTTAAAATCTTGGTCTTCTTTGTAGAGGTCATTAAGGTCACTCATCCCTACACTCTGCAATTGTATCTTCTGAATAGTAAACACTCTCCTACTCAGAGCATCTGCAACTTTTTTTCTAACACCTTTCTTGTGTTTATGACAAAAGTATATGCTTGGAACGATTCTACCCATTTTAGGTGTCTTTGGTTCAACGTCTCATACCCATTCAAGAAGCTAAGGGCATGATTATCTATATAGACCACAAATTCCCTTGGTAGGAGATAATGTCTCCACTTTTTGAGTGCTTTCACCATTGCATACAACTCCAAATCATAGGTGGAGTACTTTTGTTTGGCCTCATTCAAATTCTCTAAGAAGAATGCCACAGGATGTCCCTCTTGACTCAACACTGCCCCAATGGCTAGTTTACTAGCATCACACTCCACCACAAATAACTAATTAAAGTTAGGGAACCTAAGATTAGGTAGTTCTACTATCCTTTTCTTCAACATTTCAAAGTCCTTATCTATTGCTTCTATCCATTTGAACTGACATTTGATTCCTCCTTTAATAGTGTTTAGTATTGGTGCACATACATGGCTAAAGTTTCTCACAAACTTTCTATAATAAGAGGATAGTCCATGAAAACTTCTGACATCTCCTATGGACCTAGGTGTTGGCCATTCCAATATAGACTTGACCTTATCAAGATCCATCTTCATACATCCATTAGCAACAACAAATCGAAGGTATACTAATTCAGTTTTCAAAAACTCACATTTTCCTTGGTTGATCATCAACTTCTCTTGGTGTAGTCTCCTCAAAACCATTTCCAAGTGCTTCATGTGCTCCTCCTTAGACCTGCTAAAGATCAAAATGTCATCAAGGTAAACAATTACGAATTTACCTATAAATTCTGCTAGCACTTCATTCATGAGCCTCATGAATGTGCTAGGTGCATTTGTTAGGCCAAAGGGCATTACAAGCCATTCATACAACCCTTAATTTGTCTTGAAGGATATCTTCCACTCATCACCAGGCCTAACTTTGATTTGAAGGTATACCTTGGAGAAATAACAAGAACCCCCCAAATTGTCCAACAAATCCTCAATCTGGGGCATGGGAAATTTGTATCTGATTGTAATCTTGTTAATAGCCCTGGAGTCGGTACACATCCTCCATTTTTCATCCTTCTTAGGTGCAAGGATAGTTGTCATAGCACAACGACTTAAACTCTTCCTTATAAGCCCTTTCTTTAGCAAATCTTGAATTTTTTTAGCAATCTTTGCATTATGACTTGGAGTCATTTTATATGTTGCCTTTTTAGGTAGATTAGCTCTTGGTATGAGGTTTATCTGATGACTCACATCCCATGGGTGGAAATTCACTAGGAAATCCATTATCCACTATCTCATGATACTTCTCCAACAATGCTTGTACCTCTTGTGACATATTGACTTTCTCCTTAGTCTCTTCTTTTGGTTGCACTATCACTGCACAACATACCGCTCTTTCCTTCTTGATAACCTTAAGGAACTCCTTTCCACTCAAAAACATCACACTAGTCCCCACATGCTTCTCTTCATTAGGTTCTTGCAAAGGATCCATTTGAAACTTCTTCCTTTTTTAGTAATCACATAGTTGTTCTTTTCACCATCATGTATGTCCTTCACATCATATTTCCATGGATGTCCTAGAAGGAGATGACATGCATCCATAGGAATTATGTCACATAAAAACTTGTCTTTATATTCCCCTATCTCAAACTCCACCAAATTTTGTTCCTCCACCACTATCTGCTGGCCCTTATTTAGCCATGACACCTTGTAGGGAGTAGTGTGTGGTATCCTTCTAAGCTTTAGTTTTTACACCATCTCTATTGACACTATGTTCTTTGTGGAACCAAAGTCCACTATCACCTTGCAGATCTTCCCATGTGACCTACAAGTAGTCTTAAAGAGACTCTTCCTTTGAGGTGGTTCTGCAACACTGGGAACTTTTAATAAATTCCTTCTCAACATAAGGTCTTCTCCATCCAATACTAGCCCTACCTTGGACATTGGTGAGGTGACACTTTGTGTGCCATCTTCTTGCACTAACTGATTCCTTCTTTCTCCCATGGATGAGGTGGTAGCTTTCTCAGGATATCTACCCATAGTATGGCCCACTTGGTTACAATTATAACATCTACCAGTGAAGATGGAATTAGCCCTACCTTGTGATTGGAATCTACCCCTTGGAGGTCCTCTTCCTATGTATCCTCCCCTCTGAAATGAAACTATGTACTGATTTCCTCCATTGTTGTCTGTAGATTGAGTTTCTTCTGGTCTACTTGGGCTTTGTCCTCTTCCAAAGTTGTTCCTACCCCTGAATCCTCTATTGCCTCTTCCTCTTTGTTGGAAATCATTCCTCCTTCTAGATTTATCTTCTACTCTCAATTCTAATTGGAAGCATTTGTGCATACTATCAGGGGCCATCATATTGATCTCATCTTGGATTCCTTGTCTCAATCCATTGAGATACCTTGCTACCTTTTCTACTTCTTCCTCTTGTCTTCTTACCCATAGGTTCAACTTATTGAATTCCTCGGTGTAGGCACTTTTATGCCCTGCATACCCATCCCTAAATTTTGTGGGAAAAAAGTTGGGTCCCCCATTTTTGCTTTTGTTTCTTTTGGCTTCTTTGTTTCCTCTGGCCTTTGCCTCTACGGGGCCTTGGTTGTGTTCAATTTTTGGTCTTCCTTGCTCTAGGACTTGGTTCCAAAGCGTTTTGTTTCTTTGTGTTGCCTAGATCCTAGACCCTGGGATTCTTGTGCCATTGCTTCCTCTTTAGTCAGAGGATGTGGTTGTGCAGAATCCCTGGGCCCGATGTCTAGAGGTTTGCCTTCTCTTGAGATTTGCAGAAGAAAGTGATATGTTCTGACCCTGCGGGGTATAAATAGGGTTTCACAAACCATCATTACACATATTGCAAACAAATTACCCTCAGAGAAATTTGTGCAAATTACTAGTGAGCTAAGTGCATTTTCTTTGAGTGTTTAATAGTACAGTTTGTGTTTGAGCTTATGCATGCTTCAAGCCATCCTGCGGTGTTCTTCAGCATGTTTGTGGTTCGTGAAGCTATCCGTTTGCGGAGCACCTCCCATGCCCTTCCCTTTGCATTCTTGGATTTAAGGTAGGCCCTTCTAGTTCTTCATTTTCTTTTCTGTTAGCTTTGTTCTTTCATTTCTAGTTTTCTTTTGCTTTGTTGTTTTGTTTTTGTCTTCTTCGTCGCCTGCCATTGGTGGGATAGTGCTGCAAGAGGGTTGTCTTCCCTCTATGCAGTTGTAGAATAGTTTAAGTTAGTGGTAAATCTCTGTAGATATGTAAATAATTGTAAATTCCTATAATTTTTTAATAGTCCATAGGTTAGTTAGTTATGTCTGCTATAAATTTGTCGTTCTTTAGCCTTTTGTGTAGATAGCGTGTTCATAGAGTACAGTCTGTATAATTTTCTATAAATTTGCGTGAATAGTTTGTACATTCCATTGTGTCTGACCCATCCTATGGCACACTCACCATGTCCTCTATATCATGTACCTAAATTCAAGCTCCCCCATCTGGTTCTTGCTGGACTCAAACTCGGCACCTCTGCATGTTCAAGTTGTAGCCTTTCTCTCTCCTCCCATCGCTTCGGCATTAATGGCGGGATTAATTCACTCACGCACGAGCATTTAAAATCAGCCCAAGTGGCATTCATTCCAAATATGTTGAGACAACTATCACTTTAAATACCATTACTCTATTTATTGCATGACCATGCAACAACCCATGTCAGCCAAGTACGGCTTACTACCCGATCACTTCAATAACAGCTAGTTTCTACGGACTCCAAGCCCCACGTAATCCCACAACATTCATCACATTTATCACATAGACCAGAACCCCCAGATCCATAGGTGTTGACTAAATTCAAAGTAATCTATTGTTTATTACATTTTCAAGATTTGATGCAAGCTAACATCTTTTCGAGGACAGGTGCGAAATAGAGATGAAATCTCCAGAACCCAAAACTTTATTATATGTTATTTCTTGTATTAACGGTTGTCCGGTCTTGCAAGCTATCAACAACTCAAATTTCAATATGTCTGAGGTAGCTTCTCCTCTTGGAAGTCGGGAACTCCCAACCACCTCGATAAGAGCGACCACCAAGTCAAGGGTCGAGAAAGCACTAGAAAAGCTCCCACTCACATCCAAATATCTGAAGGATGGTGTCCTTGTAGGATCCAAGGTGGAATCTAAGTTGCAACTTATGAATGACACTGAGGTCGGGACATGGGCCAATTTACAAGGCATAGTCAGAACAATGTTCACTCAGCGTTCCGTCAGAGATAGTCTGGCGAAGAACGTGGCCGCCTCTGGCATCATCAAGACCGCCTGCTTTCCTTACTCTATGCAGGCCCTGTAGTTGATCCTAACTATGGCCAAACATTACAAAACCACCATCTGGGTCGTTATACTTGCTGCTTCCATCCAAATGGGCTACCCAATGCACCTAGTGTCTCTCGACGCTGCTACATTTTCTTTGGGGCTAAGAATACCCCAGTTCTCCAATTCTATTGTCATCTCCCAATCCGCGTCACTACAAGAGTTTGAAAAAGTTCAACAGGCAGCCCGACAACACCTCAATAACCACTGGCTGAAAATGCCAAAGAAAGATTACAAGAAGATGAATTTGGAGATCCCCCACACCAATTTCAAAGAAAGCATCCAAGCGGGGATCATCTTTCTATGTCGGGTCTTCGAAGAATCGCACGCCCAAGATTTTTCAGTGTGGATGTACTATTTCTTGTACGACATCTCCACCAACAGGAAGAATTTTGACTGGGAAACTATTATTGCCAACCATGTAGATTTTCAATTGAATAGGGTAAGACAAATGCTGAAGTTCTACATGAATTCATATGTTCTATGGGCACTGGCACAATAGAGACCCAAAGTTTGAGGTTTAGTTACAGTGGGCATCCTTGGGATAAGGCCCGGCCAGAATGCACCCTGGGATCATTTTCCCCAAATTCAATGGGAATCCATCTTCCCCAATTTTTGCAGAGTAAATGATACCTTCGTTTACTTCAAAATTTTGATACCATCTCGGGATGTCAGCTACCAGCTATCAAAGGAGGCTATGGCCTTGGTGAGTACATACGAAAATTATTTTATTCAATTTCAATAGAATTCTTATATTCAAGTGACCAGGTTTTTTGGCAAGCCCTACCTATTACCCAAACATTGTGTGGATAGGATTATCTTGATAGAGTTTTGCAGGCAAATCCTAGAGCTCCATGCAATCTATGGAGTTAAGAAGGTTACCTCCATCCGGTTCTTGATCACTTGTGAGAATTATTCTTTCAGCCTTGCAGTGGCCAAAGAAGTTGATAATGAGTTGAAAAGTCTGGGGCTGGCAGAATTCTATCTAGCGTGGAATAATTTTGATCCACTTGGCAAAATAAACATGGAACTACCTCGGGCGTCTGCACCCCATGAGCCTCACTTGGAGGATTTTTGGGCAGATTTTCAAGATGACTTCGACGTCCGGGACCGAAAGTATGAGGGGATGACTAAAGGGATGATGAAGCACCTCGACCTTTAGACCTTTCCAAAGGATTTTTCAGATAGTGGGCCCTTGGAGGACCCGTCATACAAATTACAGCTGATTGATAAGTTGAATCTCCATTCGATGGATTGGGAACCCCAAAATTTTTGACCATTGAGGACGTCACCCAGGGCATCGTGTAGCGTAGCCATGAATATTTTTCACAAGTATGCAAGAAAAGCACCTGTCGGGGTCCAATTTTGCAGGGGTCCACTTTGGCCTCCAGAGCGGCCAGAAAAAGTAGAGATAAGGGGAAAGTGAAGGAGACCACCCTGGTCCCAGCCCATCCTTAGTTCCACCCCCAATAATGGAGAAACTTCACTCCCAGCTTGAGTCATCTCGATAGCTGGGAAAAAGAATCAGCTCAAGGCTCTCCCTCGGTCTTCCAGTCACTCTAGTGGGCTCTGCCCTTCCCTCAAGCTCACCATCACTTGCAACACTTACGAGTTGGGCAGTAAATATGAAAGAGGATGAGAGTGCATCTATCCTGGATGTTGGGGTCCGGCTGCAAACAAGGAGAAAGAAGCCAAGGGCAGATAACCCTCCACCAAACACAAATGTAAACCCTGGGAAATCGGGCAACATTCCTATGGAGCTTATCCCTTCCATCCCCAAAGTATAGGGTCACCTAGAGGCCTCCCCTCCCCAAGACAATTTTGATGACATCTTCCAGACCGATGATCTGGTAAACTTGCAGGAAGATGTCGAGAGGGTAGTAGAAGAGATCATCGCGTAAGAGGTGGAAAATATCCCTAGGGAGGGGGAAACGAAAGAAAAGTAAATTTAAAATGGAAGAAGAAGTATGGGAGCAAGAGAAAGAGAAAGAATAGGTAAATATACCAAGTGTGGAAGAAAAATTGGTCCTGGGGACTGAGACAAAAGGAAGGATGAGCAGCCAAAAAGAGCTGGGGAAATCGGACCTTCAGGAGAAACCGTACCCCCATTCTTCATGCTCCAAATGCCTCTAGTTACTCTGGGTGATCAAGTACCCCAGAATGTGACATTTGGATAGGTAGTCTTTGCGGCCCAATAGTCAGATCTAGGATAGACACCTTCGGCCCCTCTAGAAGATGTGCCCCTAGAGGAGAATGTCCTGATGAATAACATCAAAGAATTTCAGCAACAACAGGATATGAGGGAGAACCCCAGAAACATGGATACGGATGCCACAAGTGCTAGGGAAGGCGGGGTCCCTGACTCTACAAATGAAAATGCCACTAATGTGGGAGAAATAGGGAATCTCGGGAGTGGAGAAAAGGAGTCCACAGAGACAATAGATGCCGAAGAAGTGCGGCCAACTCCCGAGGAAAACCCTAGTATCTAGGACTTGGCCATAAGACCACCCCCACCACCATAGTGGTTGGTAGAGTCAAGAAAAAGGAAAGCCCTGGTAGCAGTGAGAGTTCCCCTCTCTCTGGCTAAAAAAATGACACTAAACCAAGAGGCTCAAAATCCCAAGAAGGCCCAGACTCTCCATACCCTTTAGTCCAATCTGGAAGGAAATATAGTTGCAATGGTGGCGACGTCTCCTCCAGATGTAGAAGAGGTAGCAGTAAGAGTTGAAAATTATTCTATCATAGAGATACCTCTCAGAAGGAGAGACAAATAGGGAGAACTAGACCTGTTGAAAGAGGCTAGCCAGGTAATTGAGGTCCAGTATGAAAAACAAGCCCAAAAAATGGAGGCAAGAGAAGAAAATGCAAATCTCCTCGGGATTCTCACAGAATTGGTGCAACCTTTAACTTTGATTCCTCTTGAAGCTTCCACATCTGGAACACTCCTTCGGTAGGGTGACATTTACGTGCTGAGAACTATGAAGAAGAAAGTGCAAGCTATCGATGAGTGGATGAATGAATAGATAGGAGTCGTGAGGCACTTCCTAATGGTTACCCTCCCAGACCTTTACTATGCTAGCAACATCTTAGGCCTAGTGAACAGCATCATCTCCCAGTGGGAGAAAGAGATAGAAAAATATGAAGAATGGAGTGGTGAGCTTGAAGAAATAATGAGCATCAGGGAGGATATTGTCACAGAGATAGGAATTTTGGGAGATGAACATTTTAGGTTCCTTTGGGTCCAACACTCCAGACTTGGTTTCAAAATGGAGACAAGAAAGCAATGGGTAGCGACCTTGAAGGATAAATTCCCGACAATTCACAATTCTTTAAATTTATACATGGCATTTGTTATAAGGGTTTCGGTAGTCGATCCCTTCAGCATCGAGACATGCATTCCAGTAGATTTTGTTGTACAAATATTTGATGAGATTATGGAGTCACAGTTCTGGACTCCCAGAGATTTTGATGGGGCAAAAATTTTAGGTATTGGCTAAATAGCAGACTAAAACGTAAAACATAATAAGGAAGTTGAAAAAAAGTTGAAAAAAAAACTAAGTGTCCCCCTTGGTAAGAAATACGTTTTAGTCTGCTACATAGACGTTTCCAAAATTTCATGCCTCACCCATATGGTGCTCTGAGCACATGACGCCTCAAAGGTGGCCGCTGAATTCAAAGAGGGTTCTCAAGATGCCAGCGAACAGTTGGAGGCAGCCAAAGAGTGCCAAAATTGTACAAAATAAATAGATGAAGAGGGGATCCTCCAGATCTTCGAGGCATTCAAAAGAGTGTAAGGCAATAAATTCCTCCGGTCTCTGGAAATTTCCACCAGCACGGCAAAGTTTTGAAAATTTGTTATTCTTTGAGCATAAGCTCCCGGACTCCATAATTTCGGGTCCAAGTTTTGTATTCATTCATAGTGATCTTTGTCAAGGTTCCCCGGAGCTGACCAATCACTATCAAGTAGTTAATAAGGGTCAGAGTGCAGGTGATCTGGATAAGGATATGTCAGGTGGAGGAGATGGTTCTGACAAATGATTCTCTTGACGCCCCGCTCCCACATTAATTACCTGGTGCACATCAAAGATAGAGAGCCATAATTTGCATTTATGAGGCATGTAGCCTAGGTTCCTGGAACAAGTAAATTCCTTCCATAAACTACCTTTGCTCTCTTTTCTAGGCTGATTCTTCTAGATTTCTCCTTTATCTTCTTCTTTTGTCTTGTCAAACCTCTGCACATTTCGAGCTGATTGTAAGTGGCACAGGTAGTATAGGCCACAGATAATGTATTATATTTAGCAAGTGTACAGGTAGATTAGGTCAAGTTTTAGGTTAAGTTGTGTATAAATAAGAATAATGATGCCATAACAAGGGTCGATGAAATTGATGATTTTGCAATCCAGCAATAATAGAAGCATAGCATTTTTGAGTTCTTTGCAAATAGCATTTTACTTTCTGTTGTTCTTATTAGCTTAGAATGTTCCCCTGGATCCATGAATGTAATCGCCAGTGATGCAAGAACATTTTCAAGTTAATGAAAGAAGGAAGAACATCATGTGGCCATGTGTTGTTGTCATTCTGATCTCTGAAGTTAGCAAACATCTTTTGTGTAGTATCTTTTCTTATGTCCTTTTCTCCTATGTTTTTAGATTAATGATCTTATCTCCCTTTGCTATCGAATGCATATGAATCACTGGTTCATTGTGTATTTGGTATTTAGTGTAGTTTTCTTGTATTGGAGCATTATTTGATGTTTGAATATATATTATAGAACTATAAGTATAAATATACGTCTAACCTTGATCTATCTTTTGAGTTTTCTTTGATAATCCAAATGCTTGTAGGAAACCCCATCCCTTTTGAAATCCTCAAGAAGATGAGTAAAAACTAGCTATCCCCTGAAACAACAGTCACCTGCCCAACTTAGCTCCCCTACACTATCGAGACCCGACTACCAAGTGCTTGGAGGCTAGGAGAATTCTTTCTCTGGTAAACCTCTTCAAACAGAGTTGGTCAGTACCCCAATACCCGGTGACAACTTACCTCTGTTGGCAGATCCGGTCACAAAGTCTTGTCAACAGAAATTGGTGCTAGAAGGAGGGCATGAGCTCATCTCCCTCAGAAGATTTTGATTTTACACCGCTTGAGGGCTCCCCAAGCAGTAGTTTTAGGAACCAAGATTTTACCAGGATAGGGTCATTCTCACCCCTACACTTTGAAAGAATCCTCTGATCAAACATGAACCCCATAGAGTTTATAGAACTCAGACCTCCCGCCCGAAAGAAAAGGACCCAGCAAATGAGACAACCAGCTGATTTTATCTGGGGATTCGCTACACACCAGAATACCCAAACCCCTCAGATAATCTCGGGGACTAACGTCCAACCCAGCCAAAACCAAATAGTCCCAATGGCTACCTATTAAGGTAACATTGGCTCCCTAATGGGGTAGTTCCTTGGTGCTACTAATGATCTTCCTCTGCATTTGGAGAAGATCTTCCCCAAGTACGATCATCTAAGCCACCGAACTACTAAAGAACATCTTCAGGCCTATAAAGATGCCATGAATAGACATCAGATACAACATCAAGATGTTGTAACCCAGATGTTCCCATTGTCTTTAGGATAGAATGAGATAAACTGGTACCTAAACTTGCCTGCCAACTCCATCAATAGTTGGCAGGATATGGAAGACACCTTTCTGGTGGTCTTCCACATTCATGTGGACCTGGCTTGGTTCCATAGCCAGTTTATTTCTATCAGGAAGGAACCGAATGAGCCCCTTGCTACATTCAACCATCGGTTGCAACGTGCTTTGAAGCAGTGCATGGGCCCTTTCATCCCATCCACTGATGTGACCATTCAGACATACCTGAATGGCATGGACCCCATTGTTTCTACTCTCCTCTAGAGAACTACTATCTCTAATGACTGGGATACTCTGGAAAAATGTTACAACTTAGCCCTAGAGTTGTCTTGCAGTTTGAGAAAAGCTCTCAGCGGGATTGGAAAAATCTTACCCTTCAATATGTTGCCCAGCAGAACCCCTTATTCTGGGGGATACAACCCCAATCCGAAAATGGATGCCCCAAAAATTTTCATGGGCCCACTATCGATACGCCAACAGGTCCAGTACGTTTACCCATCTTAATCCAAGACAATTCTTGGTCTGGAATACATTCCCTAGAACTAGCCGCAGTAGATGTAGCAACCTTTGCCACAACCCTCCAGAGTACCTTTCTTCCAATCATCCACGGCCAGAGGATTTCCATCCTTGACTCTAGGAATTGTTGTCGCTTTCCTAGGTAATCCACCACAACAACCATCACACTGTGACACAACTACCCAGCTGTCCATCAAGGTTGAATCACTCTGGCGATTGGTGTCCTCATTAACAACAAACATGGGATAGTTGAAGGTGGGGCCATCACAGCCCCATAACCCCAATTCCCAGAGAGGGAATGTTTTCTCTGGCCAATGGAACACCAATTCTAGAGGCCTAAACTACAACAATGGGTCTTGGCCCAACCAACAACAATGGAATAATAACATAAATACCAGAGGTCCTCCTCCAAATTAAAATACCACTCAGGGTGGTGCTGGACCCAGTCATTCTACATAGCTCACAGAATTCCACCCCCTCACTACATGGTGTAGATTGCATGACACTAGCTCACATTCTGAGGTGAACTGTGCCACACTAGAGAAAATCATCATGATTTCCCACTCGGATAGACAACATCCTACTGATCCAACCCCCCCAGAATCTTCCTCATTAGAGCCCCCTCACACTACTTTTATGTGTGAGACCATCTTCTTCAGGACAAACGAAGAGGACAAAGAATAACCCGAGTTATAGGGGTTCTTTGATGAATCTATCCTAGCCTTTGAGGCCAATGCCTTCACTAGCCCACAGACTCTCTAAAACACCCAGAGTCAGGCTGGAAAAGGTTCATCCTACATTTCACAAGAGAACCAAAAATGTCACAGAGTCATTGGGTCATCCTACGTCTAAGGACCAAGGTCATGTACTCTGTGACATTGTTGTACAAGGCCTTGGTCCTTGGACTCATGTTCGCATTGAGAAAATGAATTACTCACCTTCGAGAAATGGGTGATTCAGAGCTGATTATAAAACAGGTTCGGAGCCAATACATGTGTCATGAAACAAGGCTGGTCATATACCCTAACTAGGCATGGAGACTAATTGAATACTTTGATGCTTTTGGCATCGATCTTATTCCCTGGAAATGTAACTATATTCTAGATTCCCTCGCTGTGTCTGCCAATACCCTCGAGCTAATGGCTGGCTCCCAGCTCCAAAAAATTTCTGTTGAAATGGTTCCCACCCCGTCCATCCTGAATAATATAACCCACTTCTAGGTTTTTGAGGATGACCAACATATTTTGGCCTTCATGACAAATTTTGGTGTCTTTGAAGATCAGTTGATCGTGGAAGAAATTGATCATGACGATACCGGTCAAGGGGGAGAAGATGATGGGATCATTGACCTACCCACCAACACCATTCCCAAGGGGATAGTTTCTCTAGAACACATCCTTGATTCAGACACTGGGGCTGAGACAAGATATCATCCTCCTCTGAGGGAGGAAAATATGAAAAATTTAACATCAGCAAAGCCGATGAAGAAAAATTGGTCCACATTGGTACCTCCTGCTCCCCAGAGGTGAAGGAGAAGATTCTCATAGTTTTCTGAGAATACATTGATGTTATTGCCTGGGGGTATGAATCTCTTAAAACCTATGACACATCCATCATGACTCATACCATCCCCCTGAAACCAAACACTAAACCTTTCCAGCAAAAATAGAGGTCGGTAAACCCTTTGATTGAACCCCTGATCCACCAGGAGGATCATAAATTATTGTCAGCCCGGATTATCTTTCCTATCTGGCATACTACGTGGGTTTCCAACATTTTCCCCATGCGTAAAAAGAATGGTGAGATCCTCCTATGTGTGGATTTCCACAATTTGAATAAGGCCTCCAAAAAGGATAATCACCCTCTCCCCTCGCTAGATGAGGTGTTGCAAATTATAAAAGGATCACAAATGATGTCCTTTCTGAATGGATACTCCAGATATAACCAGTTCAAGGTTGAATTTGAGGATAGAGATAAAACGATGTTCACCACCAAGTGGGGGACATTTTCATACTAGAGAATGCCCTTCGGACTAATCAAAGTCGGGGCCACATTCCAAAAGGGCATGGACATTGCATTCGAGGACCTAGTTAATAGATGCATAATCATCTACATGGATGATTTAACAGTCTTTTCCCAGGATAGGCATGATCACCCTGCCCACCTTGCTCAGATCTATGAGAGATGTTGCAGGTATGGTATCTCCCTTAACCCCAAGAAGTGCATATTCTGGGTCACTAAAGGGAAATTGCTTGGGCATATTGTCTTTGAGAAGGGGATATCCGTCGATCTTGAGAGAGTAGAAGCACTGCTAAATTTGCAAATGCCCAGGAGTAAGAGGGAAATAAGATATTTCTTCAGAAAGATAAACTTTGTCTGGCAGTTCATTATTGGATTCACCGAGATTGTCAAACCAATCAATGATATGATGAAGAAAGATACTAAGATTGAGTGGAGCCCCGAAGTGAAGTGAGCATTTTCTCAAATAAAACAAACTATAGTGGAGGCACCGGTCTTGGCAAGTATGGACTATTCCCTCCCATTCCACATTTATTCCTTTGCTTTGCCACACTCTGTCACTGCAGTTTTAACCTAGAAGGTCGAGGAGGAAGAGCGACCTATTTCCTTCATGATCTCCCCCTTTAAGAATGTCGAAGTCTGGTATACACCACTAGAAAAGCAAGCCTTTAATCAAGTTCGGGCTGTGAAGAAATTTTGGCACTACATTTTCCAGAGTAAAGTGCATACCATCATTCTGGACCAAGCGGTCAAGTCTTTACTGCTACAGAGTGAACTGGGCAAACATCCGGAGAAATGGATGGCCATCCTCCAAGAATATGATCTTGAGATGCAACCAATGAAAATAGTCTGAGGTTAGGGACTATGTAGAGCGATGGTAGAGGCCACTCAAAACATCGAGTGCCAAACTTACACTGTGGAGTCCATCACTCAAGATCCATGGTATACTGATCTGGTGTACCTATTTCTCAATAACAGATGCCCGGAGGGGCTTCCCCCTAACAAATGTCATGCCTTGCAACTGAAAAGAGCACACTTCATGATAAAAAATGGAACACTTTTCTGCAAGAATTTTGAAGGGATTTATCTCCGGTGCATAGACAAAGACCAAGCTGCCAAAATGATAGAAGAATTCCATGGGAAGTTTAGAACCGGGCATGGCTCAGGTGACGCCACCACCCATCAGATTCTTTTGGCCAGATATTAATGTCTCTTCATCTTCAAATATGTGCACACTCACGTAAGTGCCATACTTGTTAAACCACAGCTCATCATGAGTGGAACCCGATAATGTCTTTACATCTAATCTTTGAAGTTTGAGCCTTTACCCAATGGGCATTTGATTTTATCAGGGAAATAAACTCCAACTCATCCACCAACCACTGGTATATTTTAACTTCTACCAACTATTGCACCCGGTGGTCTGAGGCAATCCCATGCAAAAATAGCACAGCGGATGTAGTTATCAAGTTCTTAGAAGAAAACATCATCACAAAGTTTGGAATGCCTTTTGCTATTATGTGTGAAAATGGTCTGGCATTTTCTTCAACACAGTTGTTAGAATGGACCTACCAGAGAAGGATCACCTTGAAGTTTTCTAGTAACTACTACCCCCAGGGAAACGGCGTTGCCAAATCCACCAACAAAAACCTGTTGGAGGTGATCAAACATTTGCTAGAGAAAAACCCCCGGGACTGGCACCAAAAACTTAGGTTTTCCCTTTGGGAGGACCGTGTCAGAATCAAAGCAACCCTGGGAACTTCCCCATTCCACCTAGTCTATGGTCAGATTCTTTTGTTCCCAATCAACTTACAAATCCTAGTTTTACAATTCATGTAGGAATTCAACGCCCAAGACAACATTGTGGAGGTTCACCTCTTAAACTTGGTGAGGATGGAAGAGCAAAGAGATGTGGCACTAGAACATTTTGCACATCATCAAGAAGTTGTCAAATTTTGATTCAATAGGAGAGCCCAATACAAAGCCTTTCGGGTTTTAGACCTAGTCCTCTTGTGGGACAAAGCCGGGGAAAAGAAAGGAAAACATACTAAGTTCTAGAGGCTCTGGCTCAGACCTTACTTAATTTCAGAAATCTGAGGGGCTAACACTTAGTGCCTTAGCAGCATGACTGGAGAAGCAGTTTCATTTCCCCTTAATGGATAGTTTCTCAAATATTATTTTGAATAGAGGTGAGAGGTAAGTTTTCCCAAAGTTGTATCATATGTATATTCTCTTGCATTTAAATATTCCTAGAACTTGTTGGGAGTCTCGTGTCCTTGTAAATAGTCGGCGGCCCTCCAAGGCAATTTTTGTTTCTTTGTTTTGTTTCATCTTTTGTTTTCTTTTCTCTTTGCGTGTTTTTATTTTTGGGTCCCCAACATGTTTCTCTCTCCTTGTAGAAAGGTATGCTTCGTATGACATCTAATCCCTGGAACGGTTCCTTTAGCATTATGCTTAGTTCAGAATCTATTGTTAGCATGGTGGGATTTGTCTACACTTTAGAGTTACTTTGTATGCATGGTAAAAGGTTATGGGTAATCTTCATTGGATTCACATCTTAAAATTCTTGACATCAGTTAACAGAAAATCATAGAGAGCAAGTAATCATATGATCCTTGAGAGAAGAGCGGTTGCACTAGTTATTGGCCATGTCCGAAAATCAAAAGAATATCCCAGGACTGAAACGTCTCTCATATTCATAAAAATAAAATGGATGGCAAGGTGAAAGAAGTACCATCGTAAAAATTAGCTAAGCTTAAGGTTCCTGGTGAAAGGAGTACCGCCTTCCCCATCCTCAAAAGAAAAGAAATAAAACTGGAGAATAGATAATTCCGGGATCCAGGGGACCATGTAAGATATAACAATGTTGGTCTGATGCACTCAGTGTCGTCTATCTGTTTCTCTTGGAAATCATTAGCTTCATTTTCTTCCATAGCACACACTTCACGGCTGAACAAACATTGAAGGATTGAATCAAGATGAGTCAGATTTTCTCAGACACCCCGCGCCTTGCAAATGAAATGCTTCAAGTAACGATGAACCCCAGTTTTGCTAACCAGAGATCCTGTGATCCTAAAATGCAATAAGGCATTCATCCTAGTGACTCTCCATTTGTTATGCCCTGCATATGTGTCCCTACATTTTGTGGGAAAAATATTGGGTCCCCACTTTCTGCTTTTGGTTCTTCCTTTGTTTCTTTTGGCTTCTTTTGTTTTCTCCAGCCTTTGCCTCCGCGAGGCCTTGGTTGTGTTCCATTTTTGGTTTTCCTTGCTCTAGGACCTGGTCCCAGATTTTTTTGTTACTTTGTGCTGGCTGTATTTTGAACCCTGGGATTCTTGTGTCATCACTTCCTCTTTAGTCAGAGGATGTGGTTATGAGGAAACCCCGGGCCCAGAGTCTGGAGGTTTTCGTTCTCTCAAGATTTGCAGAAGAAAGCGGTATGTTCTAACCCCATGGGGTATAAATAGGGTTTCACCTCCCATCATTATACTTACCATGAAAAAATTACCCTCATAGCGATTAAGAGCTATTAAGAGCATTTTGTGCAAATTACTAGTGAGCTAAGTGTGTTCGCTCTGAGTGTTTAACAATGCAATTTGTGTTTGAGATTGTGTGTGCTTATCGTGTTTGTGGTTCATGAAGCTATCCATCTGTGGAGTACCTCCCATGCCCTTCCCTTTGCATTCTTTGTTTTAAGGTAGGCCCTTATGGTTCTTCATTTTCTTTTCTATTTTCTTTGTTCTTTCATTTCTGGTTTTCTTTTGCTTTGTTGTTTTGTTTTTGTCTTCTTCGTCGCCTCCTGTTGGTGGGATGGCAATGCAAGAGGGTTTTCTTCCCTCTGTGTAATTATAGAATAGTGTCAGTTAGTGGTAAATCTCTATAGATATATAAATAATTGTAAATTCCTATAAGTTGTTAATAGTTCGTAGGTTAGTTAGTTGTGTCTGCTGTAAATTTGTCGTTCTTCAGCCTTATGTGTAGATAGCGTGTTCATAGAGTGCAGTTTGTATATTTTTCTATAAATTTGCATGCATATTTTGTATATTCTATCATGTCTAACATGTCCTGTGGTGAGCTCATCGTGCCCTCTGTATTGTGTACCCAAATTCGATCTCGCCCACCTGGTTCTTACCAGACTCAGACTTGGCACCTCTGCCTATTAAAGTTGAAACCTTTCTCTCTCCTCTCGTCACTTTGGCATTGATGGAAGGATTAATTTTCCCATGTGCGAGCGTTTAAAATCAGCCCAAGTGGCATTCATTCCATCCGTTTTGAGACAACTATCACCTTAAATACCATTACTTTGTTTATTGCATGACCATGCGACAACCCACGTCAGCCCAATACAGATTACTACCTGGTCACTTCAATAACGGCTAGTTTCTCCAAACTCTGCGCATCACATAATCCCACGACCTTCATCACATTTTTCACATGGACTAGAACCCCCGGGATCCCCGGGTGTTCATCAAATTCAAAGTAAGCTATTGTTTATTACATTTTGGCATTTAATGCAAGCTAACATCTTTTTCAGAATAGGTGTGAAATGGCGATGATATCTTCGGAACCCAGAAATTATTATATGTTATTTCTTGTATTAATGGTTGTCTGGTCTTGCAGGCTATCAACAACTCAAAGTTCAATATGTTTGAGGTAGCTTCTCCTCCCAGAAGTCTAGAACTCCCGACCACCTCGACAAGAGCGGCCACCAAGTCAAGGGCTGAGAAAGCACTAGAAAATCTCTCACTCACATCCAAATATCCGAAGGATGGTGTCCTCATAGGATCCAAGGTGGATTCTAAGTTGCAACTGATCACCGACACTGATGTCAGGACATGGGCCGATTTACAAGGCATAGTCAGAACAATGTTCACTTAGTGTTCTGCCAGAGATAGTATGGCGAAGAACATGGCCGCCTCTACCATCATCAAGGCCGCCTGCTTTCCTTACTCTATGTAGGTCCCAAAGTTGATCCTAACTCTATACAAACATTACAACACCACCATCCAGGCCATTATACTTGCTTCTTCTGTCCCAACGGGATACCAAACACCCCTAGTGTCTCTTGACACTGCTACATTTTCTTCGGGGCTAGGAATCCCCCAGTTCTCCAATTCTATTGTCATCTCTCGATCCACATTGCTATAAGAGTTTGAAAAAGTTTAACAAGTGGCCCGATAGCACCTCAATAACCACTGGCTGAAAATGCCAAAGAAAGATTACAAGAAGATGAATTTGGAGATCCCCCGCACTAATTTCAAAGAAAGTATCCAAGAGGGGATCATCTTTCTATTTTGGGTCTTCGAAGAATCACATGCCTAGGATGTTTCATTGTGGATGTACTATTTCTTGTACGACATCTCCACCAACAGGCAGAATTTTGACTAGGCAACTATTATTGCCAACCATGTAGATTTTCAATTGAACAGGGTCAGACAAACGCTAAAGTTCTACATGACTTTGTATGTTCTATGGGCACTGGCACATCAGAGACCCTAAATTCAAGGTTTAGTTATAGTGGGCATCCTTGGGACTGGGCTCGGCCAGAATGCGCCCTGGGATCATTTCCCCCAAATTTAATTGGAAGCCAACTTCCCCAATTTTTGTCAGGTAAATGATACCTTCGTTTACTTCAACATTTTGATACCATCTCGAGATGCCGATTACCGACTATCAAAGAAGGCTATGGCCTTGGTGAGTACATATGACAATTATTTTATTCAATTTCAACAGCATCCTTATATTCGAGTGACCGATTTTTCCGGCAAGTCCTACCTATTACCCAAACATTGTGGGGATAGGATTATTTTGATAGAGTTTTGCAGGCAAATCCTGGAGCTCCATACATTCTCTGGAGTCAAGAATTTTACCTTCATCCCATTCCCGATAACTTGTGGGAATTATTCTTGCAGCATTACAGTGACCAAAGAAGTCGATAATGAGTTGAAAAGTCTAGGGCTGGCAGAATTCTATCTAGTGCAGAATAATTTTGATCCACTAAAAAAAATTAAAAAAACATTACCTCAAGTGTCTGCACCCCACAAGCCTCACTTGGAGGATTTTTGGGTAGATTGCCAAGATGAATTCGACGTTCAGGGCCGAAAGTATGAGAGGATGACTAAAGGGATGATGAAGCACCTCAACCTTTGGACCTTTCCAAAGGATTTTTCAGATAGCGGGCCCTTGGAGGACCCATCATACAAATTACAAGGGATCAATAAGTTGGATCTCCCTCCAGTGGATTGGGACACCCCAGAAGTTTTGACCATTGAGGACGTCACCCAAGGCTTTGTGCAGTGTAGCAATGAATATTTTGCACAAGTATGCAAGAAAAGCACTTTTCGGTGTCCAATTTTGTGAGGGTCCACTTTGGCCTCTAGAGTGGTCGGATAGAGTAGAGATAAGGGGAAAGAAAAGGAGAGCACCCTGATCCTGACCCCATCCTCAGTTCCACCCCCAATAATGGAAAAACTCCACTCCAAGCTTGAGTCATCTCAATAGCTGGGCAAAACAATCAGCTCAAGGCTCCCCCTCGGTCTTCCAATCATTTTGGTGGGATCTTCCTTTCCCTCAGGCTCACCATCACTTGCAACACTTATGATTCAAGTTGTAAATATGAAAGAGGATGAGAGTGCAGCTATCCTGAACATCAAGGTCCCGCTGCAAATGAGGAGAAAGAATCTAAGGGCAGATAACCCTCTGCCAAGAAAAATGTAAGTCGTGGGCAATCAGGAAACATTCCTATGGAGCTTATCCCTTCCAGCCTTGAAGTAGAGGATCACCCAGAGGCCTCCCCTCCCCACAAAAATTTTGACAACATCTTCCAAACCGATGATCTGGTAAAATTGCAGGAAGATGTCAAGAGGGCAGTAGAAGAGATTGTCGCGCAAGAAGCAAAAAATATCCCCAGGGAGGGGAAAGGAAAGAAAATAAAATTGACCCAGAAGAAGAAGTCTGGGAGAAAAAGCAAGAGAAAGAGCGAGAATAGGTAAATATACCAAGTTTGGAAGAAACACCGGTCCTAGGGACTGAGACAGAAGGAAGGAAAACATGGGATGAGAAGTAAACAATGGCTGGGGAAATCAGACCTTCAGGAGAAACCATATTCCTAGTTGTCATGCTCCAAATGCCTCTAGTTACTCTGGGTGATTAGGTGCCCCAAAATGTGACATTCGGCTAGGTAGTCTTTGCGGCCCAACAGTCAGATCCATGCCAGATACCTTTGGCACCTCTAGAAGATGTTCCCCCAAAGGAGAATGTCCCGATGAATAACATCGAAGAAATTTAGCAACAACAGGATATGGGGGAGAACCCTGGAAACATGGATATAGATGCCACAGGTGCCAGGGAAGGTGAGGTTCCTGACACTATAGAAAAAAATTCCACTAAGGTGGGAGAAACATGGAATCCCGGGAGTGGAGAAAAGGAGTCCATAGAGACTACAAATGTTGAATAAGTACGGCCAACTCTCGAGGAAAACCCCAGTATCCAAGACTTGGCCATAAGACCACCCCCGCCACCATAGTGGCTGGTAGAGTCAAGAAAAAGGAAGGCCCTAGAAGTAGTGAGAGTTCCCCTCTCTCTGGCTGAAATGATGGCACTAAACCAAGAGGCTCAAAAGCCCAAGAAGGCCTGGACTCTCATACCCTTTGGACCAATCTGGGAGGAAATACAGTCGCAATGGTGGCGATGCCTCTCCTAGTTGCAGAAGAGGTAGCAGTAAGAGTTGCAGATTATTCTATCAGAGAGATACCTCTGGGGAGGAGAGACAAACAGGGGGAACTAGATCTATTAAAAGAGGCTAGCTGGGCAATTGAGGCCCGGTATGATAAATAAGCCCAAAAACTGAAGGAGGCAAGAGAAGCAAATGCAAATCTCCTTGGTCTTCTCACAGAATTGGCGCAGCCTTTAACTGTGATTCCTCTAGAGGCTTCCACATCTGGAACACCACTTCCATAGGGTGACATTGATGCACTGAGAACTATGAAGAAGAAAGCGCAAGCTGTCAAAAAGTGGGTGACAAAATAGATAGGAGTCGTGAGGCACTTCCTAATGGCTACCCTCCTGAACCTCCACCAGGCCAGCAACATCTTGGGCCTAGTGAACAGAACCGTCTCCTAGTGGGAGAAAGAGATAGATAAAATATGAAGAATGGAGCGGTGAGCTCGAAGAAATAATGAGCATCAAGGAGGATATTGTCACAGTGACAGGAATTTTGGGAGATGAAAATTCCAGGTTCCTCTGGGTCTAACACTCCAGACTTGGTCTCAAAATGGAGACAAGAAAGCAACTGGTAGCAACCTTGAAGGATAAAGTCCCGGCAATTCACAATTCTTTAAATTTATATGCGACATTTGTTATAAGAGTTTTTGTAGTTGATCCCTTCAGCACTGAGACATGCGCTCCAGTGGATTTTGTTGTAAGAAAGTTTGATGAGATTATGGAATCATAGTTCCAAACTCCTATATATTTTGATGGGGAAAAAATGTCACACCTCACCCAGATGGTGCTCCAAGCACATGATGCCTCAAAGGTGGCCATTGAATTCAAAGAGGGTGCTCAGGTTGCCGGCGAACAGTTGGAAGCGGCCAAAGAGCACCAAAATTGTATAAAAGAAATAGATGACGAGGGGATCATCCAAATCTTGGAGGCATTCAAAAGAGTGTAAGGAAATAAATTCCTTCAGTCTCTGGATATTTCCGCCAACAGGGAAAATTTTTACAAATTTGTTATTCATTGAGCGTAATCTCCCGGACTATGGAATTCCAGGTCCAAGTTTTGTATTCATTCACAGCGATCTGTGTCAAGGTTCCCTAGAGCTGATCGATCACTATCAAGTAGTCAATAAGGGTCAGAGTGCAGGTGATCTAGATATAGATATGTCAGGTGGAGGAGAGGGTTCTGACAGATAATTGTCCCGAGGCGTCACTCCCACATTAATTACCTAGTGCACATCAAAGACAGGGACCCACAATTTGCATTTATGAGGCATGTAGCCTAGGTTCTCAAGACAAGAAAATTCCTTCCATAAAGTACCTTGGCTCTCTTCTCTAGGTTGATTCTTCTAGATTTCTCCTCTATCTTCTTCTTCTATCTTGTTAGACCTCTGCACATCTCGAGGTGATTGTAAATGGTGCAGGTAGTACCAGCCATAGATAATGTATTATATTTAGCAAGTATACAGGTAGATTAGGTCAAGTTTTAGGGTAAGTTGTGTATAAATAAGAAGTCTAATGCCATAACAAGGGTCAGAAAAATTGATGATTTTGCATTCCAGCAGTAATAGAAGCATAGCATTTTTGAGTTCTTTGCAAATAGCATTTTACTTTTAATTGTTCTCAATAGCTTAGAATGCTCCCCTAGAGACATGAATGTACTTGCCAGTGATGCTGGAATGTTTTCAAGTTAATGAAAGAAGGAAGAACATCTTGTGGCCATGTGTTGTTGTCGCCCTTATCTCTGAAGTTAGCAAACATCTTTTGTGCAGTATGTTTTCTTATGTCCTTTTCTCCTATGTTTCAATTTAGATTAATGATCTTATCTCCATTTGCTATCAAATGCATATGAATTGTTGGTTCATTGTGTATTTGGTGTTTAGTGTAGTTTTCTTGTATTGGAGCATTGTTTGATGTTTGAATATATATTGCAGAACTATAAGTAGAAATATACGTCTAACCTTGATCTATCTTTTGAGTTTTCTTTGATAATCCAAATGCTTGCAGGAAACCCCATCCCTTTTTAAATCCCCAAGAAGATGAGAAAAACCAGCTATCCCCTCAAACAATAGACACCTGCCCAACTTAGCTCCCCCGCACTGTCGAGACCCGACTACCATGTGCTTGGAGGCTAGGAGAATTCATTCTCTGGTAAACCTCTTTAGGCGAAGTTGGTTTGTATCCTGGTTCCCAATGACAACTTACCTCTGTTGGCAGAGATGGTCAAAAAGTCCCGTCAACATGCACTTACTGTCAACTCTTTTTTCCTTAAGTTATGCAACTTCTAATACTTTTGTATCTCATAATCAGTGAGCAAGAATTGTGCCCTCAATCTGATTTTCATTCTATCCTAAGAGAAAATTTTCTTCTTACCAATGGTTACTCTAACATCCTGCATCATTTTCCACCATACCAATAAAGATCCCTTGAGTTTAGCCTTGTAATAATTGACTCTCTTCTCTTCTGACACTTCTTTGTAATCAAATTGATTGTCTATGGCCTCTAGTCAATCCAACAACTCTTCAGCATTCAAACTGCCACTATAGTAAGGAATCTGTTCCATACTATCTTTGTTGATGGATTTAAAAGCATCCAAGAACACCTTCTGATCTTTATCCATCTCCATTTATTTGCCTTTTTCAATTTTCTCTCCTATGTAGATTTCATCCTCTTCATCACTTTCATCTCCCAATTCAATGACTCTCCTCTTACCCTTTGTCTCTATCAGATTGACCTTTGCCAATAGTTCTTGGACCAAGTCTATTATGGAATCCTTTATTCATTTCCTTGGGTGTCATTTTTTCAACCTTTTGGCTCTCCTCCCCTTAATACATACACCAAACTTACTATAGTTCTGGCTCTGATACCACTCTACTGCATAGGGTTTAGAGTTATAGTGTTTTCCTTACTCCAAGTTGTTAATCACTTCATTAAACCATCCAATGGTTTAAACATATATGTCTTCTTCACCAAGATTTTCCTCCTAGACCTTCTCCTCAACTTTCCTCCTAGGTATAGTTGAGTTGATGAAGAAACAATGCACAAACAATATCAACTAGTCCAACTAGTCCTCCAATTGCCTTGTTTTCTCACTAGATTTCCCTTTAGAACACTAAACCCTTGCTTAGGATCTTTCCCAAATTCTTCATAGACTCTTTCCAATCTCCATGATACCTTATATTTCCATTTAAGACATTTCAAACATTTCTGGTTTCCTTAACATTCAATTTTTTATCGCTACTCTCTAGTAGTCCAAATTATGCCTAATTGCATTAGGTCTATTTTCATTGTAATTGGTCAAATGCTCCAAATTATTCCGAAAACCCCCATAGAATACCATATGAATCTTAAATCTATCATATATCCCTTTAATAATCCAAAGGTATAGGTCTTCAAGACACCCACAACCCTAATTACTTGTAGGCCCTAGTTTCTAGGCTATCTTTTAGGCCTCTAGACCAATCACTACAAATTGCATTCAATTGGTCTTCGAAATTCACACCAACTCCTGAAACATTTTTATCCTTCTAGGGGACACTCTAGTACTTCCATACATGCCACTTATTTGTCCATACAAGAGCATGGGTGTGTTGTTTCAATTCAATCTTCGTCTTGTCCTGGCTTACCTACTCCAAGCAGTCAGCCTATGGCATCACTCCAAGCCTAGGAGTTCAGTTGCAAGAACAAAAAGGAAAACAAAAACACTATATACAGACCCTAACCTATCATTCCATGATGTTTCATTCATTTTCAACCATGGATGCTTAGGTTAGAGCCATTTTTGTTCCTGCAACTCTGTAAATGGGAATTGTAGACACAATAACCTAAATCTAAGTGTAACTTTACAATGCCTTAACTTGAAAAAAAACTAGTATATACAAATGAAAGCTAAAAAAAAACTCTACACTCTCATGGAGTCAGATTTCCCAATCTAATTTGTACACAGCCGTATAAGGGTGTTGAAACACTGCAAATGCAAGTAAAACTTAGAGAATTATCCATATAGAATGCTCACACATGTGGTCTGTAACTAAAAATCCATTAACGTTTCAAAAATATTCAATTCATGATCAAATACCTGAGAATGGGTGGTTACAACCATCCAAACCTCCATTGGCAACTTCTTGCAAAAAGTTGCAAAAGTTGCTTGAGCAACTTTTGAAAGTTGCTAGCTACTTTCAAGCATTTTTTGCTCTTTGACTAAATTGGTCAACTTGATGCACTTTGACCCATCCTAGGACCCTAGTTAGGACACATAGGAACCTATAGGAGACCATATCCACTAGCTGCTCAAAATTAGTAACTTTTACAATTTTAGACCAATGTGACAACATTTCACCTTGGAGCAACTTGTGCTCTTACAAACACAAAAGAACAAGTTAGGATCCAACACTTATGGATATTATTAAAAACATATCAAAGACCCCTAAAACAACCCTAAACACACTTCAATCCAAAATGGGAGGTTCTCTGCACCAAGTCTCATTCTTCTCTTCCATGTTGAGAAGTTCTCCTTTTTCAGCTTTGGTGCGTCTCTCTTATACATCTTGTGATCTTTAGCTAAAGTCCTTTAAAACATTCCTTCTAAGCACTCTATGCTCTGATACCAATTGTTAGATAACTGAGAGTGGGGGTGAATCAGTTATCTCCCAATTATCCTACAGTCCCAGATTATCCTAGATGTATATAACAATAATTTTAAACATTTAAATCAATTTTGTGAAATATAATTTGTGATCTCAAACTTATCTTCAAAATTATTTATCGAGTATTAGTAAATTAATACTATGATTGTAAAGAAAAATAATAATCCACAACAATCATACAAATTAACACAAATATTTTTAACATTTAAACCTTGCTAAGGGAAAACCACTTAGGACTGGTAACCCAAAATATTTCACTCTTCTAAAGTGAGCTCGGTTAAGAGCCAACCCTGTTAAAGGTTACAATGCACACTATTAAATGTGACCTGGTTAGAGGATTTATCACTAAAAGTTCTCTCTTGACCATGCATTCACTATGGGGTCAACAATAAAACACTCAACATTCATTAGAATGTCATAATAAATACTTTCACATCCTACTCGGTTAAGAGATTTATGTAACAATGGTTAAACTGATACAGTAATGATCTAATTCAAATACAACTATGTTTGCAAATTTTTAGATCTATGCTAAGTACATAATACCTCTAATCAATTTGTTCACTTCAATTCCTCAGAATCTTTATACTATGTTCTACTTGGTATATGCTCTTTCTTCTATCACTCGGTGTTGTCTGCAGAAATGCTCGGTTCTGTCTTCAACTAGTTTGATCAGTCATGCATAAAATTTTCATGTGTGCACATCAGGTGTGTACATACAATTCACTTGTCTCTTATATAGACATCATAGCTCATTTAATTTCCATCCTTTATATTTTTCCACTTAATCTCCATCATTGGTTTTTCCGCTTAAACCTTCCTCGGTAGTTGTGTCAAAAGCATGTTTCAATCATCTTTGTCTGATCTTCCTTGAATTTTCATAACCATTTGATCTTCATAAAAAATCTTATCAATTACCTTGGAATCATAAATTTTTCAGCTTGTCATTCTAATCGGCCTCGGTTTGATTAAATTTCTCGGTCAATATTGTTATGTGTCAGCAATCCTATCTTGGTTATCACTGTGCTCGGTATATACTAGATTTACTCGGTTAACACTGTTACTCAGTGTATACAGAGCTCTTCAATTACCAACCACATAAACTTTGTTTGTTCCAGATCTTCAATCCATAATAGATGTTTGTCATTAAAATGATAAGCAAATAAGTTCACATCAGTGACAATACATTAATTGATTAGTTTCTATCATCACATCTGTAACTTGACTAATCATAAACAAAATGATAATCAATTGTAGTTCATCATAGCCATGTTAGGTACTCATGTACAATGCAATCTCTCATAAATGGATAAATATAGAAAACCTAATGGGAAAAACAATCCTTCAAAAGAGAGAAAAGAAGTGAAGAAGCCTATAGGGCCCCTCCAAAAGATGATGATGTTGTCGATGTAGACCGCACACTAAGAAGAGAATGAAACCCTTCCTTAAAACTTGCATGAAGGTGACTAACATCTGTTGAATCATCTAAAGTATGAAGACCGGAAGCAGGATATATATGAGGGCCCATATGGTGTGTAGCACTAGAATATATTATTTCTTGAGAAAATAAGACCCTGCCTTTCAATTTCTCTCTATCCTTAGTAATCTCCTAATTTGAAGATGATGCTTTAACAGAATCATTTACCTCAATGTTATTCTTTTTGAGTACAAAAGTGAGGTGCTCAATCTATTTTTCATGCATTGATGTTCTTCATGACTAGTTTCATTACAAGAGGAGCTAAATTTACTTTCTCAGTAATTGAAATACTTTGTTGAGATGAGTTATCCTTTTTGAAGTTATCAATTTTATCTTCTTTCTTCTCTTCTTTGTCCTTTTTAGTGTTTTTTTTCTCTCCTTTATCATTTTGATGCTTTTCATTCCTGTAGTTAGAGCTTGTGCCTAGGTGGATTTGAAGGTACCCATTTGAATTAACTTTTCTTGTTCCCTTGTAAGATCAGCAATAAAGTTATCAAGAGAGGGCATAGACCATGAGGCACCATGTGAGGCCTACCCTAGCCCGTCATAGCTTAGCACTATTTTTTCCCTTATTATGCTCTTTAGATAACACTGACTTTGAGACACTTGGACTATCTGAACACATGTTATTATTTGAGGATCTGTAAGATCCCATGCTATGTTATTCAGCAATATGATTATGATGTGTACATACTTAGGTGATGCCTTGTGTGAGTTAATGAAGATTATTTATATGGTTAATTTGTAATGATGGAATATGATGGATTGTATGTTAGATAATATTAGGATGTAGATTGATTAAAAGTTAAGTTTATGCATATGGATTAGATGTAGATATTGTTTAAATTTCAATGAACCATTGATACAAATGTGAGTGAATGTGTGTTCAATTTACATTATGTATCTTGATATATTTATGTTTTATTTTATTGGACCTATTGATGTGTGCAATGAGTGTGCAGGAAAATTGACCATGGTACTAAACAGGGATTTCAAGGCCCTGTCTATAAAAGAGACATGGACCTTGTTGTATTGTATTTTATTCATGAAATTACTGTGCATGAATGTATTTAATTCAATTTGGTAAATGTGTAAATAAGTCATGCCTTATGTAATTATGTTATGTCACTTGACACATGTCCACTCTATGTGTTGGCAAGGCTAGTAGATGTGACTAGTGTAGGTTTAACTCTAACTTAGGGGGTTACCTAGTGTAGTACCCAAGCTTAGCTTGGGTTAGGAAGCTTCTATATGTGTCCTCTTGAGTTGAAATTCGTGAGTTAACCTTGGGTGTAGTTTAGGAGGGTAATTTGGGCTCCCAAAGAGTAACTAGGGTCAAAAATAACTACCCCATTTGGTACCTTAGGGTTTAGAGGTCATTTTCAGCCCATTAAGAGCCTTAAAACTCATTTATGACTCCCCTAAAGTCTCCATTTTGGGAAGTAACTAATTTGGAGATTTGGAAAACTTTGGTTAAGCCATCCCTTCTTTCCTCGCAAGCATTTAACTCCATTTATGGAGAAGCAAGACAAGTGGGAGAGTGGATGGCTTAGGGCCTCTTCCCCATTAATGGCTCCTATATTTTAGGGAGAAGGCCTATATAGGGAAGAGTTTAGAGGGAGCTTTGGTGTTCACCCACACTCTACCTTTAGAGATAGATTCAGTTTAGAAGCAATATTTGGGAGAAGGAAGAAGGATTGGAAGGAAAATCTCTTCACAAACCACCATTCATTTGTCTTAATCTTGGACTTGAGGTTGGTTTCCCTTTTAAGAATATCTTAGAGTAGATTTTCTTATGCATGTAGAAAGCTTTAAAATTCCATTAACAGTGTCTTATGTATTTTTTTCTACTCCATGGGTTTTCATGGAGGTCCATTGTGGAGTCTCAATATTTATTTTTTTCTTATTTTTCTTATGGGGTTCTTCAAGGCACACTCACCCTTCGGAGAGTAGAGTACCCTTGAAGGGGTGAAATATTAGTGATTTACCCATGTAGGGTAGAGTCTTCCATGTGTGGAGAGATGTATATGGGTGTTATGGGTGTCCATGATGGCATGCCCAAGGGCATTTAGGGGTCATAAGGAAAAATTAGAAGGCTTGAAGCCATAACACTAATTTTTAGAGAGAAAAGATGAAATTTGTCCATTGGCCCTGGTATGGCATGGAGAAGGAAGATGAAATTAGTCCATTGGACCTGGTATGGAAGGGAGAAGGAATTTGGATGTATTAAGGGAATGTTGAGCCCATGTGTGGCCTATTCCACTTGTGTATATTTTCATTGTTGGCTTTCTCCTCTTGTGGTAAGTCCTCTTTCACCCCTATGTTTCAGGTCTCTTGGAGACATATGTATATCCTTGGGTTGTTGGGTATTTTCTTGTGCCTCATGTTTTCTAGATTCTTTGTTGATATGTCTTTATGTCTCATGTTACATTCCTGCATCCCTTATCTCGGGGGTAGCCTTGAAAATGCCTAGGTTGGGAGGTGAACTTCCATGGTAAACCTTGGTCTTCTTGTACATTATGAGGGAGCTCTTGGAATTATAGTTTGAATTCTTGGTGACTTGGATTCAATATCATTCTCAAGTCTTTTTCTATTTAAAGATTTTTCCTTGTAATATTTAAAGGATCGGGAAATTTTAATCTCCATTATTTTGAAGTCACATGTATTTTGAAAGGTGTATTTATTAATTTCTATTAATAAGAAGAAGATTTGGCTCTATGATTTTGTAACTACTATTGTTAAGATGACTATCTTCAAGCAATCTTGTAAATGTTTTAGATAAAGTAGTAGGAAGAAATCCTTAAGGCTGACTTTAAATGTTAGGGTTAAAATAATAAACTTTCAATAATTTTCATTTTGAGGAAATTTGAAAAGGGTGTTAATTTGAAAGATAGGATTCTATTTCATGTAGTTAAATTAGTATTTTCCTTTATTTACTAAAGATGAAATGGATATTTCTCAATTAAAGTATATACACCTAAATTGAAGGATTTAATAGATAGATTTATTAAATACATTTCATCTTTTAAACAAACTTAGTCTAGTTGGAATTTGTTCACCAAATCATTAAGGTTAAAATAACCATCCTACTATAAGTTACTAATATATTTAAATGCATTACCGGATGGATTAATTAATCCTACAATTCCTATAGTGTTGGTAGGAAATTGATTTTTGCATGCTCACCATATACATACTATGAATCTATTTTTTTCAAGTATATTATAGATACAAGTTATTATAGTTACAAAGTTAATCTAGCATTTAAATACCCTTAAAGTAATGTTTTGAAAATATTTATAAAACCATGAGAAAAAACATAAGTGTATTTATGGTCTAATTATGATATCAGATTTTACATAAATACTTACATATTTAATGTTATAAAAATAAGTTTTATCTTAGGTTTATTTATAAAAACAATGATTATATATATATATATATATATATA
>MU227788.1:333029-352848 GCA_018584345.1 Thuja plicata
TCAGCCTTCATCTTCCATTCTCCTGTAAAACCCTAAAATTTATAGGGTTAGGGTATAAATTAGAATATAATAAAATATGAACAATATCATATAACATAATAACCAACCAGTGCTTGGAATAACCAAGGTTATTCCAACATGGTTAGGGTTTTAGCTGGAATATTTATAAGTTTTACAAAAATTAGATTTGATTTACTTATTATTTTATTAATATGGATTTCAAATGGATTCAACTATGGCTCATAGTTGAGAAAGTTGACTTCTAAAGAAGCAAATAGAAAATCTAGTAATTAATAGTTTTGTATTTAATGGAGTTGGAATAAACTTAATTAGTTTTAATATAGATTTGATTTGTGATTCAACTCGTTTATGATCTCAGATTTGGATTTCTAAATTTATTTTGTTAAAGGATATAGTTGAAATTGTTGACTAAATAGTTGTAAGATTCTAGATTGTTTAAACACTTAAATATTTAAAATAATTAGTTCTAAGATTAGATTTAATTGTAATGCATATAACTTATAGTTAAGATTTATATTATCTTTAAGCTTTAAATAAGATTAAATTCTAGCCTAATATGTTTGAGTTGAACATATGGTTATTTAATAAGGAAATATTTATTGTGTTAGAATAATTGAGAGGGGGGTGACTCAGTTACAATCAGTTTCCTCACAAATTATCCTACAGTCCCAAATTTATCCATATGTATACGAAAACAAATTCAAATATAAAATTCAACTCGGTGAAAAATTATTCTGCAATCTCAAACTTTCATCAATAGTATTTACCGAGTATCAGTAAATTAATACTGTGATTACCGATCTAGGTCAACAAAGTAAAATAACAATCCACAACATTCATGCACATTCACACATCTATTTTTAACGTCAAAACCCTACTAAGGGAAAAAAACCACCTAGGACCGGTAATCCAAAATATTTTCACTCTTCTGAAGTGAGCTCGGTGAACAGCCAACCCTGTTAAAGGTTACAATGCTCACTGTTAAATGTGACCTAGTTAGAGGATTTGAAACTAATAGTTCTATCTTGACCATGCATTCACTTGTTATTCTTGGTAATTCTCTTTCCTCTATTTGCTCGGCTATGTCTGCAAAAAAAATTTTGATTGTCTTTAACAAGTTTGATCATTCATTCATAAAATCGCATGTATACACATCAGGTGTTTCAAAATGAATCTCTTGTCTCTTATATAGACATCATGTCTCATTTAATTTTCATCCTCCAAATTTTTCTGCGTAATCTCCATCGTTAATTTTCCCGCTTGATCCTTCCTCAGCAATTGTGTTAAAAACACGTCTCAATCTTTGTCGTATGATCTTCATTGAATTTTCATGACTGTTTGATCAAATAAAAAACTTTATCTTTTACCTTGAAATCATCAATTTCTAACTCAGAATCTTAGTCAGCCTCGATTTGAATTAACTACTTGGTCAATAGTTGTGTCAGAAATCCCTTGCTCAGTTATCATTGTACTCGGTATACACTGTGTTCACTCGGTGTTCATTGTCTCTCGATGTATACAGAACTCTTCATTTTCCGACCACAAAAAAATTGTTTATTCCAGGTCTCCAATTCTCATGAAAAAAAATTTCACCATAGTAATACTCAAAATAATTTGTCATCAATGACAAAACATTAACTGATAATGGTTATTATCACATATGTAACTCGGTTTGACTATCAACAAATAACTTCAAACATACAATCAATTATAGTTCATCAATCTCTCCCTTTGGAATTTATGGAAACACAATATGAAATATGAAATATAAAATGCCATATAACAAATACCAAACTTATGTTCTACAACTGCAACAATTTTGTAGCTCTCCCTAGCTTGAATATAAACTGTGTCAGTATAAAAACTCACCATGCAGACTCTCCTTGCAGTTTTGACTTTTTAGCTCTTGAATTTCTCTGTGGATTAGATATGTCTCTCCCTTTCTCTTTTCTCCCTTTAGTGGATATATATTTCATTGATCATTTCTCTCCCTTTATATTCCATCGATCAACTCTCTCCCTTTGACAATAATGCCAAAAATAAAATACAGCTCTTCAGTATCCAAATAAAATATCTCCAAGTTTTGGTGCAGTAAGTACCTTTCAGTGTACTGATATCTCTGTGTCAGTCCAGTTCATCTTTGCATCAACATGATTGATCTTCTGATTATGTGTAGGTTGATGCAACCTCCTAGTCATCTTAGTGACCAATAGACAAGGGACAGACCCCTAGTCTACCTCTCAAGTACTCAATTGTATCCTTCGGTAAGGGTTTTGTGAATATGTTTACAAGTTGTTCTTTTGATTGTACATATTCTAGTTTCACTTTTTTGTCTTGTACTTGTTCCCTCAAGTAGTGATATCTAATAGATATGTGCTTTTTCTTTGCATGCATCACAAGATTCTTTGAAATATTTATAGCACTTGTATTATCACAGTAAATCATCACTGGATCAGTGATCTCTTCATTCATTCCTTTCAACAGTTGTTTTATCCATGCTATGTTCAAACGATTTGCAGAAACAACAACATACTCCACTTATGCAGTTGACTGAGATATGCATCCTTGTTTCTTGCTTATCCAAGTAACTAGTCTTTCTCCAATAAATAATTCTCCACCAGTAGTGTTTTTTCTATCATCTATGTTCCCAGCCCAATCAGCGTCAGTATAAACTTTCAATTTGAACTTTCCTTCTCTTTTATACCATAGTCCATAATCCTTAGTATTCTTCAAATATCTAAAAATTATTTTTATAGCAGTCGTATGTGATTCTCTGGGATTAGCATAAAATCTTGCAACTATTCCAACTGCATGTGCTATGTCAGGTCTTGTGTGTACAACATACATCAATTTACCAATCATAGATCTGTACAAGGTTTGATTTACCACAGGTGTCTTGTCTTCTTTGGTCAATTTGCATCCTATCACCATTGGTGTTCTGACTGGTTTTGATTCTTCCATTCTAAATGTCTTTAATACTTCTTTGATGTATTTGGATTGTGTAATGTAGATACCTTCAGCCTGTTGTAAAATTTGTAATCCTAGAAAAAAAATTATCTCTCCAAACATTGACATCTCAAATTCTTTCCTCATTTCATCAACAAATGAAGTGCATAGATTATCATTACCCCCAAATATGATATCATCAACAAATATTTCAGCAATAAGTGTCTTATCATCATTTCCTCATTTTAAATAAAAATTATTTTTTTCACTTGTTCTAATAATTCTAACACTTATAAGATAAGAATGCAATCTTTCATACCATGCTCTCGGTGCTTGTTTCAGTCCATATAAATATTTGTGTAACTTACATACCATGTTTGTCTGATCAGGATCAACAAATCCTTCAGGTTGTTCAATGTATACCTCTTCTTCCAGTATTCCATTCAAAAATGCATATTTGACATCCATCTGATATACCTTGAATCCTTTATATGCAGCGTATGCAAGTAGTATTCTTACTCCTTGAAGTCAAGCAATGGGTGCAAAAGTTTCTCCATAATCAATTCCTTCTTCTTGTGCATACCCTTTGCAAGCCAATATTTCTTTATTTCTGGTTACATTCCCATCTTCATTCAGTTTGTTTCTAAAAATCCATTTGGTGCCAATGAAATTTTTATCACTCGATCTTGATACAAATTGTTAAACCCCAAGTTTTGTTGATGATTAGTGACCTACACTTAGTCATTTACTTAGGCAGTTTTAGTTGGTTATCACTATGGCCAAGCTAAAACTATTGAAGGTCGAGAAACATTTTCAAGCAGGAATACAGGTTGTCGAGTTACATCATGCCGAGCCGAGTAGAATACTTAAGTATCGAGCGACAGAGATGTTCAGTGCTGAGCAGAACAGTTTTTGCATACATGTCAGGATTGATTCAAACTTTGAGGTAAAATGTTTAGTCTGACTTGTATGAGTTTTGGGCCAATAGATGTATGCATTTAATATGTATCTACGAAGTTATTTACACATTTAATTATTTTATCCTATGCATGGCATGGAGCCAATCAGAAAATTGGAATGCCTTGGAGGCATAAATATTGGCTCTTGATCGTTCATCTAGATAGTTCCAAGAGATCCGTAAAGACATATAAGATTGCTTCTAACCCTATTAGTAAAAAAGAAGAGAGAGAGAGAGAGAGAGAAGGGTATTGTGTTCATGAGAGATGAACAATGAAGAAGCTTAGATCAAGAAGAGTGATAGAGAAGTGAATAGAAGAGAAGAGACATATCAGATTGTGAGATCATAGAAGGTATTGGAAAGAGAAGATCCGTCATCAGCATTTGAGTGCATAACGAAGGATCACTACTTGGAACATTCTAATAGGTGTATCAGGTGAAATATCTTAATCGAGTGGTTCTAACAGACCTACTTTAATTTATCATACTTGATAAACTTAAAGCCAGATGACCCTACAATGACATAGATGCCTAACATTACCATGCAACAGGGTAATGTCACTGGGAAACAGGTAGCACAGACTGAAAATCAGGAAAATGTTGAAACTAAAGATCATGAACCAAAAGACAATGAGCATACATAAGAAGATAATGAAGAACAAAGAGTTGAACTTGTACTTGCTAAATATGTGAGAAGACATCATCCACGGAATCAGATTATTGGAGATAAAAGAGAAGGCATGATGAAAAGAAGTAAGTTCAGAGATGACACTTGTTTAATTTGTGAAGTTGAGCCTAAGAATGTTAGAGATGCATTAGAAAATGAAGAATGAATTAATGCTATGAATGAGGAAATTGAGCAGATACAGAAAAATAAGACATGGACATTTGTGTTGGGAGTACAATATTGGGAAAGCAAGATACTAAGAGGGGGGTGAATCAGATCTTAAAACTTTATCCTTTAAAAAAAATTGATCCACATTCATACATATATAAATTTAACCTAACATCATATAGCATCCATAACATGAAACATATAACCCATAACACAAAATTTTGGTAACCCAGAAACCCAAATAGGTAAAACTGGGGTGGGGATGACACCCACAAAATCTTCACTACTACAACAATAAAGTGTGCATGTTAATCCCCAAGTTTTGTTGATGATTAGTGACCTACACTTAGTCATTTACTTAGGCAGTTTTAGTTGGTTATCACTGTGGCCGAGCTAAAACTATTCAAGGTCGAGCAACATTGTCGAGCAGGAATACATGTTTCTGAGTTACATCATGTCAAGCCAAGTAGAATACTTAAGTTCCGAGTGACAAAGATGTTAAGTGACGAGCAGAATAGTTTTTGCATAGAATACCTTGTTACAGAATGGAGCCAATCCCCAATCTTATATGTATTTTTCACTAATAGGGTTAGAAGAAATATTATTTGTGTTGGGAGTACAATATTGGGAAAGCAAGATACTAAGAGCGGGGGGTGAATTAGATATTAAAACTTTATCCTTTAAAACAAATTGATCCACATTCATACATATATTAATTTAACCTAACATCAGATAGCATCCATAACATGAAACATATAACCCATAACACAAAATTTTGGTAACCCAGAAACCCAAATAGGTAAAACTGGGGCGGGGATGACACCCACAAAATCTTCAATAATACAACAATAAAGTGTGTCTGTTAATCCCCAAGTTTTTTTGATGATTAGTGACCTACACTTAGTCATTTACTTAGGCAGTTTTAGTTGGTTATCACTGTGGCCGAGCTAAAACTATTCAAGGCCGAGAAACATTGTCGAGTAGGAATACAAGTTGTCGAGTTACATCATTTCGAGCCAAGTAGAATACGTAAGTGTCGAGTGACAGAGATGTTAAGTGCCGAGCAGAACAGTTTTTGCATACATGTCAAGATTGATTCAAACTTTGAGGTAAAATGTTTAGGCCAACTTGTATGAGTTTCGGGCCGATAGATGTACATATTTAATATATATCTACGAAGTTATTTACACACTTAATTATTTTACCCTATGCATGGCATGGATCCAATCATAAAATTGGAATGCCTTGGAGGCACAAATATTGGATCTTGATCATTGATCTAGATCGCGCCAACAGATCTATAAAGACATATAAGATTGCTTCTAACCCTATTAGTGAAAAAGAAGAGAGAGAGAGAGAGAGAGAGAGAGAGATACAGAGAGAAGGGTATTGTGTTCATGAGAGATGAACAATGAAGAATCTTAGATCAAGCAAAGTGACAAAGCAGTGAATAGAAGAGAATCGACATATCAGATTGTGAGATCACAGAAGGTATTGGAAAGAGAAGATCCATCATCAACATTTGAGTGCATAACGAAGGATCACTACTTGGAACATTCTAATAGGTGTGTCAGGTGAAATCTCTTAACAGAGTGGTTCTAATAGACCTACTTTAATTTCTCATACTTGATAAACTTAAAGCCAGATAACCCTGCATAATCCCTCAAATTCTCACGTACCTCATTAATATCAGTGGGTCTTTTGAATGGTGTTTTTGGTATGTTGTTGGGTTCATCAGTTTCAGTCTCTTCTTCATCACTTTCTGGATCTAAATACAATTTCCTTCTTGGTCTCTTTTCTTGTAGGCTCGGCACAACCTTTGTTGCAAATTTCTTCTTTGATCCAGAACTACTCTCTCCAACCTTCTTTGAATATACTTTTATTTGTACTACTAGAGATGTGGCAGCAGATGCCCTTGTCCTTGGACGATTGGCAATGGGAGGGGTAACTTTAGGTTTTTCTTGGCTCGGCATAGTTACCTTGGCTACTGTTGGTTTCTTTCTTTTTTCCTTAACATGAATCTCTTCCTTAGATTCACTTATTCTTTCTTCTTCTTCTTCGGATATATCTTCTCCTTGTCTAGTAGATATGCCTAGAGGTGCATCCTCTGGCTCCTCATCACTCAGCAATACAACCATTTTCTTCAGGTTCTTCACAATATTTTTCCTCTTTTTCTCCATGGTTCATGCCTTTAGATTCGTATATATCTTTTCCTTAGCTTCATCATAATTTTTGAATCTCTTTGCTTTAGTATCAATCTCCTTTGCTAGGAGTGTTGTGATAGCTGCTAATGTTTCATCAATGTTAACTTCATAGGGAAATGGCTCTAGCCATGATACCCTAGGTGTCACAGCCTGAATGTAAGTGTAATTTGTGTTGACTAGAAAACATATCTCCTCATAATACTTTTCCACAACTGAACTAGGAATTCTAGATCTCAACCTCATTCTCTTTTTGAATTCCACAAAGTAGTTTCCCATAATACTGTTGAAATTATTGCCTAATTGTTGAATATATTCACTAATCTGCACAGTGATAGGTCTACCCTTCTTCCAAACAATATTTCCTAGTGTAGGAAATGACTTCTGTATATAGAAGAATATGCAAACTAGTAAATAACCAAACTTACATGATGAGCTCTTAGCTTTTCTGATCGATAATAGGTTCTCAGCTAGTTGTGTCAACTGCAGCTCAGCAAGGTCGCAGGTGTGATTATTCTTAACTATCTTCCATGCTTGGTCCACAATTGTGCAGGGAACACTGTCCAGTCGGCTCGAATGATAGAATTTATGTGCAATCACTCTCACTCCAAAGTAAAGTTCTAAATATTCAATTGTAGAGATAGTCATACCTCTGTTATTCCAGACAGCTCCTGTGTTAGCTGCTATTTATTTTTTACTTTGATCTCTCATCGTTCGTTTCCTCCTGACAACAGGATATCTAGTTACTTTATGAATAATGTCTTTAGTGATCCTAACTGGTCCATTGTCTAGCCACATATGCATATTATGAACTCAGTTTAGGAAAACCTTAATCCATTCATCTTTGAAGTCTGGTGGAAAATCTAGGGAACGAGTTAACCCTTTGTCGGCTAGATGCTTGAATTCTTCCTTCAGAACTCCATTGTCGCACAACTTGTTGTAGGATTCCTTCAATTCATTATCACCTACTTCACCAATCTAAACCATGTAACAAGACCTAACATCGTGAATCATAAGTACCTTTGGTGGAATAGATGAGAGGGCTCATTTTAGATCACCAAGAATTGCACTTTCAGGAATGGCTCGGAAGTTAGGAGGTGCACACGCATCACTTCTTACTAGCTTAATTTTCTTCAGCTCCTCCTCCATACCTTTGACTGGTGCAGAAGAACTTGCAGCCATAATATCTAAAATTAGGGTTCAAAAATGAAGAACAAGGTACCTCGGTAAGTAGCACTTCACACTGTTTCACCTTAGGGTTGTCGACAGCATGCTGGTGAGATCTTCGATGCTAACTTCGCTAAGATCAATTCTACAACTTCTTCAATCGCTTTGTGAATACTAAAAATTACAAGATAAAGTGAAGAATAAATTGTTCATCCTTATATAGACTCAAAAGGTCAAGGTAGGTGAGCAATAAATGTTCTTCCCATTAGGTTAGTGCAAACTAGCTATCATTGGCCGACTAATGTAACTTGCATACCACTTGTCTTACCCTACTCGGTGATCACAAAACTTACTCGGCCAACCAGCTCGACACCTATAGTGCAGTTAACTCTTCTCGGCATTTTTCACAAACATGTCCTGGTGCATCTCAACATATGCAAATATAGACTTTGGCATGTTTACATATTAGGAACTTATGTAAGATATGAATTTAAATGTAGTTCCTTACATACCTCTATAGCTCAGTTAGAGATGATGTGATCACCTGATCCATTGGATTGGGTGACCTCGACTTCAGTAGTTTCACTGTTGCTCGGCTCTATTTTCCTTACCCATGTCTGGTTCATTTGTGCTCTTATTTCCTCAATAGTAGGAGTAGGTACTCTCGTCCTACATTCTCTCTTAGTGTGACCAATCTTCAAACAACTAAAGCAAACTAAGCTTCCATTCATCCAACTCTTAGATTTTCCTCTGAAATGTGTCTTTAAGAAATCTTCAGGTGCATGTCCATATTCTTCACAGTAATGAGAACTCTTCCTTGTGTTATAATCCTAATTGTAAGTGTTGCCTTTCCTAGGTGCTTTTTCTTGTATCTTAGATGTCCATTTTTGTTTAGCATTGGATCTACAATCTTGTGCTTTATGACCATATTTCTGACATTTGTAACAATAACCATTGAATCTTGGTTTGGGAGGTGCATCATTTTCTTCAACCCAACACTCATGTGCTTTATGTCCAAACATATTGCAATTAAAATAGTAACCATTGAATTTAGGTTTAGGATTGGACTTACCTTTCTTGCTTCGGCAAATTTTTGTTGTATGACTTGGTTTTCCATAGTGGTGGCAAACAGGCTTGTTGTTCTTTGTCTTTGGATGTCGAGGGTCAGAATGAGCCGAGAGATACCAGTAGGGAATCTCCTATTAAGGAAACTGAGGCTGGAGGAGAGAATACCATAGAGAAACCTGAAGATAGAGTTGAACAAAAGGAAGCATAGAAGGAGAAGACATTTGAACAAGAGGTAAATATACAAAAATTATCTATTTTTTGAGGTTGTGAAAATAGTTTTAGACAGTGGAGATGAGATGAGGGATACTAACAATGAGCCTAAGGAATAAGAGGCAGTGCAAGTGTTGGTTGATTTACCACACTCTGCATCATCCATGCCCACTAGACCTAAATCAGGAGGTATGCCTGATCAACAGGAAATTTTGACTAAATTGAAAGATGCAATGGTGACTACTACTGAAACAGGAAAAGGTATTGTAGAAACTAAGTCGAGCAGTAGCTCACCTGAATTTAAAAGGAGGAAAGTTGTGAAGAAGAAGTCTCTGATTCTTGATGTCACATTAGATGAAGTGATTGTGATTCCACCATGGGATCCCAATGTTTTTTCTTATGAACAGATTGAGTCTCTTCAAGAATTACTCAAGAGGAAGAAAAGGCAGGAAGAAATGAAAAGAGAGCAGAAGCAAAAGCAGGTGTTACATGACAACAAGGATATATTTGTAAAAGATTTTGACATGGAAGTTGAGAATCCTCAAGCTCCTATTCTTGAACAGTTAGTTCATATTGTGCAGAAGGAAAATGATGACAACATTGAAGCTAACGAGAAGTTATTGCAATGGTCTGAGAGGAAATTTGAAAACAAAGTACTGGCAAAAATCTCATGAGAGATTGCGATAAAGCAGGTTGAACTTTCTTCTATTGTAGAAATTTTGGAGGAAGTTGCAACTAATGTTTATTCTTTGTATAAGAATTTATGTGATGTTGAATTCTTCACAAAGGATAATCTACAGACTATAGAGAAATTTCAATTAGACTTGAAGTCAACTAGGAACTCACTAAGTATGGATGCTAGCACTAGCTCCTTACATTTTAACAGATTGACTAATGCTCAAAGGAGAATATCCAAGCTCATGGCTGAAGATGTTCGGATAAGGGAAAAATTGATTACTATTCAGACAAGTCTGATGCCTCATATAGAGGTAATTCAGAAAGAACTTTCAGTTGCAAAAGAATTGGTTAAGAGAAATGCAGATCTCTCTACTGTAGAAAGTTTAGTAAGTCTAGCTGCCGAGCTAGAAGTCAAAGTAGAGGTTATGAAGTTTGTTAAGGACAGTTGGGACACTGCATTTGCATCCACCTTATAACTTCATAAATAGTTTTTGGATAAGTACGACTTAACCCCACCTACAATCAGTGACAAAAACAAGGGGGAATCTAACAAGGATTCAGTGTAAGAAGAGCAGTACAGGTATAATTGTAAATATATTTTTGAAGGCATATATACTATGTAAATTTTTGTATGTAGTATGGAGTACATTCCTAAGGGGAGTACATTTTGTACTTAGGAAACATTTTGGATGAATGAATCAAAATGATAAGTGTGTTTTTGCCACTAATATCAAAGGGGGAGATTGTTAATCCCCAAGTTTTGTTGATGATTAGTGACCTACACTTAGGCAGTTTTAGTTGGTTGTCACTATGGCCGAGCTAAAACTATTCAAGGTCGAGAAAAATTTCTAAGCAGGAATACAGGTTACCAAGTTACATCATGCAGAGCCAAGTAGAATACTTAAGTGCCGAGCGACAGAGATGTTAAGTGTTGAGTAGAACAGTTTTTGCATACATGTCAGGATTGATTCAAACTTTGAGGTAAAATGTTTAGGCCGACTTGTATGGGTTTTGGGCTGACAGATGTATGCATTTAATATATATCTATGAAGTTATTTATGCATTTAATTATTTTATCCTATGCATGGCATGGAGCCAATCAAAAAATTGGAATGCCTTGGAGGCATAAATATTGGATCTTGATCATTGATCTAGATCGTGCCAATAGATCTGTAAAGACATATAAGATAGCTTCTAACCCTATTAGTGAAAAAGGAGAGAGAGAGAGAGAGAGAGAGAGAGAGAGAGAGAGAGAGAGAGAGAGAGAGAGAGAGAGAGAGAGAGGGAGANGAGAGAGAGAGAGAGAGAGAGAGAGAGAGAGAGAGAGAGAGAGAGAGAGAGAGAGAGAGAGAGAGAGAAGGTTATTGTGTTCATGAGAGATGAACAATGAAGAAGCTTAGATCAAGCAAAGTGACAGAGCAGTGAATAGTAGAGAACAAACATATCAGATTGTGAGATCACAGAAGGTATTGGAAAGAGAAGATCCGTCATCAACATTTGAGTGCATAACGAAGGATCACTACTTGGAACATTCTAACAGGTGTATCAGGTGAAATCTCTTAACAGAGTGGTTCTAAAAGACCTACTTTAAATCTCTTAGCCGAGTGCTTACTTTATTGTAAGTTGAAATCCTTTCACAAGGTAGATTGTAATGATCTTTAGTTCTTAACATAATAGACCTTTAACCAGGTAGATTGCATTTTGTAATCAAACTCTTGTAGCCCTAACAGGAACACTTTATTGGTGCAGTAGTGAAGATTTTGTGGGTGTCAGCCCCACCCTAGTTTTACCTATTTGGGTTTCTAGGTTACCAAAATTTTGTGTTATGGGTTATATGTTTCATGTTATGGATGCTATCTGATGTTAGGTTAAATTAATATATGTATGAATGTGGATTAATTTGTTTTAAAGGATAAATTTTTAAGATCTGATTCACCCCCCCTCTCAGTATCTTGCTTTCCCAATATTGTACTCCCAACACAAATGTCCATGTCTTATTTTTATGTATGTGCTCAATTTCCTCATTCATAGCATTAATCCATTCTTCATTTTCTAATGCATCTCTAACATTCTTAGGCTCAAATTCACAAATTAAACAAGTGTCATCTCTGAACTTACTTCTTTTCATCATGCCTGCTCTTTTATCTCCAATAATCTGATTTTGTGGATGATGTCTTCTCACATATTTAGCAAGTACAGGTTCAACTCTTTATTCTTCATTATCTTCTTATGTATGTTCATTGTCTTCTGGTTCATGATCTTCAGTTTCAGCATTTTCCTGATTCTCAGGCTGTTCTACATGTTGCCCAGTGACATTACCCTGTTGCACGGTAATGTTAGGCATCTGCGTCATTGCAGGGTTATCTGGCTTTAAGTTTATCAAGTATGATAAATTAAAGTAGGTCTGTTAGAACCACTATGTTAAGAGATTTCACCTGATAGACCTATTAGAATGTTCCAAGTAGTGATCCTTCATTATGCACTCAAATGCTGATGATAGATCTTCTCTTTCCAATACCTTCTGTGATCTCACAAAAAATATGTTTGTTCTCTGCTAGTCACTGCTCTGTCACTTTGCTTGATCTAAGCTTCTACATTGTTCATCTCTCATGAACACAATACCCTTCTCTCTATATCGCTCTCTCTTCTTTTTCACTAATAGGGTTAGAAGCAATCTTTTATGTCTTTATGGATCTATTGGCGTGATCTAGATCAACGATCAAGATCCAATATTTATGCCTCCAAGGCATTCCAATTTTCTGATTGGCTCCATGTCATGCATAGGATAAAACAATTAAATGTGTAAATAACCAATAATCATTTTACCCAATAATCATTTTCACATTTGATTTGATTATTCATCATAATAGTACCTTTTCCTTTCACTTGACAGTGTGTGTCATTTCCCATTCTTACTGATCCTCCATCATAATGTTCAAGAAATTAAAATTTTCCTTTATCACCAATCATGTGATGTGTACAGCCACTATAAATAACCCAAATATCATGTTTAATAACTTTAGAGATAAGTGTTGTTTCTACATACCTTGCATCTTCATCTGAATCATCTTTAAAATCTTTGAACACTGTCTCAATATCTTCATCACTGTCAGAACTACTGTCATTAACTTTATCTTCAGCAATATAACAAACTTTCTTACCTTTATCTGTATAATCTTGGTTATCTCTTTTGTCATACTGTTAGTTTCTTCTATAGTCTCGTTCATCCTTACTGTCATTAGACCTATCATTTCTATCAGCATTCTTTTTGTTAGGGCATCTTGCATAAAAATGGCCAATCTCTTTACATTTAAAGCATATCAAAGGCAGTTTACCTTTATATCTTCCTTTACCTCTGCGCAATATTCTAACCATTAAAGATTCAAGTTCATCAAGTTCCTTTTCATCACTATCATTGTCACTGTTATTTCTGATTATGTGTTTGCTACTAAATTTACCAATTTTCAAAGTAAACATAAATGTAAATTCCATAGATGGAACAATACTGTTATCAAATTTATTCAACTCAAAAGAAATCAATCTTCCAACAAGACTATCAACACTAATGTTATTTCTAGGTGCTACTCTTATTTCATGTATTACAGAGACTCTTATAGAATAAATAGGAAATAGATTTCTAACAATCTTACTCACAATTGTGTCTTCATCAATGGTTCCACTAGATCGTCGAATAGCATTCACCACTTCCTTAAGTCGGGTACCATACTGTGTTATGTTTTCTCCTTCCTTCATGCTCACATCATCAAACTTTCCACAAAGACTTTCAACTTTAGCTCTTAGTACATTTGCATCTTCTCCATAAAATAGTGTAAGTTGATCCCATATTTGATTGGCAGTTGTACATGTCTTGATCTCCTCAAATAATCGGTAAGTGAAGAAGAAATCTCCACCATTATAAGGTTATGTTCATGTTTTTCTTTCATCTGATTAATAGTCAAAGGTCTAGAAGGTGGAATAAATTTATTTTCTAGATAATCTGCAATGTTGTCTCCATTTCCTGATAGGTATAGTCTCATTCTGCTTTTCCATGTTGATAAGTTATCCTTGTTCAGCTTAGGTGAGTCTCTCTTATACATCTTTTGATCTTTAGCTTAAGTCCTTCAAAACTTTATTCTAAGCACTGTCTGCGCTCTGATACCAATTGTTACAATAATTGAGAGGGGGGTGAATCAGTTAGAATCAGTTTCCTTACAAATTGTCCTATAGTCCCAAATTTCTCCAGATGTATACCAAAACAAATTCAAATATAAAATTCAACTTGGTGAAAAATTATTTTATAATCTCAAACTTTCATCAATAGTGTTTACCGAGTATGAGTAAATTAATACTGTAATTACCAATCCAGGTCAATAAATCAAAGTGTAAATTAAAATAACAATCCACAACATTCATGCACATTGACAGAGATTTTTAACGTGGAAACCCTACTAACGGAAAAAACCACCTGGGACTGGTAACCCAAAATATTTTCACTCTTCTAAAGTGAGGTCGGTGAAGAGCCATCCCCGTTAAAGGTTACAATGCACACTGTTAAATGTGACCTGGTTAGAGGATTTGAAACAAAAAGTTCTCTCTTGACCATGCATTCACTATGGAGTCAACAAGAAAACACTCAACGTTCTATGAATGTTATAATAAAGACTTCAGTACCCTAATCGATTAAGAGATTTATCTGTAACAATGGTTAAATTGATACAGTAGCGATCTGATTCAAATACAAATATATTTTGCAGATATTTAGATCTATGCTAAGTACATAATACCTCTGATCAATTTGTTCACTTCAGTTCATCTCATACTTCTTACTTGTTCTTCTCGGTAATGCTCTTTCCTTTGTTTTCTTGGCTATCTCTATAGAAAAACTCTCAGTTCGGTCTTTAACCAGCTTGATCAGTCATGCATAAACTCGCATGTATGCACATCAAGTGTTTCAAAATAAATCTCTTGTCTCTTATATAGACATCATGTCTCATTTAATTTTCATCCTCTAAATTTTGTCTCTTAATCTCCATCATTAATTTTCCCGTTTGATCCTTCCTCGGCAGTTGTGTTAAAAACACGTCTCAATCTTTTTCATCTAATCTTCATTAAATTTTTATGACCTTTTGATCAAATAACAAACTTTATATTTTACCTTGAAATCATCAATTGTCAGCTCATCATCTTAGTCGGCCTCAATTTGAATTAACTACTCGGTCAAGAGTTGTGTCGGCAATCCCTTGCTCGGTTATCACGGTGCTCGGTATACACTATGTTCACTTGGTGTTCACTGTCTCTCGGTGTATACAAAAATCTTCATTTTTCGACCACATAAACATTGTTTGTTCTAGATCTCCAATTCTCAACAAATGTTTTCCACCATAATAATACTCAAAATAAGTTGATACTAATGACAAAACATTAACTGATAATGTTTATCATCACATCTCTAACTCGGTTTGACTATCAACAAATGACTTCAAACATATAATCAGTTATAGTTCATCATATTGCACTTTTGATTAAATTATTTTCTTAAATAGAAGTAAGTTGTTTATATTTGTAAAGCATACTTAAGATTAATTAGCATTTATTTTAATATTTGAAATCATTATATATTAGAGGATTTAAATTTAAAATGTTTAGTTATTGTTGGAGGTTGAATATCTTATTAAATTATTCATTTAAATAGATGATTAACTAGGGTTAATTAGTTAATACGTTAATTAGTAAACATTTAATGATATTAGATTAGATATCATTTTAAATGATCGTTTAAATGATGTATTTAACTTTGTACTTAATCAACCCTATTTAACTATCTATGGTATTCCTTAGTCAAACTTAGTCAACAATGTCTTACACTAACTGTCATAGGGACTTAGACTTGCAGTTGGGTTTGTAACTCATAGATAACCCTGAGGCCTGCATTGTAAAAACTTAGTTATTACTATCTTCTAGGAAAAAAAATCATAGTTGTATTTTTCCCAACTTTTGGGCATGACACACCAAGGGCTCGTTTAGTGGAATAGAAAGTAGAGACAAACGTAGAAAATTCAGAACCTAGCTTGAAAAGTATAGAAACGATTAATTGATCCTCTTTCTTGTCAATTCCAAAATCTTTTAAGTGCAACTTTAAATTTTTAAAATTAGTGGAGAAGTCCTCTAATGTTGAAAAACTAGGACTAAGACCTAGGAGTTCATTTTCCAACTCATGACTTCTAAGTTCATCAACTGTCCCAAATAGTTTGTTTAGAGCTTACCAAACTTAATTGGGTGTTTTCAATTTCTCAACATGAAATACTAATTCAGGAGATAGGTTTAAGCATAGAAATCCAAATGCTTGGTCACACTTATTAAAATACTTTTCCTTGTCTTTAGTTGCATTAGGTTATTATTTTGTTGTCGTTGTTATCCTATATAAGCCTTTATTCTTTAGTACAAGAATTACTTTCAACTTTCAATCATGATAATTGAAAGGAGTTAGGGGTTGTATAGTTACATTAAGATCCATTTTGCTAGACTTAGATAGTTGCTTGTAGAATGAAGAAATGAAGAAAGAAGAGCTCTTCGTGAGGAAGTGAGAAAAATAGGTGCTGCACAAAACCCCCTTGATAATCTTACCCCCTTATTTTTGAAACTCTATAAAGGAGAACGCTTTGTAATCAAACCTATAAAAAACACTCAAAATGACACTTTATAATGATAGTTCGTGAGTGTGTTTTTTAGATTCGTGACAAAAAATCATGCACTTTTAAAAAACTATGCTGAGATTTTTAATATGAACACAAAAATTAATTTGTCAAAGGAGCCACTTAGTGAAGGCCCCATGATAGAAAAGAACCAAGGGCTTAAAAACCATATGATCAAAGGCTAAACTTTAAAAAAAAGTGCACCCTCTCCCATGACATCACCCACCCTTTTTTTTCTTATGTCATCACAAAAAGAAAAAGATACCTTTTTGTGACAATAAGACAACCGGCGACCCCACTGCTCCCCTGTGAGAGAGTCGATTGTTGACTGCAGCTACCAAGAGCCAACGTAAAATGAATAGTGCAAGCAGTGAGTGGGCATTCTCACAGACACAAAGGTCATGGCCAGAAGTTGATCTGCCAATTCCGACGTCAGTCAAATGAATGCTGACGTGACCTGAAACTGAATGCTGATGTGACCTGAAAATGGCCCAAATTGCATAGCCAAGACCCACTCAGTAAGGTTGACGCACACATACGAAGCCTCGCAGGCCAAACACAGGAGAATGCAGTCGACCAAGGACGGACGAAGAAGGGTTCCCACACACAGAACTAGAGCATGACTGCCTACAAACACCAGGACTAGGGCACAAAGCCTCCCAACTATATTTTGTTGGCTTTAAAATATCTGTAACTGCTTTGATACCATATGCGAAACGAGCAGGATCTAAAGAGATAAATAAAAAACACAAGTACAAAATAGAGCAAAAAAGTCAACCATTGAATCAAAGAAGAGTACATATAGGCCTGGAGTGCAACCGAGTCCAACCACAAATAGAGGGATGAACTATAATGGTGGAAAAACTATCCAAAAGACTAGGAAGATGTGTCGAAATAAAATCGACACATCTCCTAATAGACTTCTAAAGGATGGTGACTTGTGTAGACAAGTGTCAAACAACTCTGGACGACTAAGTAGGATTAAAATCCCAAGTGTAAGTTAAATAAATACACTAACACATAACATAACCATAATTATCATTCTAACCTAAAGTTAACCTTGATTGTAATCCTAAGCTAAAACCTATCAAAATTGTTAGATAGTTTATATATATAAATCAATATAATATTTTTAAAATTATGCCACATATACTATGATAAATAATTATGCATTCAAATTAAAAAAATTAATAATTGTTATGAATAAAAAATTAATCAAATTTATTTATTATATATTTTATTATTATTTATCTTATATATCAAATATAACATTTAATATTTGATTAACTTTCACTAAATGAATGGGCAGGAGTTTGGGTGAGAGGAGGCATCTATAGATTTTGAAATCTACAAGGGTTTCATATTCTGGTAGGTCTGGTTGTGTTGCAGAGGGAGAAGGCGATGATTCTGACGAATATGCGGATGATGGTGGCTTGCGTTGGGGGCATGATGCTTCATTTCCTTGTAGTATTTCTTTGGCCCCCCTGTGTTTGGTGGTTTTGGATAGGTTTCTAAGTTTGTTTGTTTGTTTGTGGAGATGTGTTCCTTTTCTCTCCCGTCTTCTACAAAATTTGGTCTCCCCTTTGTTCCAGCATGATCTGCGCTTGGCATTTTGGTTGGGCAGTGTTGGGATCATGGTGGTTGGAGGTGTCTTCAGGGTGCATGGGGAGTGGTTCTTGTTCCTGTGGCTGGTATGTGGGTATGATGTCTGATGCGGGAGCTTTGTGGCTCATGGTTGTGTGGTGGGGCTTGGGCCTCCCTCTATTTCTCTTTTAGTAGATCTAGGATTTTTCCTCCCCGTGGATTCCTAGTTGTGGTCTGCATGATCTCTCTTTCCCCCTACTATTTCATCTTTACCTACTTGGTATTTTTTTTGGTCTCTTTTTGGAGGGCTCTTGGTTCCTCTATATTTGGAGTGTCATTTTCCTAGTTCAGAATGACACTCTAGAGATGGAGGTTTGGCATTTCGTTGGCCCCCTCTAGCGTGGTCTTTTCCTTGCAGGATGGGGGTTCTCTCGGCAATTTGGTTCTTCTTGTGGAGAGCTCTTTTTTTTTGTTTTGGTTGTGTGTACTTTGTCTGGTTGGTCTGTTGGTTTTTTTTTCTTGGCAAAGCTTGGCTTTTCTCTGGCTGTTGGGGGAGTTTTGGTTGGTGATGGCTCTTCTTGCTTTGTGAGCCATATAGTTATTGGAAATTTTTAAGGGCCCTGTTAGCTCTTTTTCTTGCAACACTTACCTAATGATGATAGTATACCCAGTATACTCAGTTGCAACCTCTTTTAGGCAAGAGAAAGACTAATTTCTAAGGATTGGACAAGATCCTTCTTCATTTTTGAGCTCCACAGACTCAGGCAGGTTTTACCTTTTGAAGATTACTGATATCTCAGTCTATGTATTTGGTGGATTGTTTCATTCATAGGTTATGTGCTAAAAACCTCACTGTAATAACTTGTATAATACTCGAGAGATTGCAATAACTAATTTAAAACATAGTACTATAAGCCAGGCTATGGTTTTAACAACATACACCAGTGAGATAAGGACTTTCATCCTTCTTCCTTTTCTTTTAGGAGGGATAACCTAATGATTCACTCTCCAAGGAATCACTAAAATGGACACTGTCCTGCTGACATGAATCCTTACTGAGTTCAGTTTGTTTGTTCTTAATAACAAGAGTATTTTGATTAAATTGGTTTTGATGCCTTGAAATAACTTGGACAATGATGAGTTATCAAACCAATTTTTGGACCAGTGACTATCCTTTGGGTTACAGAGTCAATAAACTAAGATTTCATAGAAACAAAATACAGTAAGCTGCCTTACAACCCACATGCAATTCAGATAAGTTGCCTTACAAATTACCTTGTCACCTCTAAACGATTGTATCAAATCTTTAAAAAACCATTATGCTCCCTGAAAGTACTCACAAAACTTAGTTCTTTCCTTAAAAGAAACTTGCAAGCAATTAGATAGTTACCTAATAACCAAAATGCTTCAGAATGCCTTGCAAACTTAAACATAAAAGAGCATACACAGAGAATAAAGAG
>MU227788.1:355822-369404 GCA_018584345.1 Thuja plicata
CAAACCCTCACCCAAAATTGGATAGGATTTGGTCCTGCTTGGTAGAATCTCTGAGGGACTAGGTTATTAACGTCCATGATAACAAAATTGAAATGCAAAAGGAGATGCATAAGAACCGAGTAATGTAGAAACTTGGGCTCCTTCTCCTTTGGGTTCTTCATTCTTTTCTAGGTTGCAATGAAACCCTCATGCATTTCGTCTATGATATGTTGAATATAATCATAACTGGTATTGGAGTGGACCTCTTGTAGGTACAACACCATCATCAGAATCCCTGCATCAATCTTTTCTGCATCACCATCTATCCCCAGCACTCTACATAGGGCATAGGCAACATACTTGATATAAAAGTGTAGATCCTTATAATAATATGGGCAGCTCCTGGACATAGGATCTAAGTACTTTCTCACTTCTTTGAGCATATGTTTTAGCAACTGGCTCCTAGGAATCCCAGGCTTCAAAGTATACCTCTGTTGCTACTTTGTCATGTCAATTTTGGTAGACATGGTGTTGTATAAGTCGAAGGCTTGCATGAACGAATTCTTGTTCAGTATCAATAAGCCAGTGCCATCATCCCTTCTGATGGTCTTAGATAAAACATCATAATGATTTTCTAGGTCTAAGAACAAGTCTACATCCAGGAAGACATCAGGAACAATTAACTTGGCTAAACCACAGGTCCAAGGGTTTGATACTGGGATAGCCTTATCAGAATTTTTATAAAAATAGTTGAAGAGGGAAAAACCTATTGTTCCTGGAGGCACAACATCTCAAACATCTCTATATTTATCAATGAGGACATCTGCATTAACCTTCTTATTCTGTGTCGAACCAGGAAGGAGACGGAGGAATTCATCTAAATAATTCACTTTTCCCTTTGCCTCGTCCTCCACCCTCTCACTTTCTCTGCTGGTCGAGGCTACACTCACAGCTCTGCTCATGTTTTCAGTGTTTGAATCTCTTCTTGTTACCGGTATTGAAACAAATCTATCACAAAAACTCACAGACTGTCTTGCGCACAATTCTGGGAACAATGAACATATAAATCACAGAGAAACCTGCAAATCCTTGAATTTTACTCTATTTGGCAACTGAACTCTTTAAATTTAGAAACTCTGAAAGCAAGGTGAATGTAAATGAACAAGCAATCATCTCCTTATAGCAACCGTTCAAAGTACATAGCCCATGATTCTCAGAATATCAATTATGTCTTAAATTCCACATACTGTGAACATAATTGAAAACCTAGCCGTAGTTTCCTGATTGTGACAGGAAAATCAAATTTGTAAAACTAAATCCTCGGCTAAACCTTATAAAATTCAAATGAGCTGACATGTCACCCTGGGATTGGCCCTCTATCATACATCTCAGCTACCCTTTTTCTGCATAGTAATCAAAATCTAGAAATCTGATTGGCCGCCGAATAATTCATACTGACATATTTAATACTAGCGCCTTTCCACAGAAATTAACATTAAGCGACAAGGCAACTGCACTCATTTTCTCTGTTTCTGATCCCAATCCTTAACCCATGGTTTATCTGGAGACATAGCGACTGTGCAACTTCCTTACCTTTACTAACCAGAGTCAACATCTAGCGATCACGCAACACAGGGAAATCAAAGTCGCAAATGGTTATCACTAACACGTGTTCTTTTCTCAGACTATGCGACTAACAGTTAGTGTTATCTTTCATAGTTATTTCTTAGTCGCCCAAAGTTATCTCTCTTCTGCCAGACTGCGCGACAACCCTTAGTCGCCTGATCGCCAAATGCAGATGCTGAATGCCAAAAGACTTCATCTCGCGACCACCCAACATACCTTTAGCCACTGAGTCACGAGGACTTTTCTCCTTAGGGTCTTTTATTCTCAGACTTGGCGACTACCGTAGGATCTTTTCATGACTTCATCTGACGGCTATCGCTTAATCGCCAAATAACTTATCATGCCTTTAAAATATCCTGAGACCCTGCGACTAGCAGTAACCCTTAAGTAGTCTCGTAGTCATTGAGTACACTTATTCCCTTAAGCAATCATTCGGAAAACCATTTGCCTTCTGAAAGATGTCTTATTTTGATTTGATATCAAAGTTATCTGGTGACAACCCGACTGTGCTTCATCACAAACCGTAAAAGGTTAGTCGCGAAGTCTCAGCAGTTTCAACTTAACCGGCCTCTTTTCTAGAGACTACGCGACTAAAGGCTTTGCTTTATACTTAACATCAGACTCATTCAGCGATTATGCGACAAAATAAAATCGTAGTGTCTCGTAATATTTTCTTAACTGTGGAAAACATCTTGCGACCTCCCGACCTGTCTGTGGGCCCACCGACATATTATTGCTCTGTTCAAATGATTCAGCGATTACATGACACAAGCTAATCGTGAATTTTGGGAAAGACTAGGGAATATTTGGTTATTATATGAGACAATGCGACACAGGATAATCGCTAATTCGGGGATAAAAAGGAATGTTTTGTTTTAAGTTGTGCGACTAAGCGATTGCAAAAGAGCTCATGACTTAAATGAGGCAAAAAGTAACTGAGAAACATAAGCGAATGAACGCCTTAGGGTTTTTCTTCACAGTTGATCATTTAACAAGGGCTAGGGTTTAAGACTTTTGAATATTTTCACAGGTTTTAGGCTGTTAGACATTGAAAACATGAAAACCTAGAAAGGGAAAACCACAGAACCGAGGAAAAAGGCAAAACTTGGAAAACAACCAACAGGCCCATCTTAGCTATTTTCTTTTTTTGGTTGGGGTGTTGCAATTCTTGGTTTCTACTTGGCTTTGCTAGAGCCCTAGTGCATCTTTGATCTTTCTCTCAATGGGATGGTGTTTCTTGCAGATGGATTCTACCTATTGGGTTCCTTTAAAGGTGGACTTTTCCCTAATGAGGTGGGGCATCTTTGTGTGTCCTCAAATTAGTAGTGGTTCATTCACAATCCTTTTTCCTCTCTCTTAGGTCTAATGGAGGTGATAAATTATCCTATTAAGCTGGATGATGGCATGAGAGTTGTGGAGAATGTGTTTCTTTTTAGGCTAATCATGGTTTTGATTTCTCAAATTTAGGTATGGATGTCATCTTGGCTACTTTCCAATTTTTTCCCTTATCTGCTAACCCTATAGAGGTGGGTTCCTCTCCTATTAAGGTGGAGAGTTGTTGTTCAGGAGATTTGTGGAAATGTTGGTGAGATTTCTTCTTTGTTGGCAACTCTTTGGTTGTGAGACCCATGTGCTTTCCATTTTTGTTATTTTGGGGTGCATTTTCTCACCCTGGGTTGGTTCAAGGATCCTTTCAAAACCCCATTATGGTGGTTTAGGGAGCCTTCCAAAACCCCAGAGTTTCAGCTAGCTTTTTGATGCTCAATTGTATGAGGCTAATTGTGAATAAGGTTTGGGGACCCTTCCAAAACCTTGTAGTGAAGGTTTGGGGAGCCTTTCAAAATCCCATATTTTTAGTCAGTTTCCCATTGATTAATATTTTGAGGCATTTTACAGTTTTGGGATCCATGGTAAAACCCAATGTTATGGTTTGGGGATGCATTTTCTATTGTTGTTTCTAGATGCTGACTGATTTTAAGGTTATGGGAGCCTTGGGAAAGCCTATTTTTAGGCTAAGGGATCCTGAAAGTTTCATGGTGATGATGAATCTTTTCAATCAATTTTTTATTATGGCCTTGAGATCCATGTTGGTGGTTGGGGGAGCCTTTTAAAACCCCATAGTTTCAGCTGGTTCTTTGGTGATCAAATTTTTGAGGCTATTTGTAATGATCAATTTGGTAGCCATATCAAAACCCAATGTAAAGGTTTTGGATTCCATCCAAACCCCCAAGGAACTCCTTGTTTGATAGATTGTTTCTTTGATGTAAGGCATTGGCCTTATGTTAGGCCCTTTTGGGAAGCTTGAACATTGTATGATCTACGTTGTAAATTTGATGTATGCTTGCTAGTTTTGGGCTGTTATTTTGTAATGCTCTATTAATTGCAACTTTTCATCTTGGTGGGGTTCCAGATCCTCCTCAAAATATGCTTGTATAGGGTTTCAGAGCCCCTTCAAAATCCACTTTTCCCCTAATAAAAAACTTTCACTGAATGAATCGTTAGAAATTAGATATACTAAATTAAAATTAAAATTTGAAATACAATAGTGTCATGTAAATTAGAATCAATACCAAGTAGATATAGAGGTTTTGATCAAACCAAACCCTAACTAGAATTTTAATCCTAAACCAAACCCTATCACTAACTCTAGCCAAACCCTAATTCAAAACCTACAACTAAATATATTTCTAACCCTAACCTTAACAAAAACTAAAACCCTAATTATAACTATAGTCCAAATCATAACCCTAACCCCATTACTAATTCTATCTCGAACCCTAACCATGACCTTAACCATAATTATTACTCTAACCCTAATCATAACATAACCATAATTATCATTCTAACCTAAATTTAACTCTAATTATAATCCTAAGCGAAAACCTTTCATGATTTTTATTCTACCTCTAATTCTATCTCTAACTATAATCTTAACCCTAATGTTAAGCTTAAACCAATAATGACCATAAACCTACCTATATTCCAGCCCAAAAGCTAATCCTAAGAATAACTGTTAGGGTTAGTGTTAATGTATCTATTATTTAAATGAAATAATATTTGTTTCTCATTTGTAATGTTATTCCAAGAAAAATTTAGTGTCATTTGCTGTTATAGTGGTAGAAAGATAATTATATATCTTTTTTTATCTATAATAGGTAGTTTTATTAACATTCATAAAATATTATAGTAAATAATGAGCATTTTTAGAGAATATCCTTCTTGACTAGCTTACATTTGTCTATCATAGTCATGATCAGCTAATACAAAACACATAGTCCAACATTTCTATGCTTGGACATAACATTCAGGCATTCTACAAAAACTAGGTTAAGAACAAGAGTCTTGTTCAGCAAACCAGACCAGTTCCTTATAAACATCCTTCGGTCGCCATCTAATATAACCATCACATCTTGCATGTAGAAGAAAGACCTTCATCTTCTTTGAATCCCCTTTTCCTATCCCTTGATTCTTCCCCAATCCTTTCACATCTTTTGTGCCCCATTCAAAATTTTCCTATATTAATCTGGAGTCCGGGATCAACAAAATTTCAAAATTGCAAGACTTATAGAATGTTTCTGCAAATTCATTTAGTGACCACTTGATAGCTTTGCCTCTGGCCTATTTTCTTCTTGGTCACATTTGCAGAAATCACCCTATGTTTCTCCTCTTCTTTAGCCCTGGCTTCCTCCACTTGATATCAATGTCTACCAAATAGACCTCTTTTTTCACCTTACCCCACCAATGCATGAATAGAACCCGGCCATAGATTCTCCCCTCATTTTCATCTTGAAAATACTCCTTGTAATCAATGCTTAACTGTGGCACTACCCATTAAATAATTGACTACATTTTTTTACATGTAATTCACTATCAAACAACATTGTTATAATTTTTTTCACCTTCATTTTTGGTTTGCCCAGTTGCAGCGCCCAAGCTATTATCATGGAAATAACATCCACATTGGCTCACCATTTCCCTTTTCTTTCCTAAAACTGACTTCCCATAACCTCAATAGAAGCCTTAGCTATGTTTTCCTCCTTGAAATTGAACATCCCAAGTATTCACTCCTTAATGACAGGCCCTTTGAATGACTTATGTTTTTTATTAGTGTCCACCGAAAATGAAGCCTCCATTGCAGTCGCTTAAAAAATCTTGCCCTCCTCTGCAATTTTGAGAGAAACAAATTCTTGCCTTTTCTTTTCTTGGACAACGGTGCCAATTAAATATTTAATGTCAAGGATGGATGCAATCCTTAACTCACAATTCACTCCTCTCAAATCGACACCCGTCAAGCATGTTGTCGTAATCATAATAAAGTCATGCGCCACCATTTACTTCCTCGGTTATCTAATCATTAAAATACACTTCAATGATCAAGGAAATATAATTATGCTAGGTGTAATTCACATGAGTCACAATTACTAACTATGACATCATTGTTTCATTCTAAAGTCATATCCTTTAATAGGAAGGCACCAACGGCTACATTTTTTAAATCTCAGCAAATTAAGACTTCAGCAAGAGTGTTCCACATGCCCGCAACCCCAAACATTGTTAGCTTGAACTTACTTTACACTTCAAGTGTAAAGTCCTCAAAATATATTTCATTTGTTCTCTGCAATGTAGATGCCCATTTTGAAATAACATCAAATTCCTGATTCCCCTCTCTCCTGATAGGATTGATTTTAAAATCATGAAATGAATGAAGTAAAATATTAATTTCTACTATAATATTCCCAAGATGTCATGCTTGGGCAGCCCAATTCTTAATAGCATTCACTATGACGTCTGAATCCCCTTGAATATGAATTATCTTAGCCTTAAGTCCACATCCCACTTGGAGTGCTAACAGTGTTGCCCTATCCTCAGCAACATTATTAGTCCTATCATGTAATCTTTGAGCAGCTAAAGAAACCAACATTCCAATCTCTGGCTATTGCTCATGCCCCAGATGGGCCTAGGTTTCCTTTAGAGGCTCCATCAAAATTTACTTTTATCCATTCTTCTCCAGGTTTCTCCCACTCTACTTTCTTTGCAAATTTAATGTTATCCTTATATCCACTTAAATCCCCATTTTTAAATTTTAGACATGGCCATCCAACATGAATCCTCCTATCATTTGCTTAGTAAACCATAACACCCTTCTTTTTCAATAAAGCATCCCTCATGACTTCCTCAATTGAAGCATTGATTCTGCATTTAACTTTGTCAATTGATTCCTCCTTTCCTTAAAATATTCTTCTATTCTGCTCCTTTCAAATTTCTCATATAATAATGGATGGTCTTATATTCCAAAGAGGATACATTGCAGTTGCCTACACTAGGATATGGCAGCTCTCAAAAACCTCTTTCACTTTGTTTCTCATCGGTCCTACCCAATGCAGTTTAGATTTAACCATTGACCAACAATCATTTGCAAAGGGCCATTGAATCAGCAAGTGATCCACATCCTCTGAGGTTGAATTGTAGAGAACACATTTAGTTGGCCCACTATAACCCAATTTTTTCCTTCTTTCTGTTGTTAAAATTTGTTCATGCACTACAAGCCAAACAAATGTTCCAACTTTTGGTAAACAGTTTTGATCCCAACATAGCTTTACCGGCCACCCATTGTAAGCTTCATTGTTTTCTAGTGAGCTATATCCCACCTTTTTTGAGTATGTGCCAATAGTATCTATACACCAAATAATTTTATCATCGTGTTTTGTCCGTTAAACATTCTATGATTGGAATAGGGCCTCCATGGTTCACTTTTGGTGCTCACTCAGACCGGGATTATCTAAACTTTTCCAAGTCCGTTGAGGACCTATAGGAGTATCTTTGACTACAAGGTAAGCTGAGACCTTTTCTCCCCATTTATTTGTTAGGAGCCTCCTTATCTCATCAAAACTGGCATCATTCTTCAATGCTTCTGATCCATTCCAAGAGTCCCTCTAGAAAAGTGCTTTATTTCCATCTCCAATTTGCCAAGAGATATGATCAGTAATAACATTCCTACAATCCAAAATAAAATTCCATACTAATGAGCCTCTATGGGGCTTTCTAATAGTTAGTATTCTTTCATTTTCTGGAGAATCCAAATATTTAGCCCTTACTATCTTCACCCAGAGCCTTTGAAGATTGGAATAGATACTCCAAACCAATTTAGCTCCTAGAGCCTGATTCATTCTTTTCCATTTCTTGAGGCCATCCCCACCCTTGGATTTATCATTGCATATCTTATCCCAGGATAGCAGAGGCCATTTGTCTTCATCCCCATTACCATTCCAAAAGAATTTTCTCATACATTTTTCAATGAAGCTTAGAACTTTATTAGGGATCCTAAGGAAACTCATTGAGTAAATAGGGATAGCCAAGATTACTATTTGCAAGAGGAGGATCCTTCCAGCCAAAGTTAGCCATTTTATTTTCCATCCATCCATCTTCTTTATGCAAATATCCATAAGGTATTTCCAAATATTAGATTTACAAGTCCCTTCAAAAAGTGGCACCCCAAAATATTTTGTTGGCAATTTGCCCATTCTTATTTTCAGGATATTGCATAACTATTGTTGTTGTTCCAAACTTGTGTTGAAGAAGTGGATTTCATACTTCCCCCAGTTCACACATTGTCCTGAAGATTCATTGTATCTATCCAATTTTGATTTAATGACCCTTGCCTCCCTGGTTGTATCTTCTCCCATAAGATAATTTTCATCCACAAATTGTAAATGTGATGTGGGTTCAACCCCTTCAACAATAGATATACCTTTCCAGACTCTTGAAGATGTTTATTGTTGGAGATTAGTCTCCCTAAAACTTCTGTCATTATTATGAAAATAAAATGCAAAATGGGATCGCCCTGTCTTAGCCCTCTTGAAGTATCAAAGAAGCCCTGTGGACATCTTATGATCATGTTAACCATAACTTTTTGATTGAAGTTCTCAGAAAGTTTGGTTTTGGTGAGGCATGGCTGAAATGGATTGCAAGTTGCATAAACACTCCCAAAATATCTATCCTTTTTAATATTTTTTAATATCTAGTTTAATCATCATCTTTTCCACTTTAGCTTGTCTTAATGCATGAATTTCCTCGTGTGTAATTATGATCCCTTCAAAAATGGATCTATTGCGAGAAAAACCACTTTGTTCCTGGGAGATGATGTGTTCTAGTAGGGACTTAAGTCTATTGGCCACTACCTTGGTAATGACCTTATAAGTTGTGTTACACCTTTATTGCATTGATCCCCAAGAAGGTGTTATTGAAAACCTTTAGGATGAATCCACCTACCCTAGACTCCTCCACCACCTCCCATAGATCTTCTCCCATAATGTCTCAGGTTTTCTAGAAGAATGTGGCTGGAAAACCATCAGGTCCTGGAGCCTTATCACTCCCCATCTCGAAGAGGGATTTCCTTACCTCTTCCTTGCAAATTTGCTTCATTAAGAATGTGTTTTTATCCTCTATGATACTACTGGGAATGATGTTTAACAGATCCTTTGTTCCATTTAACTCCCTTGCTTTATTAGCAAAGATGTTCTGAAAATATTTTATAGCTTCCTGATTAATCTATTGTGGGTCAGTGATCAAAGCACCCTGTGCATTTTGGATAGAGGATATTCTATTTCTAGATCTTCTAACTTTCATAGATTTGTGGAAAAAAAATTGTGTTTTTGTCCCCATCTTTTAGCCACATTTCTCATGACTTTTGTCTCCAAAAGGTATCCTCTCTCACCAATATCTCTTTGTAACCTCTATGAAGCTCCTGCTCTTCCTCATACACTTTTTTCATCCATTCCATAAGCAATTATTTTATCATTTAACACATCTACTTTTTTTCCATGTTCATCTTTTTAACAAATATATTTCTAAAAGAGTCTCTATTCTAATTTTTTAACTGATCTTTAAGAAATTGTAATCTTTTGAAAAAGATAAAAGATTTGTTACCTTCCCATGTAGGGGCACTTTTCTACCAAGCCTCAATTCTACCCATAAAATATTCATCCCTCATCCATATTGATTCAAATTTGAATGGTGATCTTTTAGGAGTCATATCCTCTGAAATGTTGCAGCATATAGAGTAATAATATAAACTTGAGATTGGAAGAATGTCAGCGTTGCATAACCAATTACATTGATCCCAGTGTCTAGCTTGTATAAACCTATCTAGTTTCTATACAACATTTAGGAAACCCCTTCTTCTGTTGGTCTAGGTGAAGTCCCCCAACCTAAAATCAATATCAATTAAACCATTATTCATAACAAAATCTGCAAAATCTCTTTGGCTACTACCTAACCAAGATTTACGTCCGTTCTTCTCTATTGGACTGAGAATAGCATTAAAATGTCCTCTAAGCAAGAAAACATTATCCTTCCTTTCTTCTAAAAAACTAGATATGAATATCCATAAATCTCTTTTTTCAGTAGAGTTGTTTGGTCCATACATATTAAAAACACAAAACTTGGATAGAAGTTGTCTAGAAGAAACTTCAATCCATTTCCAATTTGCAAATTGGCATAAGAGATCAACACTAACATCACTGTTGTCCCATAGAATACATATCCCTCTTGAGGCTCCTCTTGAGTCAGAGTAAAAACTATTCCATCTACTAAAATGTCTCTTAAATAATTCTTTATGATTTTCTTTCAGCTTTGTCTCTCACAATAACACTATGCCCTCCCCCACCTGATCAAGACCTCTCTTGATCAAGTGAATCTTGTTAGGGGCATTGCAGCCCCTAAAATTCCACAAAAGTATCATCATTGCTTCTAGGAAAAGGCATAGCCTTTCCCCAATTTCAGCAATTTTGTTTGGTCTGATGCACAACTAACCAATTCCATTTTTTCCCTATTTGACCTTCCTCCTCTTTTTCTTCTTTCACCCAATTTGGGTTAATGGAGCTTAGATTCAGTTTGACCTAAACATCTTGGATCCAAAATGTTTTGGGTTTCATATACACCTAATTCATCTTCCTCACCATCCTCACTCTGTGAGCTATAGATAGTGTCAGATTCAATCAAAACTTGACCACTATCTCTTGCATCATCAAATGATCCTTAGAGGTTTCTTATGGGATAAATCCTTTTATCATTGGCCTCCAATCTATTTTTCCCAGAATCCCAACTCTCTGTCTTCTTTTCGTTGAATTCCTTTATTCCTGGGTGTTCATCTTCTTGGGGGTTTGCACCCCTGTTTTCTTCCATCTGTTGATAGGCTTCCATTCTCTAGTCAGCAAAAGGATATGTGTCTAGGATAAAGTCTCCTTGAAATGAAATGTATTGTGGGCTTACCGCCTTTACTATGCAATGTTTCATATCACCTTCATCAATTGTTTGATTGTTCTCAGGGTTTGCGAAGATATTTTCATTCTGAGGTTTCACAAATCCCACATCATTATTTTTTCTTTCAGAAAAGAAGAGGGGATTCTCACAGACCACTTGGGTTGACACCTCCTCTTGAGTCTCACAGAGCACTTGGGTTGGCACCTCCTCTGGTCTTGACTCCACTGTTCCTTTCCCTTTCTCATGGTTATCATCCTAGGCATCCTGGGGTATGGAGATCATCACATCACTCCTCATGTCCTTTGCTATCATAGGTTTCCGCCATTCACCTCTTTCAGTGTGAATGATGATGTGTGAGGGCATATTATAACATGTTTTCCTCTATACAAGAATCATAGGTGTGATGGAGAAGTTATTTTCATTTAAAACTTCATCATATTTCACATATTTTCTAAGAGATTCCCCTAAAATTTGCATTGTTTTTTCTCCCCAATATTCCTGTGGCAGATTTTCTAATCTAAACCAGATTGGGATCTCCTTAACTATCTCCTTCTCAGGGTTAAAATTTGTTGTCCAGTCTTTAATGTAGAACCCTTTCCCATCCATCAATTAGGGTCCATTCCCTATCATCCATTCTTAATCCTCTCATGTGGAACAAATAATGAGATAGAATCCATTAGTTAAAGTTTTCATTGAAATGAAAGAGCCTCTCCATTGTTGTTCACGCCAATGTTTTATTTTACTATAGGATGGCCACGGGCCTAGCCATTTCAGGACCAGTGCTATATTTTCTAAAAAATCTCTATTTTCTAACCACTAAGGATTAGTGAGAACAATAGTTGAGTAGGATTTGGCTACAAACACATTTTCACTTACCTTTGGGTGTTGCTTTTGTGTTTGTTGCATTGGAGTGTGTTGATCCTTGTTTTCATCTGATTTCTTCCTCCAGAATTTTCCGGCTATGTGCTATAATTTAAACCCTTTTTCAATGGGAAGAGATTTTTTATATCCCCCAACGAAACGTGTCTCATTTTCCCATCTCCTTTCATTCCTTCTTCCTGCAAACCAGACCTTGCTGCTTGGATTATTGTCATTTTTCTCTCGAAGAAATTTGATATATATTTTTTGCCCTCTTCTATTGAACCACCATATTCTTTGTGGATGAAATCCTTCTCGGTAGTCTCCCTTCTGGTAGAACACCTTGTTTCCTTCTCTTGGCGGCCATTCCGACCAGTGCAGACGCTCCATCGATAATTATATATCTTAATGTTATGAATTCAAATGAATTAAATCAAATATTTCTTAAATAAAATAAACCAAAGATAATTTTTCTAGTCATTTTATATTGTTTGGATTCTTACTAAATATGCTTCTTATCATATAAATATATATAAAAAATTCAAATATCTTTTAATTTATCCTTCCGTGCAGAAGAGGAAAATAAAATTATATTCATTAAAAAACAAAGAAATAGAGGACTAAATTGAAATGATGCTTCAATAATATTATAATTACTATTTAGAAGAATATATATTATAACTTGGTTTTTATAAAATCATATTTATATTTCTAATATTGACTCCAATTTTACCAAAACCTCTATATTTACTTGGTATTTAGTTTGTAAATTGTACAATTTACATAACACTACTCTATTTTAAATTGTAAATAGAGTCACAAAATATGATACTAAGCTAAGTAATTATAAATAAGATCATTAAATATAATGTACAATCATTAATAATTTATGTTTATAATTTACATTAATTATTATAATTTAATATTAAATATATTTTATAAATAATATCTGTAATTATAATTTAACTATATAGTTATTTTGTAGTATAATTATAAATTTAAATTTAATATATACAATTTTTAAAAAATGTATATATTAAAATTGTTTAACACATATATACAATCTTAGTGTTTATTTAAATAATAAAGTTTTAATTCAACTGATGGTACTGTGTAGGAACTGTAGGAAGTACGGTTGACGATACCATCAGATGGATGCATGCTACACATAGAATGGGCATCATTTTAGGTGATGGGGTTGGGTGCAAAGTTTTGGCCCCATAGTCAGTGCCTTATTCAACATCGTCTTATCAGGTGTATAACCACAAGATGTAAGAAGTGGTAGAGACTACTGAGTTGTGTGATACTATAGGATTATGCCAGGAAGAGACCCTGGAGCCTATTAAACAAAGAATACCCTAGTGCATTCCTTCAATGCTAGATGATGGGTGCCAAATTGACCTACAAGAGTGTAGAATCATGACATATGGTGTTAAATATTAGCTATCATGGAAAGTTCTACTTGCATAGCATGTTCCGATTAGTCCACATCTATTTTAACTATGTGAAGAATTCTCAAATTTAGATAGATTAATCTTCAGTGAGGATCTTACCAAGATCTAATAAAATCAAAGGCTTGTATTCAAAGTTGAGAATGACTAGTTCCTGACTCAATTATTTGAGAATGCAATAAGTAATGGTGAAATGACTGGTTTTGGTTAAATTGTTGGTGGTTTGAAGGAAAGAAATACATTCTTACTATTGAACAGTCCCAAATAAATGAGAGGGGGGGTGAAACAATTATCTCAAGGTATATTTTTTAAATTAATTGATCTAGTAGCAATGTAAATCCACTCAAATGATTAAAACATAAATGAACAAGTAAACATATAATAAATATCATGCACAATAGACACCA
>MU227788.1:372250-399189 GCA_018584345.1 Thuja plicata
AGACACAACTCTTATTACAAATTATTTTGAAAAAACAATAAACTAACTAAAAAATAACTACCTAACTTTCAGATTTGGCTTTGGTCAAAAATCCAAAACACCTTGTGAAAAGCTAATATTTATGCTGGAGATAGGAAATTTGATTTCCCAAACTAGGTCATTTTTAGATTTTTAAAATTTGACCATCTTTATCCTCTGTCAAAATCATCTTTGTAGCAGGTCTAAATTCCAATATTTTATGAAGGCTTCGATTAGTTAGTTCTATTTATTTGTGTCATAAAGCTTCCTTTCTTTGATCTTTTTTTTATGGAGAAACATGCTTCTTGATAATGGATTGGGACTTCTAAATTATCAAAATTTAGGATACCACCACCCGAGATGGGAAAAACCATGGAGAAGCTAATTCTCATGTATATAAATACTGGTTAAGGTGATTTTTACAATGAAGGCTCACTCCCGAAATGCTCAATGTAGCTGGGCTCACTGTCGGTTAGGCTATCTGCCATAAATACAAAATAGATATTACAACCAATTTAAAAAATAGTCTTATAAAAAAACTTGAACTAATGTAATTGCATCTGTACATACATAGATTCAGTTATGGTTAATAGCATTGTAACTATTTGCAACAGATCCATATGAGAATCGATTGTTAAAGCCTTTCTATCTCTTTGTCCAAACTCTGTCTTAAATCTTCTTTCACTAACTATCACTTCACATAATTTCACAATCCATGTATGCTTCCTTTTCATCCACCATCATACATAACCAAAATGATGCTCTAAATATATACCCGTAGAAATGATATAACTCCATAATGATTCAGTCAACCAAACATGTTGGCATGAATGAAAAAATTAAAATATTTATTAAAACACATGTTATCGATGACCCAAATGATAGGTTGCACATAATATCTTCTCTCTACATTACCACAGGACCCATAGATAGGTCATACATAGGATAAGCACGTTACAAAACAAAATTACCAAAAGATAAACCTTTGAGGTACACAAAATTTATCCGGTGTCGATGGGAATGCCACAACCAAGACAATGTTTGGATATCATTAAATTTAGAACCAACCAAAAGAGCAAGAATAAATGCACCTATAACATACTGCATACAACATGAATATCTAGATAACAGGGATATCCAAAGAAAGCATTTGAAACTAGCAACCACTAGCAAAAAAATTGATCCTCATAATTATGTACTAATTGTCTTCAACAGATGTCTACCAAAAAAACTTCTATAATTAGAGTGACGATCAACATCACATAACTCATCAGCGAGGCATACATTATAGGGAGGAACAACAATGTATATCACTATATCACATCGTATACCATTTGGACCACAATATTATAGACAACATGTTTTTACATCAATGACAAAAATGTCAATCTAATTCAATGATCTCCCCCTTTGGCATTGATGGAAAAACACAAAAACTCCAAAAATCCCAAAAACTCCCCCTTTCTCAAGCAATATTTTTTTTTCTTCATCAATTTCTCCCCCTTTTATCCAGAAATGGAAAAGATCCAAAACAAGAATATATCAAGTAAAAATAACACTTTTCACAAGAAAAAATTTCTTGTATGATTCTTTCACAATGTGGAGAAACTTATTCCAAGCTTGCACTGTAGAATCCATTCGAGAACACAAATTTTCATGTAGAACCAACAAATCAATAAAATATGTTAGAGAAACACTATCTGAAGACGGGCATAGTTGTAAGAAATTCTCTGCATCTAAAAGTATCCCAGAGAGATGATCCAACCATACCTCAACAATTTCTTTTACCAACCAGAAATTCCTAACCACGTCTTCTCTTTGTCTCTAAACAAAAAAATAGTTCAAACTACAAAGCACCAACTCTTATTCTTTTTTTTCCATCCTTATCCTTGAAAAAGTCAAAATTTCTTACCAATCTCATTCAGCTCAGATTCAATGGCGTCAATTTTTATTCTAAAATCATCAATAGCAACGAGCCACTAGAGAAAATACTTATAGATGTCAACATTTCCTTGATGAACTTTTTTGTCTAACCAATATGTTTGTACAATTTTTATTTTGAATTGGCATATCTTTTCTCAATCGAATTTTCAATCTCATATCTTTTACTCATCCTTCTTCAATAACCTTTACCATATCATCTGGTAACAACTCGTAAAAAATATAAACAACAATACTTATTTTCAACATATAGTCCACTACAACATCTTCTATTCTAGGCCTACTGACCAGAGAGTAGGCATACCATATATCACCAATCTTATTAATTGCACCTTCTTATATCAAATAATAAATTTCATCTGAACCAAAAGAGTCATATTTAGATGAAGGCACAACTTACTTTTCTTCTTCTTCTTCTAATATATTAGTGATAACTTCCTTTCCTTTATAGCTAGTTTTCCTTCTTTTAGGTTTCGAAAGGGAACCACCAATGTCAACTTCTAATTCCTTCCTACAAAAGGAGGAACCCTCCTATAAAATACTAACATGCATAGCACCAGATAGTACTACACCAGAGTATAGACCCATTTGCAATGATAATAAATAAATTCTACAAGTATTTTCTTGGTCATCCAAATATTCAAAGTATCTACAAACTCGTTCACCGACAGGGATACCAGACAACCACACATCCTTTCTCAACAAAAATGAATTCAGAAGATAGAATACCAAACACATAAGCAAAGACCCAAAACATAAAGAGTATCCCTTAACCACAAACATTCTAATATTCTCCATTAGCATACTACATTTATCAAACTGTTCATTTTCCTTCACCATCTTATGTGCAAGATAAACATCAATAGCTGAAGTATAACCTTCATGATTTCAAAAGCAAATTTTGTAAGTGATTCCATATGTAACATACCTGACAGTAGAATTAGAAATAGTGTTAATCAGTAAAGATCGGGGGTCTTTGTCGATTCCAACACTACACAAACCAGTAATTGCATGAATGGATTCCTCAGTGATTGGATAGATTTTCTCCAGAATGATACTATCATTCTTTACTCTTCTTAACATAAATATTATAGACTCTTTGTTAGAAAACCAGGGGAATTCTCCCCAAAAATCCAAACCCAAGGTTGTGGCACTTTGTAACTACTCAAAACTTAACCTTTATTCTATTTCACTTAGCTTTCGATGACCATACATATCTAATTCAACTCCTTTCACCTTCTTCATAATATCGTCGCTAGATTCTCTAACAATCAACATGGATTCCATGTTTGCACTTGATTTTTTCCTTCTCAACTCTATAGCTCTACAACTCTTTGTTTTTCTTCTTTGCTGAATGTAAAAATGATTTTAAAACTCTGCCAATATATCTTTAATTTTTCATGGTGATTTCCCGCTGAAAAGTGCCTCGATGATGCTAGCAAATGTATTTCAAATTTTAATCAATCAAATAAAACATAATTACTCTGAAAAAAATATACCTTATTTTGCAGAGGGAGAACTGATAGAATAACCTTTGTAATACTCCCCCCTAAGCCAAGGTAGTTGGCTAAGTTATCAAAATGGCTTATTGAGATCTGGTGCCACAAACGAACTTCCTTCACTTGTTTCATTTTTCTTCCATACCATTACTATATTCTTCTTAGACCCTTTTGAATCAGAAGTATTCTTCTCACTTCTAGACCTTACCGGAGTGGCTACAAATTTGCATGTGTTAGCATAGTGTCCAATCTTACTGCATTTGAAACATCTAATATTTATTTGTCCCAAATTATCTGACTGGAATCTATATCTACACTTATTAGCTTTGTGACCATACTCATGACATAAATAGCAGTGACCATGAAAAATATTATTCATTCCATTTTTCTTATCCAGATTAGATAGCTAACTTCTATAATGAATCACCTTGTGACACTTATTAAATATTTTGTTCCATCTTGCTTCTACATATTACAACCTCATGTCCAAAATTTTTGCATTAAAAATAGAAACCATTAAATTATTAATACCTTTGAGCATTTGGTTGTTTGACCAAAGACTTCTTCCCCGGTGCATCAATTCTCGGGACCTTTCTTGTAACTTCATATTTAGCTTTAGGTTTCAACTGCTTTGTCATCACCCTTGATATTCTAATTAAACCTCTCATTGAAGAACCTAAGTCCTTCCTTATCCTTGTGAATCTTCTGCATTGACAAAAGTTTTTCCAGAACACTGCTCTCACATACCTTTGCTTATTATTTTAGCTTATTTATTTCTTGATTTAACTTAGCATTATCTTCAAATTTATGTTTGATGATATCTTTGAGATTTTCTTTGATCTTCTTGTAGTCCTTCAATTGTAATTTTAGATTTTCAATATTCTCTTTAGATTTCTTTATCTCTTGTCTAACTTCTTTGTGTCTTTCTTTGAATTTATGGATTTTCTCCCTTAGCTTAAAGATACACACATTTACCTCCTTGAGATTTTCTTTCAATTATTCATCCTCATATTTTGTGCATTCTATATCATCCAACATTGTCTTCATTTCTTCATCAAAATAAGATTCTTCATCCATTTGTTCAACCTACCAAGATCTCACTCAAGAGGTAAAGATTTATCTGCAAGGGTCCAAGCTCTGATACCAATTGTTGAACTATCTCAAATAACTAAGAGGGGGGTGAGTCATTTATGCCAAGATATTTTTAAACTTAATTGACCCTGTAGCAATATAAATCCACTCAAATGATTAAACCATAAATGAACAAGTAAACATATAAGAAACACCATGCATGATAGACACCAAATTTATGTGGAAAACCCAAGACGGGAAAAACCACATATAATCTAATTCTCATGTATATAGACATTGGTTAAGGTGACACCAGTTAAGGTGATTTTAACAGTGAAGGCTCACTACGGGTGCCCTCCCTGTCATTTGGGCTAATTTTCCTAAATACAAAATAACTATTATAACCAACACAAAAATTAATCTTATAAACAAAACTTGAACTAATGTAATTACATCTTCACATGCATGGATTTTGTTCCATTTAATAGAATTGTAACTATCTGCTGAAAATTCGAATGAGAATCGACTACAAAACCCTTTTCTATCTCTTCTCCCATACTTTGTATTAAATCTTGTTTCACTGATTATCACCTTGCATAATTTCACAATCCATTCCTGCTTCCTTTTCATCCACCATCATATAGAACCAATATTAATCTCTAAACATATACCTATACAAATTATATAACTCCATAATGAGTCTGTCAACCAAACATATGGGTACAACTAACAAAATTGAAATATTCATTAAAACACAACACGCTATCATCAGACACAAAAGATAGGTCACACATAGGATCTTCTCTCCACATTACCATGATACCCATAGATAGATCATACATAGGATAAGCATGTTATAAAACAAAATTACTGAAAGATAAACCTTTGAGGTACACAAAATATATTTTGGTATCGATGGGAATTCCACAACCAAGACCATGTCTGGATATAATTAAATTTGAAGCCAACCGGAAGAGAAAGAATAACTGCATTTGTAACATACTACATACATCATAAATATCCCGATAACAAGCATACTTGGAGAAATCATTTGAAACCAACAACCACTAGAAAAAAAATTCATCTTCATAATTTTGCACTAACCGTCTTCAACAAATGTCTACCAAAAATACTTCCATAACCAGAATGAGGATCAACATCACATAACTCATTAGAAATCTATACAATATAGGGAGGAAAAATAATGTATATCAACATATAACATCGTACACCATCCAGACCACATGTTTTGTCATCAATGAAAATAATGCCAATCGAATTCAACACTTACAATTGTTTTGATAAACACTTTCATTTTCAATTGAGATTTTTTAGTGAAACAAGCTATCTATAACGTTTGTGTTGAAACTAGGGTTTACTACAAATTGATGTGGAAGCGACCATTAATAGCTCAATCTAATTTGATATTTTTGTACCATCCTAAAAAGTAATCACTTAATTTATGTCCATTTTGGGACTATTTTTAGCCTACTTTAGTGTGTTTCTTATGGTAGGACCTCATATTGTACCTAAATGCATACTTAATTTAGATATAGGTCCTCTTCATTCCTCAAACTTGAGGTTGGCTCTAGTTTCTATGCATATTTTTCCATTTTCCATTCATTCACATAATTCATTTTCCACTTAGTTCCTTCACATGCATTTTGGATTTTGGGATTGGCTCTAATTTCGTTACAGACTGAGGTTTTCAAAGCTCATTCTTGGCACACAAACCTAGGTCCTAGGAAAACTTTGGCTGGACAAGGTCAAATCAAGTTAGCCTTGTCCTAGACAAGGTTGACCCAAGTGGACCTTGTCCTAGGGCTTTGGGCCCAATGTAGGTGTGTTTCTCCTAGGTGCTTAGTTCAGGTCAGCTAGTGATATCTGAGCCCTGAAATGTTTATAAATAGAGACCTCTTCTCTAATTTTCATATCACACACACATGAAATATATCATGCATTAATTGTGCAATCAAGATATTCAAGTGAAAGAAAGCATCCATTGAAGACAACCATTATCAAGATGTACATAGAAAATAATACATTTTGAAATGATGTGTGGGAATGTATATCTATCTATATACCTCAAAAAAAGGGGCCACAAAGGAAGATATGTCCTAAGAAAATCCCCTAGTTGGATCCAAGTTTGATTAATAAAACCCAAGTGATATATAGATATCAATGCAAAACAAGAATCTAACCAAGTGCTAAGAACGAAGATTGAATTTCCTATGTGTCAGGTATAGTCAACTAAGAAGGTAAAGACAATGCTAAAACTAATGAAATGGAACATATCTAGAATTTAAATGCTCAAATTATTTAATGAAATACACCAACTCACCTTTAAATGCTTGGAATGTGTGTTTTGAAACTTAGATCTGGAATTTTTCTCCTAAAACAGTACAGAAACTCGAACAGGACCAAATCTAGAACCAGAAACCCGAGATCTTAAAAACCCAGAAATATTTCTATCTCAGGACTATGATGACCTAGAGGGTGGATGGTGACATGCATAAAATCCACCCAAGTCAAGGCCAAAGTTGGCAATCCACCTGCTCTACAAGTTTTTCTGAAATCTAGATATGTGATAGTAAACTATTTCTGACGACTCTGAATCTAAATCCGCAAGTCTGTATACCTGAATCTGCAAGAGAAAAATGTTTGTTTGTTTTTTTGAATCTTGTACAAATAGAGGATATATCATCAAATGTGATAGAACAATCATACCAAGTCATGGATTCATGGATGTACATTTACTCATATGCTCAAATCAGATGTGCAATGCAAATAAAGAATGAATGAACATACTCTTCCTTGATAGCCAACACCACTATCTTCAAAGAAGGACACTATACCTTGAAAGGAACATGAAATATCATGGAATGGTGATTAAAATGCCTCCAATGAACTCCTTCAAAGCTCCTTGAATGTAAAAGATCTTGAAATCTTGAAGTCTTCAATGGTTGCAAAAGATCTTCAATGCTCCTAGGAAATGCTTATGAATGCTCTTGGAATGCTTGTAGACAAAATGAAAAAATCTTGAACCTATTTTCTTCCCAAAATTAAGTAATTAGACCTTCTTTTATACCAATTTTACGATCAAAATTGAAAAGGGTCGAGTGCACAAGGCAGGAGAAGAAATTAAAAACCCAAGAAGGGCCCAAAATCTTGAGGTACCCAATCTCGGGGGAAGCCGACCTTGGCCTCACCCCGAGGGCTAGGCCAACTTCAGCCTACCACTAAAGGTCTAGGCCAACCTCATCCTACCTGATGGGTTAGTCCATTGGGGGATAGTCTGAGATCTCGAGGACAAAGAAAAGAATAGTAAGAAATGGCAGAAAATATGGGCTTGATCTAGTACAAAAGTAAAGGCATATCCATAGGTCCATAAAGGCATTTTTAGGTCCAAATCATCCTACTAAGGAGGGATAAACATGTCTCAACATGGGTTCTTTAATTTTAAGATGATACATTTAGCCCCCACTTTAGCGGTAGTATGAGCCTAACTCAAACACTCGGTAAAGTAGATCAAAATACAAAAGATAACCTCATTATGACTAAGGAGACACGAAATCCATCAAGCCCGTAATAGACTTGAATCAGATTTTTAGATCAAAAATCATAACAAGAGAGATATCACTAACAAAAACAAAAACAAAAAGGGAGTGTGATTAACTCACCCAGTAAGATGTGTGTGTCTTACTATGAACCACACCAAAAGGCAATGTTGCAGTAAAAGATGGCATTGAACAACCTAGCAAACTTGTGTGCATGCTAGTTAACCTATCAAGGATTCACCCTCAGGAAACTATATTTCCAAAAGAGAAAAATTATAAAAGGCGATCCAAATATAAGGATGTGTGTATCCTTAAGGGATCAGAAAGAGATGCAACTGTAGGGGACCAAGCCTTCTTGATTGTTAGTAATCCAATAAGATATCCAAAAGAGAATTGATCCTTTAGGAATGTTTATTAATCCATAAAGGGATTCAAAGAAGAAAAAAATTTCATAGTGCATGTGTGAAAAATGTGAGCAAAGTGTATGCCCTCATGTTAAAGCAATTGCAAGTGCCTAAATGGGAGAAATATTTTTAACGAAGTGTACATGCATCCACTAGAGACATTTCCACTGTGAAATGCCCCCAAGAGAAGACATATCAAGGGAAAAAGGTACATAACAAAAAGAAAGAGTATGAAGGGATCTACTAAATTTTGGGTCAGTATGATCATAAGATAATATATGAAATATTATGTCAAATCAAATGTCATCATTCCCCAAAGGAATTAGAACTATAACACAATGGATGAAAAGCACGTAAGAGTTACGAAGAAGCATCTTTTGGGGCTGATATCACGAAGGCCAAAAAGATTCGGTGCCACCATGTCGCAATATCCCAAGTGGACTACACAAAGGCACATTTACAAACAATAGCTCACATAAAACACAACAAATAATGACATATAGAAGAAGAAATATACAAATAGAAGAATGATTAAAATATTTTGATTCCTTTATCACCTTGTGCCAATAGAGCAGCAAGGATCGTTTAAACAAATATAAACAAAACATATAACAAGCAACACATCATGGGGGAAACACAACACAATAGGAAAAGACACAAAGACTACCATACTAGAGAATCCAATCAAATGCATCGCCTACCCCCTACCTTGGTCTGTATCATTTAGGAAAGGTGGGAAACTCGCAAGAGGATAAATATCCAACACAGTAGGAATATTAGCTAATTCCAAAAAAGGACCATGTTGTGAGTCGTTGTGTTCAATACAAGGAGTGATTGATAATTGTTTTCAAAGAATGTCAGAAGAATCATGATCAAGATCAATAGTCTCATATTCATCAAAATCACTAGCATTTAAATTATTGTTAGGATCAATAGTATCATCAAGGGTATCTTCTTCATCAAGATTAATCACAATAGAATCAAAAATACAAATAGAATCGTCTTGTTTATTAATTTGAATAGTTTTATGATTATTAACTTCCTCCACAGGCTCAGGCATGGGTTGGTCAAAGGAAGGTAAAATGTTTTGGGAAGCATGTGCATGTGCCTTGTCTTTAGCTATATGCTTTTGTGACGGTCACAAGCATGTCAATTATGCTTGGTCTTTCTAGAGATATAAGGTCGAGTGGGATCAACAAACACTGGGTCATTTTCTCTTTGTGAAGGGGGAACTTAAGGAACCACACTAGGTTGAGAGATAGTAACAGGAGGTTTCTCAGTAGAAGTTAAAGAATCAGACAATAGAGGTACCGGTGGAATAGGTAAAAGACCACGGGTAGGATCAAGCTTGGGTAATCTCAATTCAATGATATTTATATGTTTAAAGGCCTGATAAGATCAGAAAATATAATCAGGGTGGGTTGGAGGTGTCGCAGGTAAAGAAGGACAAAACAAATCAAGATCAACATAGTCTCGAGGCCTAGAAGGATGATAAAGACTATGGTTAATGGTCTTGATCTTGCCATCATGAGGAAACTTAAGGAATTTGTGGATAGGAGAAGCTATGGCTTGCATAGAGGACAACCAAGGAAAACCAAGCTTAATGTGAAATTGATCGGAAGTAGGGATGACAAAAAAGGTAGCAACCACAACTTTACCATAGAGTTCTACATGGAAGGAAATAGAACCATGAAAACGATAAATAAAGCCATTATAAGTATGAATCCAAGTGTTTGTCATATCATAGAAATCTTGTTGCAGGTGTTTACTAAAAAGATGCTCTTCAGTTATCACATTCACCATGGAAGTAGGGTCAATAAGAGTACCCTAGGAAGGTGTTTTAGCAACCCTAGTAGCAATATAAAGAGGACCATCAAGAGCTTTAGTCATTTCAGAATGGTCAAACGCAATAAGAAGTTTTCTACTAGGTTGGGTTTTCAATTTAGGCAGGGGTTGAGGTTTAGGAAAGGGGTCATGTTCAACATTGTTGACAACATGGCTACCTTCTTCCACCTTTTCATCATAGACAATCTATGTAGAAGAGGAAGAAGGTTCGGCAATGGTGTTGGTAAAGTGAGAAGGTAAAGGATTGACATAAGTATGCAGGTTTTGGTTAGGAGGTGTTATGGATTTGTTTCCATGGCTAGCATTAGCATCAATAGATATAGCATTGGAATCAATCAGGTCTTGGATAGCATTCTTCAAGGAATAACACCTCTCAGTGTCATGGCCAGGATGATGCTGGTATTGACAAAAAAATTTAGAATCAAAGGACTTAGAAGCCATCATTGTCAGATTAACAGGTCTAATAGGGGGAATTTTAATGTTATTGGCATTTAACAAATTTTCCATGACAATTTGCAAAGAGTCAGATAAAGGATTATATTTACAATTAGGGAAAAAAATAGAGGAAGAAGAAGAAGCACCCATGGATGAAACAACCACTTGTTCATCTACTAAATTTGGTGCTTTGTTGATATTGATATAGTTGTTAGGTTTATGTAACTTATTCAGGCAGGAGGTGGCATCACTTTTATCAACAAGTACAGGATCCATTGGAGTGGTGCTCTCAAATTGACTCATTTGTAGTTGATAATGGTGAAGTGCAGCACAAAGTTGGGAAAAGGAAGTAAACTCAGTAAGCATAATCTTATCTCTAATGTCTTTTTGTAAATTAGCAATAAAAATGTGTTGTATATCAATGTCAGGCACGGGATAAGAAATCTGAGCATACAAATGTTTAAATCTACCAATAAAGCCACTAAATGTTTCTTTAAATACATGTTTTAAATGCATTAAGTTAGTCAAAGAAACTTGAGGACCAATATTGTTTTGAAATTGTTGAATGAAAACATTAGCAAGTTTTTGAAAGGAATCAACAGAATAGGGAGGTAAAGAATAGTACCACTGCAAGGCCTTATCTCCAAAGTTCCTAGTAAACAACTAGGTCATAAGCCTATGATCATGGGAAAAGTCACTACATAGGGTTTGAAAGGTCCTAACATGAGTCACAGGGTCACCCTTACCATTATAAGTGTCAAGATGAGCCATGACAACCTGTTGAGGGACAATCGCATGGATAATATCTAAGGATAAAGGATTAGCAATGTCACATGTAGGCACATTAAACTTGGATTGAGTGAATTAAGCAAGTTGTTGTTGCAAGGACAAAATAGTTTAAGAAATACGAACGATGGTGGAAACATTAGAGGAAATAGTAGGCATGGACGCATTGGCTACACTAGGAAAAGAGTGGGAAGTAGTAGAAACAATGGAAGTACTAGGAGGAACACTTGAAATAGTTGTAGGAAGAGGATTAGAATATGTAAAAGGCACACTATGATAAGAAGGCATAGAGGCATGCAATGAAATAGGTGGAACACTCACAAGAAGAGATGGAATGGAGGAATTAGGAAGACTCACATGTATATAATTAGAAAATTTCATGGATGTGGTCATAAGAGGCAGGACATAAGTAGGAATGCTAGGAATAGGAATGGAGTTAGGCAAAGAAGGTTCAACAGTTGTAGCAGGTGGAACATAGCCTAACTCCTAGGCACATTCGGCTAAAGGTTTAACATTAGAAACAAAAAGGTGAGAGATACCATGCAAGATATTAATACCATTTTCATCATTGTGTATAAATTTCCTTAAGGCTTTATTAGCGGCAATAGTGTCAGGATTATGATTCTCTTGAATACGCCAACTTTCCATCTTTTCAAGGTCACTAGTGAGCTTTTAAATTTGGGAAGGAGGAACTCTTAAAGCTTCATCTTCATCATGGTAAGAATGAGAATAGTTATCCTCCAAGGAAGGATTAGGATAAGGAGGGATCATGTTATCATCAAGGTTCCTAGGGAAGAAAGAAGAATCTGGATCAAAAGAACCCATGAGTCTACGACTTCTTCTAATGAGGATAAAATAGGTTGGACTTAAAGTAATAAAGATCATACAAAAAGGAAGGAAAATATAAAGGGAGATAACACAAAGGTTTTTCAAGAACCAAAATGAGATCTAACCACAACAAAGCATGAACAATAAAGCTAAATCCAATGATTGTATAAAATATAAAGAAGACACAATGCATAAAGCGGTATCTAAAATATTAACTTTAACCACAACAAAAGGAATACAAGGCATGTAAGTTATGGGTTCACCAAAATTTATATGTTTAACTCAAACATATAATGTAAAGATCATCCAACTATAAAATCAAAAGGTAATATGCATGAAATTGTCGGGTTCACCAAAATGTATATAGAAAAATATACATTTTGAAAATGATGTGTGGGAATGTATATTTATCTATATACCTCAAGAAAAGGGGCCACAAAGGAGGATATATCCTAATAAAATCCCCTAGTTGGATCCAATTTAGATTAATACAACCCAAGTGATATAGGGGTATCAATGCAAAACAAGAATTTAACCAAGTGCTAAGAAAATAGATGCAATTTCCTATGTGTCAGGTATAGTCAACTAAGAAGGTAAAGACAATGCTAAAACTAATGAAATAGAAAATATCTTAAATGTAAATACTTAAATTATTTAATAAAATTCCCCAAATCACCTTTAAATGCTTGGAATATCTATTTTCAAACTCAAATCTGCAATTCTTCTCTCAAAACAGCACAAAAACCCGAACATGACCAAATTTGGAACCAGAAACCCGAGATCTTCAAAACCCAGAAATATTTCTATCTCGGGACTATGTTGACCTAGAGGGTGGATGGTGAAATGCATAAAATCCACCCAGGAATAGACCAAACTTTGCATCCACCTGCTCTGCAAGTTTTTCTGGAATCTAGATCTGTGACGGTAACTTGTTTCCAACGACTCTGAATACGAATCTGCAAGTCTGTATACTTGAATCTGCAAGAGAAAAATGTTTTTTTTGTTGGGGAGGGGATTGCCTCGGTCAAGCCCCAGTTTAAGAATTAACCTTCATTGTAAATGTATGTAAATGAAAAGCAAATGTACAAATTCACCTTACTATGTAGAAACCTTCGCAGAGGATCCAGATCCATAATCCAAAAGGATGTAGAAGTGCTAAATTTTGTTGAATCTTGTAGGAATGTAGGATATCTCATCAAATGTAATATATCAATCAATCATACCAAGTCATGGATTCATGGATGTAGATGTACTCATATTCTCAAATCGGATGTGCAAATGCAAATGAAGAATGAATGAACAAACCCTTCCTTGATAGCCAACTCCACTATCTTCAAAGAAGGAAGCTAGACCTTGAAAGGAACATGAATGATCATGGAATGATTATTAAAACTCCTCCAATGAACTCCTTCAAATCTCCTTGAATGAAAAATATCTTGAAATCTTAAAGTCTTCAATGGTTGCAAAATATCTCCTTCAATGCTCCTAGGAAATGTTTATGAATGCTTGTAGACAAAATGAAAAAACCCTTGAACCTCTTTTCTTCCCAAAATGAATTAATTAGGCATTCTTTTATACCAATTTCATGGTCAAAATCAAAAAGGGCCAACTACAAAAGGCAGGAGATTGAAAATCTGAGAAGGGCCCAGAATCTGGAGGTGCCCAACCTCGAGGGGAGGCCGACCTTGGCCTCACCCCAAGGGCTAGGCTTACTTCGGCCTACCCCTAAAGTACTAGGTCAACCTCATCCTACTCCTTGATGGTTCATTCCAATGGGGGATAGTCTGGGATCTCGGGGACAAAGAAAAGAACAGCGGGCAAGGGCAAAAAATAAGGGCCTGATCTAGCACAAAAGAATAAGTACATCCATAGGTCCATAAAGGAATTTAAATTATCTCCAAATCATCCTACTAAGGAGGGATAAATATTTCTCAACATGGGTGCTTCCATCTTAAGATGATACACAAGCATACAAGGCATTTCCTTTCATAGATCTATCTCGTTTCCCTATTTAAGGCCAAGCAAAGGAGTTTGACATCAAGCAAGGAGATCTAAATTCATCTGTTAATTCCTCTTTTCTCTCTTCTTCAATTGAACATTGTGGAGAATCACAACATCTAATACATGAGGTTTTTTCTTACATGATTTCATTTTGGTTTTTATGTTGAGGCAAAGCTAGTGCATCAACATTCTTGATCACATACTTAAAGACAATTGCATCTACATAGTATGATATACTCCATTATTTAGATCTAATATCAACTACATGTATACAATATTTCAATTAAAGGTTGATTCCTATATATGGTTTTTAATAAGGAAAAGCCCTCCCCCAACCTTCTTTCCCTTCTTTTCTATGTGCAGGAACAGATTTTTGGAGTTTTGGATCTAGATTTTGGAAGTTTCAAAACTAGTGGTAGGTCCTTCACATATTTCATCATATTTGGAGTCTCCAGGACAAGGTAGACTTTCTTATACAAGGTTTATTTTCTTGGACAAGGTCAAATTTTTTTGACATAGTCCTTTAGATCTAATATTTTCACAGTTAGAAGTTACAGGTGTAAGAGTGCTAGGTCTAGAACTATTTCTAATTCTAACAGTTCTATGACAGTCAAAACCAAATTTTAAGATCAATCCCCCTCTCCTAGATTTAAGGTGAGTTCCTACTTTCTATTTCCCCCTTTCACTTTCTTTCATAGATAAGATTCACATTTACATATCATAGTTGCATATCATTATCATCTTTATCATAAGAAATCACCAAAACTACACATTTTGTAATCACGAATTTGCACACTTACTCTCTTGGTTTTGCTAATCGGATTTACTTTGTTGGGATTTTTGTATTCCAACGTATGTATAACTTGGTGGTATACCATTAATAAATATTTTCCACATCACATTTTGGTGAACCTGGCACTTTCATGCATTCTACTTTATGATTTGTAGTTTGATCTTCTTTATGCGATCTCCTTTGCAAGAATTGTAGTACCAAGTCTTTACATCATATCTTTACATTGTATAGGTTCCAATTCTGATTTTTGTGTTAGATCAACTTTGGTTTATTTTTTTATAGAGCCTTATAAATTGGATTGGCATGTGATAACCTATATTGTTACATTTCTCCTTACTTCTCTTTAACAAATGCATGAAGTGAATTATACTATTTTACATTTTATTATGTGTGTATTCCTTCATGGTATTCTTACGTATGGTGTTATGAAGATAACCAACATATCTCTCCCTTATAAGACATATTTAAGGATCTCATGTGCTTTCATCATTCAAATATTAATAAAATGTATGGATTATGTTCATGAACCTAAAGATAAACCTTTTAATTATACTCCTATAGTTCTTACTAATCTTGATCTAGTTCCTAATGATCCCATTATAGAAATACCTAGATCTCTTCCTCCTCACCCTATTATAATGAGTATCCTTAAGGAAGCTAGGATATGTAATTCCTTGGATGATATTAGAAAATTTTCCTTAGATGATTTCCCTTCGAGGATATTGAATAATTTGGACAATACTTCTTCTACACTTAAGGATGATAAGGATAGTAATCAAGATTTCCCTCGAAAGAATATTCCTGCCTCTTCACACTCTCAAAATTCTCACATTGAATTTTATTCACCTTTGGGATATGATCTAGGAACCGATATCAATGAATGTGGAATTAATATTCTTGTAGATCCTTCTACACAATTCAATTTCATAACTCAAGGTCCTACTTCACCTCAATCCTCTCAACCAAAATTATATTTTGATATTCTTTTTCCAATTGCATTACCTTTTAATGAACGCCCATCGTTAGCCAAAAAAAACTATGGGAAGATTAAAAATCATCCTATCCTTAAATTCCCTTATCAAAAATTTCCAAAAAATCAAAAACCTATTAATGGTAAGTTTTTGTGTGCCTACCATCATACTTATGAACATTCTCTTGTGGATTGTCTAAGGTTTAAAAGGTTTATTAGAGATTTGGTTGATAAAGGCCTTCTCCCTTTAACACCGGATATCATAAAATTTATTTATATCATACCTTAGCAATAATTTTTTCTATTATGTCACTCTCCATTATACAAACCTCTTTTTGTAATGAGCTTGAGGGAATCATAATAGGAACTCCTTCTTTCTATCTATATCGGGGGAAATGGATCAGCATTTCTTCATTCATTGAGGGATACATTTTCTCCCTTTGTTAGAAAGTTTCTTAATATAATGACATCCTTCTGGCATGTATTTTTTATGCTTTCTTGAGAGCGCATATCTTTTATATACGAGAAACCATTCATGTCTTCACTTTCTTTTAATCTTCTCATTCAATGTATCCAATATACGTTGTAACTTTGCATTTATTTTGAACTATGATGTTCTCTCTTGCATGAATTTGTTTCCTTCACACACAGTTGCAACCTTATGCTTGAAATTTTTTATCTATTTATTACTTAGAGCGTATAGTGGATTTCTTTCCTTTTCTCCTTTCATAGGATCAATTATCTCTTTGTTGTTGGTCTCTTTTATATTATAATTCCCTTTCATGTACAAGCTTGTTATTTAGGATCTTTCTCCTTAATGAGATTAGTATCCTCCTTTAAATCCCTTCCCTGCTTGGAAGTGCATATCTTGTATAATTGAGGTTGACAACTCAGAACATAAGGTGGCATCCTTCTCCTTATTTTTCATCTCTGTGGATTTTCTATAGTTTCATGATGGTACATTCTTTTTGGCATGAGATCCTTTGTTTCACACAAAGATCCGAAAATATTTTCTTAAAATCCATTTTTAATGCCTCAAAGGGGCATGTCTATCATTTTCATCAGCAGTCCTTCATTTATTTCCTTGATGACTTTACTACTTTATATGTGATGTCTTTTCTAGCGTCATATGTCTCATTTACATTAGGAGTTTTCTCTAGTTTGCAACTTATTTTGCTTGGAATTGCATATCTATTATGGAGTAACTATCATTAAGGGTGTATTATATACTTTTTCTTTCCTTCACACTTGGGGGGAAAGATTGATTGTATATTATTTTTGTCTTTTGTCTAAGGATCTATGTTTCTTAGTACAGTGGCATTTATGTATCATATGACATTATTTTCTAATAAAGATTTAACCGTTCTGATGCAGGATTCTCTCTTATATAATATGTGTGCATCCTTGATCACAACCTCTTCTTTATTTGCAAAAATGTGTTTATTATAAACAACTTCCCTTACTTTGGGTTTCAAATTTTGTCATCCTTCATCAAGAATCTCTATTTTACATACCAATAGTGGGCTAAATGGGTGCATCCTTGTTCTCTTTCCCCTCTTTTTCTTGAAGATGATATCTTTGTTCAAGAACTCCTCTTGATGTTAGGTGTCTTGTAATCCAAGATCTCTTCCTTTCAAGGGTCTCTTCCCACAAGCAGTATATCCTTTCATGATTATCTACATTCTTATCTCATATGAGTGAACACTCTTAGCTAAGGTTATGGCATACATTTTTGTTTTAAAGATATCGTATTTTTGTTTGAAGTAGGTATCCTTGATTCTCTTCCTTATATTCCTCCTACATTTCCATCATAAGGATGGAGGCATACATACGGCTTCCCTTGTACATTACATTGATCAATAAACTAATCACTTTTCATGAATTCACATGGAAATTTCCATAAAGACTAATCCTTGAACATAGATTCATATGGAATTTCTAAGATTAATCCCTAGACAATGATTCATACAGAATTTCCACAAGACCAATCCCCAAACATGGATTCATACAGAATTTCCATAAGATTAATCCCTAGACATGGATCCACATGGAGATGATGGTTTCCATAAGACTGATCCTTACAAGTTGCCCTATGTGCAAATTTTCCAAGGTAGAATTGACTGGCATAATACAATTTGCTAGACCGTCAATTATCCTTCCTCTCTCTTGTCTCCCCATGGATCACCTAAAAATAAAACAATTTTCTATGTATGTTGGATTCATGGTCTCTCTCTCTTCACTCTCACGATTATGCTAGTAGGTTAGACCATGAATTTGGTATCATCTTTGGGTGATGCTCTTTTTCTTCCTATGTGATCACCTGTGCACTTGCAATAGCTTTCCATACATGATATTAGTGGATGGGACATTTCTGGCCGAGGTCTTCTTCATTAGTTGATTGGATTTTTTTAAGTTCTTTTTGTGTCTTTTGTCTTTGCTTTTGCTATTTGATTTTTGCTTTTTGTTTTCATGCCCTTGTGCATGGATGTGGAGCTAAGATCCTTGGTTTTGGGGATTATGTTCTTAAACTTAGTGATGTCTTATCTCTTTGCAATTTGCCTATCATCTCTCTCTCATCTTTTCTTCTATCTTTTCCTTTATCGTGAGTATGAGTTTGTCTCATACTCTACTAAAGTGGGGGCTAAATGTACCATCCTAAAAATTAAGCACTCAATTTATGTACATTTTGGGACCATTTTTGGCCTACTTTAGTGTGTTTCTTATGGTAGGACATCATATTGTACCTAAATGCATACTTAATTCAGACATAGGTCCTCCTCCTTCTGCAAAAGGTTGGCTTTAGTTTCTATGAATATTTTTCCCTTTCCATCCATTCACATAATTTTTTTTCCACTTAGGTCCTTTACATGCATTTTGGATTTTGGGATTGGCCCTGATTTCCCAACAAAATAAGGTTTTCAAAGCTCCTTCTTGGCACACAACCCTAGGTCACAAGCAAACATTTCCTAGATAAGGTCAACTAAATTTGGCCTTGTCCTAGACAAGGTCAACTCAAGTCACCATTGTCCTAGAGATTTTCATTTTAGTAGGCTTCAAGCCTAGTGCGGTGGTGTTTCTCCTAGGTGCTTAATTTAGGTCGGTTGGTGATATTTGAGCCCCTAAATGTGTATAAAAGGAGACCTTCACATCACACACACACACATGCAAGCTATCATACATTCATTGTATATTCATAAGATTCAAGTGGAAGCAATCATCCATTGAAGGAAACCATTATCAAGCATATTGGGAATTTCCTTTCATAGATATAGCTCTTTTCCCTATTGAAGGCCAAGCAAAGGAGTTTGACATCAAAGAAGGAGATCTATATTGATGCATAAAGTATTCCTCTTTTCTCTCTTCTTAAATTCAACATTGTGGCAAATTACAAAATATACTACATGAGGTTTTATCTTACACGATTTCCTTTTTGTTTTTGTGTTGAGTCAAAGCTATTGCATCAACAATCTTGATCACATACTTAGAGATAATTGCATCTACATGGTATGATATACTCCATTGTTTAGATCTAATCTCAGCTACATGTTAGCATTCTTTCAATTACATTTATTTTAATTCAAGTTTGATTCCTATACAAAGGTTTGACTAAGGAAAACCCCTCCCCCAACCTTCATTCCCTTATTTTCTATGTGTAGGAACATATTTTTAGAGTTTCGGATCCAGATTTTGGGATTTTCAAAACCAGTGGCAGATCCTTCACATATTTCATTAGATTTGGAGTCTCCAAGACAAGGTTGACTATCTTGGACAAGCTAGAATTTTTTTATATAGTCCTTTGTATCTGAGATTTTCACAGTCAGAAGTTACAACTGTCAAAGTGTCAAATCCATAACCATTTCTAATTTTGATTGTTCTATGATAGTCAAAACTAGATTTGAAGATCATTCCTCCTCTCCTAGCTTCAAGGAGAGTTACACGTTTTTTTTTCCACTTGCACTTTCTTTCATGGACGAGATTCACATTTACATATCAGATTTACATATCATTGTCATTTTATCATAAGGAATCACCAAAACTACACATTGTGCAATCACAATTTTGCACCCTTACTCTCTTGGTTGTGCTAACCGAATTTACTTTGTTGAGATTTTTGTATTCCAATGTATATATAACTTGGTGGTCTACCATTGATCACAATTTTACACATCACATTTTGGTGAACTTGATGCTTTAATGCATTATACTTTCTTATTTGGTAATTAGATCTTCTTTATGTGATCTCCTTTGCAAGAATTGTAGTACCAAGCCTTTACATCATATCCTTACATTGTATAGGTTCCACTTCTAATTTTTGTGTTAGATAAAATTTGGTGTCTTTCATTATGGAGATTTATAAATTGTATTGTCATGTGATAGTCTATGTTGTTACCTTTCTCCTTACTTCTCTTTATCAAATGTATGAAGTGAATCGTATTATTTTGCATTTCATTATATTTTTATTCCTTAATGGTATTCTTACATGTGGAATCGTGAAGATAACCAACATATCTCTCCCTTATAAGACATATTTCAAGATCTCATGTTCTTTCATCATTCAAATATTAACAAAATATATGGATTATTTTGATGACCCTAAAGACAAACCTTTTAATTCCACTCTTATAGTGCCTACTAATCCTGATCTAGTTCCTAATGATCCCATTATATAAAGACCTAGATCTCCTCCTTCTCACCCTATTATAAATAGTATCCTTGATGAATCTAGCATATGTAATTTCTTGGATGATCTTAGAAATTTGTTCTTATTTGATTTCCCTTTGAGTATATTGAATAATTTGGACAATACTTCTTCTACACTTAATGATGATAAGGCTAGTAATCGGGATTTCCCTCCAAATAATATATCAACATAATATTTCTGCCTCTTCACACTCTCAAAACTCCCACACTAAATTTTATTCACCATTGAGATATGATCTAGGACCTGGTATTAATGAATGTGGACTAATATTCCTATAGATCCTTCTACAAAATTCTATTTCATAACTCAAGGTTGTACTTCACCTCAGTCCTCTCAACCAAAATCTTCTTTTGATATTCTTTTTCCAATTGTATTACCTTTAAATGAACGTCTGTCGTAAGCCAAAAGAATCCATGGGAAGATTAAAAAATATCCTAGCGTTAAATTCCCTTATCAAAAATTTCCACAAGATCAAAAACCTATTAATTGTAAGTTTTTGTTTTCCTACCATCATACTAATGAACATTCTCTTGCGGACTGTCTAAGGTTTAAAAGATTTATTAGAGATTTGGTTGCTAAAGGTCTTCTCCCTTTAACACTGGATATCATACAATTTATTTATATCATACCTTAGCAACCCTTTTTTCCTATTATGTCACTCTCCATTATGAAAACCTCTTTTTTTAATGAGCTTGAGGGAACCATAATAGGAAATCCTTCTTTATCTCTCAACCAAGGGGGAAAGGGATCATCATTTCTTCATTCTTTGAGGGATACATTTTCTCCCTTTGTAAGCAAGTTTCTTATATATAATGAAATCCGTATGGCATGCATTTGTTATGCTTGCTTGAGAGAACATATATTTTATATTTGAGAAACCATTTAGGGAGTATGGTGTGTCTTCCCTTTCTTTCTCTCTTCTCATTCGATGTATCCAATGTCCATTGTGACTTTTTATTTGTTTATACTATGATGTTCTCTCTTGCATGGATTTGTTACCTTCACACACAGTTTCAACCTTACGCTTGAAATTATTTATCTATTTATTAGTTAGGGTGTATATTAGATTTATTTCATTTTCTCCTTTTGTAGGATTCATTATCTCTTTGTTGTTCATCTATTTTATAATATGATGTCCTTTCATATACGGACTTGTTGTCTAGGATCTTTCTCCTTAATGAGATTACTATCCTCCTTACAATTTATTCCCTTCTTGAAAGTGAATATCATGTATAATTGAGGTTGACCACTAAATATTCATAAGGTAGTATCCTTCTTAACCTTCCTTTTCATCTCTCTGGATTTACTATTATTTTATGATGGTACTTTCTTTTTGGCATGAGATCCTTTTTTCATGCAAGATCCAAACATCTTTTCTTAAAAACCCTTTTTCATGCCTAAAAAGGAATGTCTATCATTTTCATCCTCACTCTTTCTTTTCTTTCCTTGATGACTTGTTTACTTTATATGTGATGTCTTTTCTAGCATCCTATGTTTGTTTTACATTAGGATTTTTCTCTGATAGGCAGCTTATTTTGCTTGGAATTTCATATCTATTGTGGAGTAACTATTATTAAGGGTGTATTATATACTTTGTCTTTCCTTCACACTTGAGGGGAAATATTTCTTGTATATTCTTTTTCTCTTTTCTCTAAGGATCTACTTTCCTTAGTATAGTGGCATTTCTTTATCATGTGACATTATTTTCTTATAAAGAATTGATCGTTCTGATGTGGGTTTGTCTCTTAAATAAGAGGTGTGCATCCTTGATCACAACATATTCTTTATATGAAAAAATATGTTTACTATAAAAACCTTCCCTTACTTTGGGTTTCAAAGTTTGGCATCCTTCACCAAGAATCTCTATTTCACCTAGCAATATGGGACTAAATGGGTGCATTCTTGTTCTCTTCCTACTCTTTGTTTGAAGATGATATCTCTGTTCAAGAAATCCTCTTCAAGGTAGGTGTCTTGTAAGCCAAGGTCTCTTCCTTTCAAGGGTATCTTCCCACAAGCGGGATATCCTTTAACAATTATCTATTTTCTTAGCTCAGAAGAGTGAACACTCTTAGCTAAGTCCATGGCATACATTGTTGTTTTAAGGATATCTTCATGTTGTTAGAAGTAGGTATCCTTCATTCTCTTCCTTATAAAGCATCCTACGTTTTCACCATAAGAATAGGGGCATACATACAGCCTCCCTTATACATTACATTTATCCATAGATTGATCACTTTTCACAGATTCACGTGGAATTTCCATAAAGAATAATCCTTGAACATGGATTCATACAGAATTTCTAAGACTAGTCCCTAGACAAGGATTCATATAGAATTTCCACAAGACAAATCCCTGAACATGGATTCATATGGAATTTCTATAAGACTAATACCTAGGCATAGATCCACATGGAGACGATGGTTTCCATAAGACTGATCCCCACAAGCCACCCTGTGCGCAATTTTTTCAAGGTAGAATCGACTGGCATAATACAATTCCCTAAACCATCAATTATCCTTACTCTTTATTCACTCCCCATATATCACCTAAGCATAACACAATTTTCTATGTGTGTTAGATTCATAGTCTCTCTCTCTTTGCTCTCATGATTGTGCTAGTATGTTAGACCATGGAGTTGGTATCATCTCTGGGCGATGTTCTTGTTCTTCCTATGCGATCATTTGTGCTCTTGAAATTGCTTTCTAGACATGATATTAGTGAATGGGACATTTCTAGCCAGTTTTCCTACACAAGTTAATTTGGAGTTTTGTTTTAGTTATTTTTGTGTCTTTTTTCTTTGCTTTTGGTTTTTTATTCTTTCTTTTTTTTCATGCCCTTTTCCATGGATGTGGAGTCAAGATCATTTTTTTTGGGGGCTTATGTCGTTAAACTTAGTGATGTCTTATCTCTTTGCAAATCACATCATCTCTCTCTAATATTTTCTTCTATAATTTCCTTTACCGTGCACATGAGTTTGTCTCATACTCCTGCTAAAGCGGTAGATAAATGTACCATCCTAAAAAGTAAGCACTCAATTTATGTACATTTTGGGATGATTTGTAGCCTACTTTAATGTTTTTCTTACGGTGGGACCTCATATTGTACCTAAATGCATACTCAATTCAGATATAGGTCATCCTCCTTCAAACTTGAGGTTGGATCTAGGTTTCTATGCATATTTTTCCCTTTTCCATCCATTCACATAATTCATTTTTCCACTTAGGTCCTTTACATGCATTTTGGATTTCAGGATTGGCCCTGATTTCCTGACAGACTGAGGTTTCCAAAGCTCGTTCTTGGCACACAACCCTAGGTCCCAAGAAAAATTTGCCTAGACAAGGTTGACTCAAGTCTTTCTTGTCCTAGACAAGTTCAACCCAATTCGGCCTTGTCCTATGGCTTTTCGCTTTAGTGGGCTTTGGGCCCGATATAGGGGTGTTTCTCCTAGGTTCTTAATTGAGGTCGGCTGGTGATTTATGAGCCCCAAAATGTGTTTAAAAGGAGACCTCTTCCTCTCATTTTCACATCACACACATATTCAAGCTATCATACATTCATTGTGTATTCAAGGTTTTAAAGTGAAAGCAAGCATCCATTGAAGGCAACCATTATCAAGCATACAAGGCAATCCCTTTCGTAGATCTATTTTTTTATTCCTATTGAAGGCCAAGCAAAGGAGTTTGACATCAAGGAAGGAGATCTACATTCATCCATCAAATCTTCCTCTTTTTTCTCTTCTTCAATTCAACATTGTGGCGAATTACAACATCTACTACATGAGGTTTTATCTTACATGATTTCCTTTTGGTTTTTGTGTTGAGTCAAAGCTATTGCATCAACATTCTTGATCATGTACTTAGAGACAATGGCATCTACATGGTATGATATACTCCATTGTTTAGATCTAATCTCAGCTACATTTTAGAATTCTTTCAATTACTATTATTTCAATTCAAGGTTGATTCATGTACAGGGGTTCGACTAAGGTAAACCCCTCCCTACAACCTTCTTTCCCTTCTTTTCTATGTGTAGGAACAGATTTTTGGAGTTTCAGATCCGAATTTCAGGAGTTTCAGAACCAATGGTAGATCTTTCACAGATTTGGAGTCTCTATGACAAGGTCAACTTTATTGGAAAATGTCTACTTTGTTCGACATAGTCCTTTCAATTTTAGATTTTTATAGTCAGAAGTTACAGGTGTCAGAGTGTCAGATCTAGAACCACTTCTGATTTTGACGGTTCTCTGAAAAACTAGATTTCAAGATCAATCCTCCTCTACTAGATTCAAGGTGGGTTTCCCATTTCTATTTTCCCTTTTATATTTATTTCATATATCATATTCACATTTACATATCATTGTCATCTTTATCATAAGGAATCGCTAAAAGTCCACATTGTGTAATCACAAATTTGCACCCTTACTCTCTTGGTTGTGCTAATCAAATTTACTTTTTTGGGATTTTTGTATTCCAATGTATGTATAACTTAGTGGTCTACCATTGATCACCATTTTCCACATCACAATTGCTAAATTTAATGTTTTCATCTTGTAACTATAAGTATAAACTAGTTTTGTTGAAGAATTGAATTGAATTAAATTGTGTTGAGTTGTTAAACCATAACCATAAATTCAAGTCTTTGTTTAGCATGTGAAAATGATTCAAATTGTCGAACAGATTCAACAATAATGAGGGGACATGTGAAGATATTTTCATGCAATGCTCTAGTTCATCAAAGATACATACCAATCTATATATCTCAAGAGATTCAAGTGAAAAATTGATTGAATCTCCAGAGGCACAAAATGTAAACTAACCAATTTCTAGATGGTCATTGTTTGAAGACTGGTAAGGAAATTATTTTTCTCACTTCTCTCTTTGCAATGCCTACATGTTGTATTTGGGAAAAATAATGATACCGAATGTATTTATTGTTTGTAAAATGTGTCACAACCTTGCATTTACATATGGTTACTATTTTTAGAAAGTTTTCATTTGAGAAGGAATTTTGCCTGATCCTTCTCCCAAAGGTCTGGATGGGCAAGATAAGCATTTTGATAAATTTTTGTTGCAATATCATGTAGTCTTTTATATATTAAAGTTTCCATTTTTTGAAAATTGCCAAAACAAAATTATGAATTCAATTTTGAATGCTTTAGAGACTTTGAAATGGCCCAAACGTGTGAATGACCAAAATAATACATTTAGGTGGTAGAGAATGTCACAATCTTTCTAGAACTTCAAACAGTTTGTCAATCAAAATCTAAGCTCAAAACTTATGGTCTCTAGAAGTTGGGTCTCCTAAAATAAGAAATGTTAAAATGTGTTGAACACGTAAATGAGTTGTAAAAGGGAGTTACATGTGTTGGTGTGTGTATTGACACATCATAGGGAATATTTGACAAGAGATAAGATGGGCATTGCTTTATAAGTGGATTTTAGACGATGGCTTTTTTATATTGTTTGTCATATTCTTGTATTGTATCTCATATATATTAGGTACATGAGGTTGAGGGTATGTGTAAGAGTCTTATAACTATTCAGTTACCTTGAGATCTTTGATTGGTGATACTCCTAAGAGAATATTTATTTGCAAGTATAAATGTAATATATTATTGATTTATAAATAATATATCAATTGGGCAACTTCTGGAGTGTGGGGTTTCCCTCCCGAAAGGGTTTTCCTAAATGTGTTGTGGTATGCATGTTATTTATGTTATTTCATTTAAGTTTTGATAACTATTGTAAAGACCTAAGAATGTTTTTACATTACTCTCCCCTCAAGTTTAGTGTAGAAATTTGTTCTACTACTAACTTCCTTACAATTTGTATCAGAGCCTAATCACCTTTGGTTTCAGTTGTGGGTTGTTGGGTTTTTTTTAACTAATCCATATTTGAGTGGGAGATTATGTAGAAGATACTTTGAGATCTTTTTGTAAGAATTTTTAGATGGATAGCTCATCAGGGAGAACAGAGATGTAGAAAAATTTTGGAAATCATTTTTAAAAGTGGAAGCTAAAGATGGAGGATCTTAATACATAGATATTTGTCTGTGGCTATTAAAGAGAATATCTTGAAACCTATATATAT
>MU227788.1:399403-448260 GCA_018584345.1 Thuja plicata
TATATATATGATACTTATAAATATTTTGTTATGGATTATAAAGTCAAGGGTATAATCAGATTGTTCCTTGCTTACTTTCTTTTAATCAATGTCCATGATGATTTGTCTGCAAAAATTCTAAGGAAGAAGCTTGGTGAAAAGTCTCAAGCCAAATCTTTAGTAAATTATATTTTCTTGAGGAAAATTGTATTCCTTGAAATGGAGGGTGGAAAAATTAAAGACCACCTAGAAGCATTCAATATGTTGGTGGATCAGTTGGCATCCATTGGTGTCAGAATAAATGAGGACAAATAGCATATCTTTCTTTTTTCTCTGCCTGATTTGTGGAAGTCTCTTTTAATGACCATTGACAATACTTGTATTATTTTGAGGATGGAAGATGTGACGGGTTACTTTATTTTTCAAGAGATGAGGAGGAAGGTATCCATTAGTTCCAAGGAAGCCCTAGTTGTTTGTGGAAGACAGAAGCAAAAAGGAAAGAAGAATGAGAAGTGTAATAAATCAAATTCTAAGGGGAGATCTAAATCTCCTAAAATGTACAAAGTTATTTTCTAGAATCGCAATAAGCCTGGACACATCTGTAAGGAATACATAGAAGAAAATAAGAAGAAAGAGAGGAAAATAAATTTTGATTCTTATTCTGATAGAAATGAAGGTGGTGTGTTCATTGCAGCTTTGGCCACTCAAGTATGTGATGATGCATGATTAGTTGCCTCAAGTACATCTTTAAATATGACCTATAATAAAGATTGGTTTTTTTAATATGAATAATTTGATGGAGGTAAGGTGTAGTTGGGTGATAATTCTTATTTAAATATTGTTAGTCATGCTAAAAATAAAATCAGGTTTCTTAATGTAGAATAATAAAAATTAACGTTGTGTTGCATCTCCCTAGTCTAAGATGAAATTGTTTATCTATGAGAAAACAAATAGGTTCGAGCATGTAGGTAGTCTTTTTTTATGCAGGATGCTAAATGGTGAGTAGTGTTATGGTAATTGATAGAGGTGTCAAAATTGGCACATTGTATAAGTTGGATGCATACATTGTTGAGAGCAACAAAACTTCTGTGAAGACCAAATCTATGGATACTTTGTTGGAAAAGGTGAGAGTTTCATCTTCAATAGATGTTCATGGATTTTGGGTGTCTAAGGGTGTTTTTTCTTCTAAACCGCAATTACATGCAAATAGCACTATGCTCCATCATAAATAAAGAAAGGAGCAGTATCAATTTATTGTGATAGTCAAGTGTTATTTGCCTACTGAAGAACCCAGCTTTTTATGCCAGGGCCAAGAACATTAATTTTTAGTATCATTTTCTCAGAGATATGGTCAAGGATGGCAGAGGGACCTCGTTAAGGTAGAGATTTTGATGAATGTTGAAGATTAATTAACTAAGTTTGTTAGAACAAAGAAGTTCAAATGGTGTTTAAAGATTATGTCCTTGATGGCCCCTAACAATTAAACTATGGTGTAGATACTCCCTTTTTTTCTTGCACGGTATTTGACAAGTGGGGGATTGTTAGGAAAAATGTGTCTCAATATTGCAATTACATATAGTTACTATTTTTAGTAACTTTTCATTTGATTGTAAATTTTTCCATAATCTTTTCATAAAGGTTTGGATGGGTAAGATAAGCATGCCAATAATTTTTTGTTAGAAGATCATCTCCAATTTTAAAGATATTAAAGATTTTGTTTTTGGAAATTGCTAAAAACTTTACAAATTCAATTTTTAAGGCTTTAGAGGCTCCAAGATGGCCCAAAAATGTGGTAGATCATGTCACAATCTTTTGGGTAGTTCAAACAGTTCATCAATCGGACACCCATTTTAAAATTTATGGCCTCCAGAAGTTGGGTCTCTTAAAATAGGAAATGTAAAAAATGTGTTGAACACATAAATGAGTTGTAAAAGAAACTTAAATGTGTTGGTGTGTGTTTTGACACATCATAGGGCATCTTTTATTAGACATGAGATGGGTATTGCATTATAAGTGATTTTTAGCCCATGGTTTTGTAATACTAATTGATAGTTTCTCATATTGTATCTCTCTATATATTAGGTGTGTGAGATGGAGGGTGTGTGTACGAGTATTATAGCTATTCATTTACCTCCAAATCTCTAGTTGGTGATATTGTTTAGATAATCTTGCTCTGCAGGTATATTGTAATTTTTCATTGATTTCTGAATAATATATTGGGCAGCTTTTGGAGTGTGGGGTTTTTCTCCTAAAAGGTTTTTCCCCACATAAATCATTGTGTTGTGGTATGATTTTTATTTATGTTAAGTTCTATAAATGTTTTAAACACTTGATAAAGGTTTTACATTACTCTCCCCTCAAGGTTAGTGTAGGAAATCGTTTTGTTACTTAACTTCCTTACATTTATTGATGTTGATTTTGTTAGAGCATTTTCCAAAATATAAGATGTATAGTATTGGTAGAAATTGAGCTCAAACCATCTACTTCCCAAAAAAAAATCATTTCATGTCTTTAGCATCAATATGACAACAAGTAAGGTTGTCAATTTAATGAAAGTTTCATATACAAATATTAGACACATAAAGGTGTGTACAATTCTATATATATTTCAAGGCATAGAATAAATGGTTCAAATAAAAAAACCTTTTAAGGTCTCACAATTTGAGAAAGGGCCCTTTAATTTGGATAGATTTCAAGACTATTTTATTAATAGATGTCATTATTTGTGTCAAATTGTGAGAGAGGGTGCAAAATTGAAGGTATATATCTATTTGATGTATTTGGCTACAAGTTCCAGGATACAGTGGTAAACATAGAATTTGACTTTGCAAGCTTTCTAGAAGAGAAGTTGCATTAATAAATGGTGGTTATAAAGGCCAATGATAAGAAATTTGACTTCATATGGTACTCCTTTTTGTGTCACCTGTTGATAGGGGTATGTAGGAAAAGGGTATACAAGTTACAAATGTTGATGAGAACAAGGTCCCCCTTCTTGTTTAATTTCAGACATATACTTGGGATGAAAAAATATGAAAATGATTACTTTGTAATTTTTGATGTAAGAGGGGCAAGGAGATGGGGCCTAGGGCACTCCCAACCACCAAACCACCTTGTCGAGACAATGCGGAAGCCAAACAACACAGTCAGAGAAGAAAACACAGAGATCCTTTTATCATTAATTGAGCAAAATCATTACATGTCAGGTTGTAAAGCCTTCCCGATTTTGGACATATATTCAATGAATTACAATATGATCTTCTTACATGCGAGGTCATAAACCTACATACAGATAATTCAAATCTTATTCTAGCACTACTACTTCTCCCCTGGACTGACAGAACTGACTCCTTAAACTAAGAACATAGAAGCAAATATATACAAGAGACCAACAAGATAGAGGTCGGGGCTCAAATCCATAAGAGGGACCCATATTTAGGCCCACATAGATCCCAATGAGAGACCCCAAATCAATTAAGGCATCAAAATCAATTTGAAGAAGTCGGCCAAAGATCCAACTCCCAAAATAAGCATCTCGGTCAAAGCATGACAGAGAAACAGAGAAACTCGGGAAAAGAACACCCCGAGCAATAGGAAAACTAAACCCGAGCGTCGGAAGAGAAACCTGAGAAATAGGAAACCTGTCGGTAAAGCATGACTGAGAAACAGAAAACAAGCATGCCCGAGAAACAGAAACAAGCATGCCCGAGAAACAGAAAACAAATTAAAGAACTGTAAGCAAACATATTTTTGGTTTTGTAGGATTTCCAATGACCCAAGATTCTCCTACATTAGACACATGGGGTTACAATAAATGATTCTCCGAATCATTTATCAGGTCCAACCTGAAATGAATCCAACTGGGATTGTGAAATCCAAGATGAGTCCTCAATCGGTCTGTTCTTCCACTTTACCAGATACTCCATGTATTATTTTCCTCTTGTGCTTCTTCCAATTCTTTGTTTCAGAATCTCATCAACTTCCTCTATCTTCTTCTTTGGATAATCACTTGGTACAGTCACTTCTTCATCAGGTTCATGATATTCATACAAGTCTGAAATATTGAATATAGGTGATATATCCATGTCATCAGGTAATTCAACTTCATAAGCATTTCCACTGTCAAATCTTCTCAGTATCTTGAAGGACCAAATTTCTTCATCTTCAGTTTACCATATGTTATAATAGGAAATCTTCCTTTCTTTAGATGAACCATTATTGAGTCACTAACTTCAAATGTTTTATGTCTTCTTGATCTGTCTGCACTATCCTTGTACTTCTAATTACTTTTCTCCAGCTTCTATTTTACATCTTCATGCAATGTCTTCATAAATTGTGCAAATTCTTCTTCTTCAGCAATTCTTTTCTCTTCTCCATCAATATCTCTCAAGTTTGATATACCTCGGTTGTGTACCATGAACAATCTCAAAAGGTGTTTTTCCAGTACTTCTATTCACTAAACTGTTGTATGCAAATTATGCTTGTGCCAACATCAAATCCCAATTGCTTGGTGTGTCTCCAACTAAGCATCTCAATAAGTTACCCAAACTTCGGTTTACAACCTTTGTTTTTCCATCAGTCTGTGGATGAAATGTAGAACTAAACTTCAACTCAGTATCCAACTTCTTCCAAAGTGTTCTCCAAAAATAACTTACAAACTTATTGTCTCGGTCAGAGATAATACTCTTTGGTAATGCATGCAATCTGAAAATTTCCTTAAAGAAAAGATCTTCTATGTGTACTGCATCTGATGTTTTCTTGCATTGTATGAAATGTTTCATCTTAGAAAATCTATCTACAACAAAAAATATTGAATCATTACCTCTTGTTGTCCTAGGTAAGCCAAGAACAAAATCCATGTTGATATCACTCCAAGGTTTCTCAAGAATAATAGTAGGTGTATACAAACCAGTATTATGACTCACTCCTTTTGCAACTTGACAAACTCCACAACAATTCTCAAATTTTTTAGCATCCTTATACAACTAAGGCCAAAAATACCTCTCCTTCAGCAAACTCAATGTTTTATCAATGCCAAAATGTCCAGCCAATCCACTACTATATTTTTCTTTTATCAAATTAGTTCTCATTGGTCCTCTCGGTATACATAACTGAGTACCTTTGAACAACATATCTTCCTGAATGAAATAATCTTCATATTTACTTGATTTATTTGAGTTAGGTGCTCTGCACACTCTCCACTGCTCTGAAAAATCAGGATCACTTTCATACAAATATTTCATATCATCAAAACCAAGAACTTCAATTCTCATTTCAATCAACAAAGATCTTCTACTCAATGCATCAGCAACTCTGTTAGAAACTCCACTCTGATTCTTAATAACAAATGTGAAATTTTGTAAATACTCTACCCATTTCATATGTCTCTAGTTCAACTTATTCTGACTACCCAAATATTGTAAAGCCTTATGATCGGTATACAACACAAATTCATTTGGCATCAAGTAATGTCTCCACTTCTTCATAGCTTGAACAATGGTATAGAACTCTTGATCATAGACAAAATATTTTCTTTTTGCATCATTCAACTTTTCACTAAAGAAAGAAACAGGTTTACCATCTTGAGTCAACACAGCTCCAATTGCACTTCCACTTACATCACATTCAACTTGAAATACCTTATTGAAATTAGGTAAGGCTAACACAGGTTATTCAGAAATTTTCAACTTCAAAGTCTCAAAACTCTTATTAGCTCCATGTGTCCATTTGAATTCTCTTTTGTCTCCTCTCATTGTTCAGTCATAACATTACAAATAGAACTGAAATTTCTAATAAACTTCTTGTAAAAACTTTCCAATCCATGAAATGGATTTACCTCATTGACATTTTCAGGTGTAGGCCAATTCAGTATAGCTTCAACATTCTCTGGATCCATCTTCAAACCATTAGTTGAAATCACAAATCCCAAATACACAAGTTCTTCGCTCATGAAGGAACACTTGTTCAGATTTATCAATAACTTTTCCTCTTTCAATCTTTGTAACACTTGCCTTATATGCATCAAATGCTCTTCTCTGGTCTTACTAAATATCATAATATCATCTAAGTATACAATCACACACTTATTCAAGAATTTTTTCAAAACTTTATTCATTAACCTCATAAATGTACTTGGTGAATTAGTTAAACCAAAAGGCATAACCAACCACTCATACAAACCTTCCTTTGTCTTGAAATCAGTCTTCCATTCATCACCTTCTCTGATTCTGATCTAATGATATCCACTTTTCAAATCAATTTTGGTAAAATATTTTTCTCCACTCAAACAATCCATTATGTCATCCATTCTCGGTATAGGAAACCTATACTTCACTGTGATCTTGTTGATTGCTCTGGAATCAGTGCACATTCACCATTCTCCATTCTTCTTAGGTGCCAACACAGCAGGTACTACACAAGGACTCATACTTTCTCAGATCAAACCTTTGTTCAACAATTCATGAACTTGTCAGTTAAGCTCTTAATTCTTGGTTGGTGTTAACCGATGTGGTGATTTTTTTGGTAAACTTGCTCTAGGAATTAGATCCATACAATGACTTCTATCTCTCATTGGTGGAAAACCATCAGGTTCATTATCTGAAATTATCTCATTTTACTTAGTGAGTAACTTCTCAACTTCTGCAGGAATATCATCGTCTATATTTTTACTTGGTTTGTTAGGAATCAAAGCATAACACATATCATTTCTTTTCAATTCCTTAACAAACTGTCTACCTTCCATCGGACAAACTTTCACAGATGTGCATAATTCATCAACAGATTCTTCAACGAAAGGTAGCAATATTTGTTTCTTACCATCAACCCAAATAGAATATCTATTCAATATTCCATCAGGTATAGCATGTCTATCATACTGCCAAGATCTACCCAACAAAATGTGACAACAATCCATAGGCATAATATCACACAACACCTTATCATAGTATTTTTCAATTTTCATATTCACAAAACATTGTTCACACACCATTAATGTATGCTCATCCTTGATCCATGAGATCTGATAGGGTTTTGGATGTTTCATCCTTTCCAACTGCAACTTTGTGACCATTTCCTCATATGCCAGATTCTCCGAGCTTCCACTGTCAACAATCACCTTCCAAACTTTGTCTGCAACTCTACATCTAGTCTCGAATAAACTTTTCTTGACAGGATCTTGCTTATCCTTCTCACTCCGTAGTATCCTTCGGATCATGAGATTCTCAGGTTCATTAGATGAATCCTCTTGTACCAATGCATTTCTTCTACTACTGCCACCTTTCTTTCTTACATGTGTACACTCAAAGGATTTATGTCCTTCCTCACCATAGTTATAACAAGTTACTTGGAATCATTTTCTACTATAACCACCTCTGGAGAAATTGCCTCTTCCTCGGTATGAACTTCCACCTTTCCATTCAGTCTTTCCTTTATCTTGAGATGTGTCTAAAACTGACTTATCTGGTTCAGATCTAATGTTTTCACCATGAGATTTGCCTCTTCCTCTAGGGAATCTACCACCTCTGCCTCTTTGTCTTTGTTCATATCTTTTGTTCAACTTCTCTTCAGCTTTTAAGGAAAATTGATATGCCTCCTCAATACTTTACATCTCGACCAAACTAATTTCATCTTGTATGGGACTTCTCAAACCATTCAGGTATCTTGCTACTCTTTTCACTTCAGCTTCAACATGTCCAGATCTGATATCCAATCTGTAGAATTCTTCAGTATAGTCTTTCACAGATTTATCCTTCTGCTTTAAGATTTGTATTCTCCTAATCAAGTTAATCTGATAATCACAAGGTAGAAACTTGTCTTTCAATTTGTTCACCATCATATCCCATACCTTGATTTTGTCTTTACCTTTCTTCTTTCTATCCAATTGTAGATGTTCCCACCATAGGGATGCATGACCTTTCAATTTTGTTCTTACAATCTTCACCTTCTTATCCTTTTCTACATTCTCATATTCAAATTACTTTTCCATATCAGTTATCCAGATAATCAATTCATCAGAATCCAACTTTCCACTATACTCAAGAGGATTGAACTAAGGTGTGGATTTCAAACTTAACAAGGCTCTCAGGAATCTTTCCTCTTCCTGGTCCATCACAGCTGCAGGTACAGCTTCACCTTGTACCTCTTAAATTTCATCATCACTAACATTATCAAGATGTCTTCCTCTGCACTGGGTTGTCTCAATAGCTTCCAATCTAGCAGCCATCTGTCTAAGCATATCAGCTAGACCTGGATCTGCATTTCCTCTCCCACAAAGTATCTTGAGTCCCTTTGCAATTGTAGGTCAGATCGCAATCTGCTACCCCACAACAATACCAACTAGTGTTAGGGTTTACAAGAAGGAACTTAGATTTCACCAATGCTCTGATACCACATGACGCGAGGGAGGATGGAGGAATATGGGGCCCAGTGGCTCTCCCAACTACCAAACCACCTTGTCGAGACAATGTGGAAGTCAAAAAACACAGTGAGAGAAGAAAACACAGAGATCATTTTATCATTAATTGATCAAAATCATTACATGCCAGGTTTTAAGGCCTTCCCGGTTCCGGCCATATATTCAATGAATTACAATATGATCTTCTTACATGCAAGGTCACAAACCTGCTTACAGATAATTCAAATCTTATTCTAGCACTACTACTTCTCCACTGAACTGACTCCTTAAACTAAGAACATAGAAGAAAATATATACAAGAGACCAACAAGAGAGAGGTCGACGCTCAAATCCATAAGAGAGACCCAAATTTAGGTCCACATAGATCCCAATGAGAGACCCCAAATCAATTAAGCCATCGAAATCATTTTGAAGAAGTCAGCCAAAGATCCAACTCCCAAAATAAGCATCTCGGGCAAAGCATGACCGAACAACAGAGAGACTCAGGCAAACAACACCCTGAGCAACAGGAAAACAGAACCCGAGCATCAGAAGAGAAACCCGAGCAACAAGAAACCCATCGATAAATCATGACCGAGCAACAAAAAATAAGCATGCCCGAGCAACAGAAACAAACATGCCCAAGCAATAGAAAAAAAATTAAAGAACTGTAAGCAAACATCTTTTTGGTTGTGCAATATTTCCAATGACCCAAGATGCTCCTACATCAATTTTTTAGGAAAATTTTGTGAGAAAGCTACTAGGTTACTTTAATGAAGAAGAACTATGAATTCCCAACGAAATTATGGATTTATTGAGGCTTGTGGAGAGAAACCCAAATCTTGGAGTTTCATATAACTGAGGTAACTGCTATTTTCATTCCTACACCACTTCCTTCAAAGTGTATGGGAATCTTGTGAAGCCACACATTTTTCAAAGATGTGTAGAAAAAATAATTTCAAATCTAGAAATTATCTAGCAACATAATGAGTCAGATAAGATGCACCTAATAGGATAGAAGAAGGAGTTTGTCTTCCCCACTTGTTGTAAGTTTACAAACTTTACGAAAACCAATAAGAATGGTCTATAGATCATATTTATCCCATTTTATAGTCTTAGAGGATGTACTTTGAATGCACAATGGTTTTTTATCCTAAGGGTTTCATTAACCAAGTGAGGTCAAGTATGAAAAGGCCTTCATTTCTGCATGAGGTGTTGTTTGATGAAGATGTGACTAAAATTTTCCTCACTATTAAGAAAGTGGTGAAAAAAAAGGATGGGAATAATTAGGGATGTTAAGTTGAGGACAAGACATAACCCTAACAATTTTGGTTCCTTTGTAGAATAAAATCATCCTATGATCAGAATGAAAGGATTTTGGATCATGTCGATCAATTGACTCCACCTGATAATAAAAGGTTTATACTCCATAGAGATCCTAGTGCTCCAATTAATCCATGTGTCATAGCCCAAATGAGGAGCCTATAGAGAAATCTCAAGTTTTAGTTTCCCCAAAGAGGAACCTATGAAAAGGCAGAAGGTTATTGATCCTAAGGAGAAAGGGAAAGTCATTAAGATCATAGATGTAGAAGATATAGTGGAGGAGGTTGTAGGACAAGAGACTTCAGGGCATGAATATTCACCTTCAAGGGTTACTGTGCCAATTTTTTCAACAAGAAAGAGAGATGAAAACCTCAAAGTTACCAAGCAGATGGGATAATTATCAAAAAAGAGTAGTTGAGATACGAAATAATAATGATTCTTCTAAATGACCAAATGTGGCAAATCAAATGTTTCCACAAATTGGTTTCAAATTCGATAACATCACTCCTCAATATGGAAGGAAAATAGTGCAGGAGAGTGGATTATTAGTGCTTCCCAATCGGGATATAACCAATACATTGGATTTTGATACCATTAGTAAATAGAATACAGAGGCTTATAGAACTAAAAAGAAAAAAGAGAAAGAATTCTTAGGATCAAGGTTTATCCCTAGCTTTGAAACATTGGAAAAATTGGGGCTTAGCCCCAAATACTAGCCAGCTAAATGTTGTCATTAATTTTGAAGAGGTAAGAGGAGAAGTGATAATAAAGAGGGTATTATATACCCATGCTCCACAAATTGCATCACCATTAGTGAGCATTTATCTATTCAGAAAGGCCACAATAAAGAAGTTGCATGCACATCATAGATAAACTAAAGTAGAAGTATGTGCAAATCATGATTGAAAATAACCAAATTAAGTCTAGAAAATTGGTGTGTTTATCATCTCAGGCCCTTCCAACTTCATAGAATAGTTTCCATTATACATGGAAGCATTTCTCTTAGATATTAAGGAGTTTATGAAGCAACTCAAAGGGGTCAAAGAAGACAAAATGAAAATTATTGGTAAGGTTTTGTTGGTATGTAATCATGTTTAGGCTCTTAGGTGGCTTGTTCAAGTGGCATCTTATCCATTTGGAAAAAAAGGTATGTTGGAGGGTAGGATATTTGTCTTTTATATATCTCTACTCTTCTCATATATGCTCATTCACTCATTTTATGTGCTCAACTTTATTTGTTTGTGATTCTATCGCATTATTGTTTCTATTTGTCTAGTTTTCCTCCTTAATATCACATGGTATCGAAGCCCTTCCTAGAGCAATGGAGATGCAATTTGATTTTCAAGAAAGTTCTTAATGAAGAGTTAAGTGAGGGCTACAAATTCTGGTATGATTGTGCAAATTCAACACAAATCTGCAAAATTTTGAGTTATTTTGGATCCAAATGCTCACTAAAGGAGTAAAAACATATAGTATTTTTCCCTTCAAATTGATATTTTCTACAATATTTGTGTTAAGAAACAAAAACAAAATAGCAAATGAAGCTTTCATTTGTCTCTAGTCAGCAACAAATATCTACTGAAATATTAGAGTAAGAATTTTCTTTTGAGGAATGTGAAGAAGATTTGTTATCATTCGCTTATACATGTCTTCCTTTTTGGTGTCAGAACTTATCATTTGAGCTATGGTGAGATTTTTGTATACTTCAAAAAATTCAAAATTTATTTTGGGACAAATTTGTGGTGAGAGAGATAACAAAGGCACCTCTTCCTCAGCATTTCATTAAATATTCACAATTTATGTGGAAATTTTGTAACAAATGCTAGCCTCCACTTGACTTAATCCCTTGGTTCTTTCCAACTCAAGGAGGCTCACATTTTTCACATTTTTTCCCTCTAAATTTGTGACAGCAAACTTTTGTCAAATTTTTTGCCATGGATTTAATTATTTAATGCATTTTAAGGCAATCCAAAAAAACTCAAAATTTTCTTAACTTTCATCTGGCAACTCCAATTTGAGTGTCATTTTTTAAAAATTGGTTATATGTTTTAACCTTATTAAATGGAGTTTCCTTCACACTATCGTTATAAAGTATTGTTGGTGTTATTAAATATTCCTAATTATAGTTAATTAAGCTTACTTATGATAATGCATTTCATAGTAGTTTGTATATGAGACACCTAGGAGTTTGCACCTATGTTTACACATGGTGTAGGAGAATTCCACTTTAGGTGGTGATAGTTGTTATCACATTCTACTTTATGTGTGAGATCCACCTTTAGTGCACATATCACATTATCATCCTCCACATGTGGCACATACTTCAATGCTTAGTGGACGGTGATCCATCTTTGGTGGACATGTGATTCCACCTTGCATAGGTGATATCTTATCTTCTCCTTATCATTGTCTCTTATTACCTTGCCTATATAAGTAGGTTTATTATGTACATTTTTACTATGTCCATTATCAATAATGTCATTCTTGCATCTTAATGCAATTGTCTTGTCATTCTCTTATGGAAGTTAGCTTGGTCTTTCATTTGATCTTGGGGGTGTTGTAGAGTCACCTAAAAATCTAACCTGGTATCTAAGCTCTCAAGGTGTGAAGACCTTTTCTCAAGAATAAAAATCTTGGATTGATTCAATTGTTGGTGTAGAATAAGTCAATTTGGGCATCATCGTTACATAGTCTATTTGGAGAAAAATTGGGGTTTTGTATTTTGTGGCGTTCTATTGCAGGTCAATATTGGAGCTTGTTGGTGCAAATTAGAGGTTGTCATAATATTAAGGAGGTCCAAAAACCCCTAAATCAATTTTTTTTTATCCAAATCAGACATTTGAAGCTAAATCTAGAGCAATTTGAAGTTTGGATTTGCGGCGGCAATTCGAAAAAAAATTATTGAGGCGCTTTTTCATTCATCCGGACTCCTTTTTTCGCGATTTTTTTTTGTTTTGGGGTATAATTTTGTTCTCTACATAGTGGTGTAGGTGGTTTTTGATCTTTGTTCCTGATTTTTTCTGAAAATCGCAAATCTCATTTTTTACAACTCCCAAGGCCTCATTCGAGCTCATATGGGCTCCTTTTCAGGTGCAATTTTTTTGAATGTGCATAATTTTTTATGTATTTTACAATGGATCTATCAAATTACAGTGACTGTGATCCAAAATTGTATTTTCAAAATTTAGCTTGGTTTTGCAATTGCAATGCATAGACCTTAGTTTGGTCTTTTACATAGTGATCTAAGTCTATTATAGCTTGATTGTGGGGTGTAAACATTTGTTGATGTCATTGATGTAATCATGGTTATTTTAATCACTTTGGAGAAAGTGAAACATAAACAATGGAGTAATCTCATACTCACTTATCTTAGTGAGTATCCTCTATTGGGAAATACATATAATCTAATGCCCTATTTGTATAATGAAGCTCCTTGTGAAAGGGATAATTTTATTTGGAGAATGTTTCGAGCTATAGTTTTTGATGCTATGTTTGCAAATGTTGGTGATGACTTTTGTGAGTTAAAGAAAAATTTGTCAGTTTGAGGATCCTCTTGCTTGTTGGAATTATATTCGTGAGGTGTATGAAGATCATGATCCTTCACCATTTCTTGATGCTCATCTTTCCAATGCACCTCTTCATTCTTCAGAGAAGATAACCCATGGTTGCACTCCTTTGGAGGAGATTGCAGATGCTTCAAAGGTTCCTGATTCTTCAGTTGAGATCACACATTCATCTCTTGTTTGTGATTCCAGTGAGTCATTGCAAGAGATATCTATTTTTCTTCTTGATTGGGATTCCTACTTTCCAAATATTGGTTCATTGTTTGTGGAATCTCATATTTTAGATTTGGGAGACATACTTGAGGGGGTTTCTCTTCTCTTTGATGAAATCTTCATCATAGTTTGATTTGGAGATATTTCTTCACCTTCTTTTGAGATTGACATTATTTGTTTTTATCCTTCACTTGGTTTGTCACATTTCATGGTTCAGTTTGATGATGTGATGGATTCCTTGAGATTGGAGATACCTACTCAGTCTTAAGAGATGCATATTTGGAGACCTTCTTCCTCATTTCATTTGTATTTGGATTGGTTTGTGGCATCGTCATCATACTTAATTTGAATTTCACTTCCTAGTTCCTACTTAGAATGGGAAACATTCTTGCATTTATACTTGGTATATCTTCTTCCCAAGGGGAGAAATGTTGTTTGTAGACACTCGATTGTATTTTGTCTTCAAACACTCACCATTCTTGCAAGAGATTCTACAGTATTGGGGGATATTATTTCTCCTTATTTTATTCCTATAGGGGAATCATTGCTTGTATACACATGATGTATGTAGTCCTTGGTGGCCTTTAGTCCTTCATCCATCCATGCATCTTGTGTGTTTTCATCTCTTTTTTTGGAGGGGATTTTTTTCCCATGATGTTTTCTCATTTTCTCAACTTTATGAGAGATTGCATTGCATAATGTGCATAGGTACCTAACATGGCCTAGTAGTCGAGACCCATCTTACATTATGATTTTAAGTGTGTTCCCCTAAGTTGCACTTAAGGGTGGGTGTTGGTGTAATTAAATATTCCTAATTGCAATTTACTTAAGCTTACTTCAATAATGCATTGCATAGTAGTTTGTATATGAGATACCTAGGAGTTTGCACATGGTGTAGGATAATTCCACTTTAGGTGGTGATAGTTGTTATCGCATTCTACTTTATGTGTGAGATCCACCTTTAGTGCACATATCACATTATCATGCTCCACATGTGGCACATAGTTCATTGAAAAATGGAGGATGATCCATATTTGGTGGAAATGTGATTCCACCTTGCATAGGTGATATCTTATCTTCTCCTTATCATTTCCTCTTATTTCCTTGCCTATATAAGCATACCTATTATGTACTTTTTTTTATGTCCATTATCAAAAATATTATTCTTGCATATTAATGCAATTGTCTTTTCATTCTCTTGTGGAAGTTATTTTGGTATTTGATTTGATCCTAGTGGTGTTGTAGAGTCGCCTAAAACTCTAACAAGTATCATTTTTCACTTCAATTTGTCTTGCTTGTGCACTACACACATAAAGTGCCAATTGTAGGGGATTTCTAAAACTCAATCAAGGGGGGTGTAACATGTGTTATATCATGTACACTTTTAGACTTCTTACATTTCTTTTATTTGATACAAATTGAGATATCATGAGGATAATGCATGAAATCATGAATTAAGATAAAAGTTTTGCCTTTGGAGGTTGCATCATGTCAAAATTATAATTGCATCTTTCTATACTCAGGCTTACTTTAGAGAGCTATTTCTCTTGGAAATGAGGGATTCTGAATCATTTACATGAGTGTGGTATTCTACCCCATCTCCTTGGACGCATTCCTAGGCCACATGATGAATATCAAAAGAAAAAATGGTTTAACAAAAATGACAAGGTTTATGGACTAGTAGGCGTTATAGTTTATGAGGGATATATTCATCACATAGAGCACACTGATGGCATTTTTACTATTTGGGACATTACCAATCAATCATTTGGAGATCTTGAATCTCCATCTAATCATGATGTTCCCTTCACTAAGACACCTACTAGCCCAACTTGTGAAGGCACATCCTTAGAGAGTGATTTGTTGCAATTTAGTGCTTCCCCACATATTGTTGTGTCCATATCTGAGGACACTTCACTTCATCTTTTTTTGAACTATTTTAAAGTCCAATAGTGCTTCTTCTCCAACTTCCATTGGTTCAGTGCACCAAAAAAATTTCCTTATTCCAAAAAGAGCTCATTGGGACACATTTCTACAAGGCACTATACCCTTTTTTGTAGAGTCCAACATTACCGACTTGGAGGAAACCATTGAAGATGTTAATATCCTCTTTCATAACAACTCCTATGGATTTGCATCATCTTCTTTTGATTTCATGGATGTATCTCTAGACCTTGTTTCATCTCTACATGATCCTTTGTCACAATTTGATATTAGTGTTGAGACATTTGACCATTATTTGAAGAGATCTTCATTGTATTTGAGCTATGATCTACATCGGTTTCATTAGATTCTATATTTCCATCTTCATCATTTTGATTGGACTGTGGTACCTTTTGGCATCAACATGAAGACACTTGAGTAGATTTCAAAGGCATCATACATCTTGAGTTCTTTTCTTTTATAACCCTTTTAGAAATGAAAAGTTAACTTGCATACTTTTGTGATTTTATTTCTTCATAAGGGGAGGAAAGGTATTCAACTGGTTTGAATCATTTTCATTACGAAGTAGCTTCCATCACAATAGTAGATGGTGTGCAAAAAAGTGGTCACCTACCCAAAAAAATAGCAAAACACCACTAACATGGTCGGCTTACTTTAAATTCAAATAACCTGATCAGGCTTAGGTTTTGTAAATTACTAAGCCAAGAACAAGTCTATTTAATAGGATTGGATAACAAAGCTAAGGCTTGGGCGCCTAAAGTGTAGTGGAGAAAAAATGTATCTCTTGTTCATTGGGCACTGATCTGAGAGTCATAGACTAAAGATAGCTAATTTATAAAGCTAATCAAGCAATCTAGAAACACCAACAAGATTGTCCCAAATTTCCTACAATTTAGTTTTCTGAACTAAAATTCTAATTAAATTTGAACCAATATTGATATTAAAGTAGTTTCTTTCATTTTGTATATCCAATTATTTTTTTATACAAGATTTACAATCTCAAGGCAGTCAACCCTTAAAGATCATTTCCCAAGTATCAAACCAAAATATATATGACAAAAAAAACTAATAAGTAATTAGGTTTATTTCAAATTGTTAACATCTTTGAGGAATAAAAGGAGATTGTGAAACTATGAACCTTTTAAAATTGTGGAAGCTAGTTTAAGGAAATTGTAAACAAAGTTGTAATAGACAAATTGGTCAATCAACAAGAATTGAGAATTGTATTTTCTTTGTAAGTTGTATATTTGTAAGAATGGAAACAAAGTATATAAGTTGCTCCCTAAGTAAAAATTGATAGGTTCACATTCTAAATCGAGGAATGACAAGGCAATGAAAAAAACTAACACTAATACATACGGGTGCCAATTCAAAAACATGAGAAGAATTTATAAATACAATCAAACAAGAATGGTGTCATAAATAATTATGATAAACAATATAAGTATTTAAGGGTTAGTACAAATGGTTTCTAATTACACTAACAAAAGTTAGTACATAATCAAAAACTCAAACTCCTCAAATATTGCAGCCACCTGCATTTACATACTCAAAAATAAATGGAATGTAGAGACATTAGGAAAATCTTACAATTAACTATCAAAATTAGAAAAAAGATTAAGAAATAAAATAAACTATACATATCATAATGGTGATTCAATTTGGTGATTATCAATTGTTAAAAATATTGCCATTGATGTCAAAGGTATTAAAAAAATATGATAGAATATCATTGATATCAAAGTAGAGATCAAATTTGAAGAAATGAATTGGTTAGTGAAGTCATAGAAGGATGCAAAAAAAAGATAAATAGGGGAATTCTATTAGGTGATTCTTCCACAGATGAGATGATACATTTTTTCATATCAAATGGTATAGTTTGAGCAAGTTGACATACATCAAGAGTCATGTATACAATAGCATGAATATAGAGATTTGAAATAATATGAAATGATGTCAAAAAGCCATTGAAATAGCAAGCAACAACTCGATATTTTCATTGACACTAATAATTGTCTAGTTTAGGTCTAATTCAATATGCACACATTCAAAACATACACATGCAAAGAGGAGATGTTCTCTGTGTTTATTTATAATACAAAATTATCTAGATCATTGAAAGAGCCCTCGTTATGATCACCCTCCACATCCATATTCTATATTTCCTCATTAAAATACATGTCTAGATAGAGACCACAAAATGATAAAACTAATGCTTTCATAAGCCTGAGCTTTTTATTTGCCAAGAAATATTCTCATTCATTTTTGAAGAGCATACTTTATAACTTTCACTTTTCTCGAATGAATGCCTCCTCTTTAAAGCTTTAGAACCTTTTTGTTTTGTAAGCATCATGCTTCAATGTCTAGCTTCTAACTTAAACCTCAACTTTGTTACAATGTTATAAATATTTTTGCATTTAAGTTTAGTGTAATTAAATAATTTTCAACTCAAGAATATTGCAGGTATACAACCATGAAATTCAAAAATTAGGCATTGCTTTCAAGGTAGTGAAAAATTTTCACGGTCGCCACTATCACCTTACAACCAATAAAGAAAAGATGCCACCAACCCATTAAAGAAGCTTTAAAAAGGTTTGACTCCTTCAGAAGGAATGTCGAAGTCCTTGATTATCCATCACATTCATTTTGCAAAATTATCTCAAATGAATCAATTCCAAATCACTAGACAAAATGTAGTACTCTGGGTTTAGGTGTTTCTATGGATAGGCCTGCAATCCATAAACCATTTGAGATAAAAATGAATATTCCCACCATCCATACACATGGTTTTGCTGAATTTTAAAAACATTGAAGCAGGTGTAAGAGAATATGTTCATCAAAAGTCAAGTTACAGAAGCAACATAGCCTATAATTCCACGGGAATATTGACCGATATAGGCAACAATCATGTAGAAAGTTTTGACAAGATGTTAAATAGCAATACCATCTTGTTCCAGTAACTTTGATATCGCGCTTAAGAAATATTCAAAAAGAATTAGAATGTTTAGTGCATATACAAAATGTCAAAACGGTGCAACTTCATTTAACAAATTTGACCCCCAAAAATCTGCACTGGAACACCTAAAATTAGTAGAATTAAAAAAAAATCTACAAAATTTCAAAATCCTTAAGGGCCCGTTTGTTTCACAGATTTTGTGCATCCTGGAATTGCCAATTCTAGAATTAAATCCATTCTAGAATTATGCTATTCTCAAAATGAATTCTAGAATATGGGCTTGTCCTGTTCGATTCACCTTGAAGATGATTGAGAAGATGCAAATTCTGCATTTGGTTCAACACAACTAGAATTGGAATTGGAATTTTTTTTTTGCACATATACACATATATACACACACACATGTGTATATACACACATGTGTATATATACACATGTGTGTGTTTATATGCACATATATATATACACATATGTGTATATATACACATATAGTGTGTGTGTGTATATACACACACACATGGGTATGTATATATACACACACATGTATGTGTATACACACACATATGTGTGTATATACACACAGATGTGTGTATATACACACATGTGTATATATACACACACGTGTATATATATACATGTTGGTAAACAAATTTGTCCTTTGAAAAGAAATACAAATAAGGACTCAAGATGCCCGAATGAAGGCACAAATGCTACCAACAGTTGGATGAGTTATCATTGGATTAATAACCCTCCTCTGAATTGAGAGGTACAGCTCCCTCTTAGAAAGATCTACAATGAATTAAATAACAAATTGTGTCTTTAAACCTGAACACACAAAGGCTTTCTAACCTTCACCCATCACTATGGGATGAATGTGATTATAAGATTTACAAACTGATCGATGAGAGAAAAACTAGAAAATAGCCACATGACTATCTACCAAGCCTTTCACATTACAGAGAAATCTAAAGGAATTACAAGACTTATTCTGCTAAAACCAACAGATTTACAAACACACACATACTTGACATAATTTTGCAAGATTGTATCCTAGAATAGGAAAGAAACAATCACATGATTGGTTTCTTTCAGGAAAATAAATGTTCAGACCTCAAGATCTGACATGCAAATATTCCTCTTTATTTCAAGAAAACATAACAGAATAACCATAAGATCATTATGTCCCTGCCAATACAATCAAGTTGCAAAAAAATAAAATAATTCCTCACTCTCCTTGTTACAATAAACATGAACAAAAAGGTATTCTCCCTTCTCCCTTGCAGCCACCAGACTCCAAGAAAAACAGAAGAAGAACCCCTGGATATGTCTAAATATTTACAATAAATAATGTTCCTCAACTGCCTTTCAGTTTCTGTAACCGTTTATTGAAAACTGAATACTTTCTAAAGTTTTAATAAAACTTTTATAAATCCCCTTATAATATTCGGTTATGAAAACCAAACATTACTTTAATATCTCGAGCATTGTTAAATGATATTTAATTAAACATCTGGACTGGCATGCATATGTGTTTGACATGTGGGGCACACTTCATTTAAAAAACACTTTGTATCATGTCAAAATAAAATAATCCACATAGGATTGTTGCCACCTAGATCCTTATACACCATAGGAAAATAACTCATCATTTTCCCCTCTGTAATTTCGTTACCATTGAAAAGGAGTTTTCATTTCCAACATATCTTCAGTCAAAATAAGAGGTTGCTGGTCTATTTGATAGACCTTTACACAGTCATCTGTAACTTTTCATCCCAAACATATTTCTCAAATCCCTTCGGTGAGGATTTATAAAATTGGATTTGGAAAAATATATCCAAAAATGCGTGAAATCCAACGGTGGAGAAATAAGTTAAGGCCCCCGCACTGGGATAAATTGTCTATCATCAAAAAATCTGGAAATGTATCTAGTTTTATGGTCTTGTATTCTGTTATTCATATCTTTCAAACCAGATAGAATTTTTAAAATCTCTCCAGTGAGGATTTATGAAATTAGGTTTTCTAAATCATATAAAACATTTAGACAGGTCCAATGGTTCATTTGAAAGTTATCCTCCCCGCAACAGGACTGTTTTTCTGTCATCTATGAATCTGTGATTACAAGTTGCTGAAGAAATCATTTTAAAATATTATCATCTGTTATCCTGCATGAGTGCCTCTGTAATGTATTATGGGCTTGCAAAGGATTTGATATATCCTGATTTTCTTTTTTCCTTAATTTATTTGCACTACAAACTCCTCCAAACGGATGACTAGCTGCCATGCTTAGGACCGAGTGTATATTGAATGTTGAACTTTGAACAACAAAAATGAAGGTTCAAGGTTCAAGGTTCAAGATTCAAAATACCAAATGCAAAATACACTGCGTTCAAGATTTACTCTTTACCAACTGAAAGGATGCCAACCACTTAGTAACATTGGGGGACTGTGACTTGAACTTTGAAATTCGAACATGGTCTGCACTTTTGAACTGGCGAACATGCGCTTTGAATCTTAAACCTTGAACTTTGAACTTGCAGTTCAAGGTTCAAGTTTGAAAATGCATATTGCACTTGAAAATTTGAACTTTCACTTTGAATATTGAGCTTTGAACTTGCGGTTCAAGGTTCAAGTTTGACAATGCATATTGTACCTTTTGAAATTGCATTTGAATCAGTACCTCCGGACGCTTACATTTTGAACCTTGAACCTTGAACCTTGAACTTTGTGGTTCAAGTTTAGTGACTACCAGCAACATTGTCACTTTATAAAGCATAACTTCATAAAAATATTATTAGCACAAATGATCATAAAGGATAAGAAAATTTGGAGGAATTTATCTGTAGGGCTCAAATTTTAAAAGTTTAGAACTTGGGTGTTGAAAGCATGCTGACATTTGGCTCTGACTGGGGACATGGGTCATAAGGGACATAGAGAATCCAGCAATCTTTTGTAGTAGACTAGTGCCAATTTATTGGGCAACAGAGTCAAAGCACAGAAAATAGGGAGCTGCTAGAAGACGGGTAGAGGGGAGCAGGAAAAACACACACGCACACCAAAAGCCAAAACTACGCATCACAAAAACCAGCAAAGCTGAAGAATATTTACAAGTATGTACACAGGTAGGACATTCCCACCACGAGAACCAAGCCTGAGAAAAACTTACACAAAGCCCTTAACCGGTTGCGAGAAGAACGAGCCCTTCTGGAATAAGGGACTGCATCTAAATGAATTAACCCATACTTGTTGCCATCTAGCAACCTCTTCAATGCTGAAAATCAAATCCATAACATGCAAGAACTTTGCAAGGAAAATATTATGCCCAAAGAGCCGTGTTTCATCATAGATTTATGACCTTTATTTTGCTCTTTGTATGGAAATTTCAAAACTATTTTCAACTTCCAGTTGAAACAAATGATACTCAAACACTCCCAAAGGAAAAACCAAATCATTTTCATTATCTACATTTTTGGGACTACCACCACAATAAGAATAATTTCTAACATCTGAAACACCCTCAAAATAGAGATGGGCTTCTTCAAGCATAGGGTCAATCTTGACCGAAATAACTTCGTCATTCTTTATTGTCATTAAAACTAAAAATTCTTTATCCAGAACAAAGATATAGGATGAATGGATACCTGGAGTTTTCACAAGAGCATTTCTTTCTTCAATGGTTGGAAAGAGATAATACATGATCTCTCCCTTGTGAGACTGTGTGTTTCCTGAAACCTTTAAAGGTTCTTGGGGTTGCAATCCTTTGACAACTTGATCCTCTTTTTTCTCTATGTTTATTCCAACATTTTCTATTGTGAGAGGAGGAAGTGAATCTTCATCACTTGATGAGGAATCAAATAAATGGAATAGAGGATTTTCTCTAATTGTGTTATCCTCACAAAATTTTGTAGGTAGATATAATGCATTAAGCCCACCCCAAGTAACTTTATTTCCTGGCTTTTTAAATTCTTTCTCTGTCTCATTTGTAGCTATGCCCTAATTTTCTACTATGTCAATTTGTTCAAAAGTGACTCCTTCACTTGGGCATGTAAGAGGGTCTCCTTCTTGGAAATTATCATTGTCACAAGTGAATATGTCTACCCCTGTTTCAGTAATGTTATCATTTTGGATTATAGTGCCATGATGAAACTTGTCACTTGATTCTTTTAAAAGCCTCCTTGGAATGTAGACGCTCTTATTTTCAGCAAGTAGTTCTTCTCCTTCAAAGGAAGTGGATTATTCTTCTTCTTTCTCAGCCTCCATGCATGATGTGAAAAATATTCAAGCTTCATACTTTCAGCCTGATGTAAATCTCTTTCCTCTTGATTGTGATCCCAAGACACAAATTGCTGAATTGACGATGCCTCAAGATCTTTTTCTTCAAGAATTGAGAAAATACAAGACAGCGGTTCTTTATTTTATGATTCTCCCTTTGGTCTTTCAGTTCTAGCCAAAGTCTCTTGTTTGTGATTCTTGAGGTTATAATACCTTTGATGCATGCATTTCAGAAAAAATTCAGATCTATGATCTTCTAAGGGACTTATCTTATTCTTCTCAGCCTCACAAATGCTTCCCTTGAAGGCATTCCAAAGATATTGCAACATCTGGTCACTTTCACCATTTAACTCTTCAGTTGTAGGTTTTTCCTTAGATCGTTTTCTTGGCTTAACTTCTTGTTCACCAAAGACTAAAAAAATTTTGTGAATGGAAAGATTCCGGAGCAGCTGGAGCTTCATCATTAACCTCCAATTCTTTTTCAAGTTGTTGCACTCTTTTCTTGTGTTCTTGGAGGTATCTCAGCTTGTAAAATCTGAAGCACAAGCTTTTCCACAGCAAGGTAGAGGTGTGGTCATCTTCAATGCTGAGGTTTATCTTTATTGCATGAGAGATGCTTTTCTTGTAGTGCTCAAAGAAATCTTGCAGCACTTTATCATTCATCTTAATGATCTCCAAAATGGTAGGGTTAGGTCTCATCTTTTCTTGTGACCTTTCTATTTGGCATGATCATTGCACAGAACCGCCAGTGTCTTGCATACAAAGACAAAATAAAAACTTAGGAACCAAAGGTCAGACACCAATCTTTGTTTCTTATTCCCCAGTAGAGTCGCCAAAAATCTGTTGGTAAATAGATTTGTCCTTCGAAAAGAAATACAAATAATGACTCAAGATGCCCGAATGAAGGCACAAATGCTACCAATAGTTGGATGAGTTATCATTGGATTAATAACCCTCCTCTGAATTGAGAAGTACATCTCCCTCTTAGAAAGATCTACAATGAATTAAACAACAGATTATGTCTTTGACCTAAAGACACAAAGGCTTTCTCACATTCACCCATCACTATGGTATGAATGTGATTATAAGATTTACAAACTGATCGATGAGAGAAAAACTAGAAAATAACCACATGACTATCTACCAAGCCTTTCACATTACAGAGAAAATTAAAGGAATTACAGGACTTGTTCTGCTAATTGCAAGTTCATCAGCCAACAGATTTACAAACAGGCACATACTTGACATAATGTTGCAGGACTGTATCCCAGAATAGGAAAGAAACAATCACATGATTGGTTTCTTTCAAAAAAATAAATGTTCAAACCTCAAGATCTGACATGCAAATGTTCATCTTTATTTCAAGAAAACATAACAGAATAACCATAAGATCATTTTGTCCCTGCCAATAGAATCAAGTTGCGGAAAAATAAACTAATTCCTCTCTCCATGTTACAATAAACATGAACAGAAAGGTGTTCTTCCTTCTCCCTTGCAGCCACTCGACTCCAAGAAAAGCAGAAGAACCCCTGGATATGTCTAAAGATTTACAATAAATAACGTTCCTCAACTGTCTTTCAGTTTCTGTAATCATTTCTTGAAAACTGAATACTTTCTTTAAGTTTTAATAAAACTTTTATAAATCCCCTTATGATATTCGGTTATGAAAACCAAACATTATTTTAATATCTCCAATATTGTTAAATGATATTTAATTAAACATTTGGGTTGGCATGCATATGTGTTTGACATGTGGGGCACACTTCATTTAAACAACACTTTGTATCATGTCAAAATAAAATAATCCACATAGGATTGTTGCCACCTAGATCCTTATACACCATAGGCAAATAACTCATCATTTTCCCCTCTACAATTCCGTTCCCATTTAAAAGGAGTTGTCATTTCCAGCATATCTTTAGTCAAAATAAAATGTTGCTGGTCTATTTGATAGACCTTTACTAATTCATCTGTCACTTTTCATCCTGAACAAATTTCTCAAATCGCTTCGGTGAGGATTTAGAAAATTGGATTTGGAAAAACATATCCAAAAATGAGCAAAATCCAATAGTGGAGAAATAAGTTAAGGCCCCCGCACTGAGACTAAATTGTTTGTCATCAGACAATTTGGAAATGTATCTAGTTTTATGGTTCTGTATTCTATTATTCATATCTTTCAAACCAGATAGAATTTTTAAAATCTCTCCAATGAGGATTTAGAAAATTAGGTTTTCTAAATCATATAAAAAATGTAGACAGATACAACGGTTTAGTTGAAAGTTATCCCCCCGCAACAGGACTGTTTTTATTTCATCTGTGAATCCGTGATTACAAGTTGCTGAAGAAATCATTTTAAAATATTATCATCTATTATCCTGCATGAGTGCCTCTATAATGTATTATGGGCTTGCAAAAGATTTGATATATCCTGATTTTCTTTTCTCCTTAATATATTTGCACAACATACTCCTCCAAACGGATGACTAGCTGCCATGCTCAGGAGTGTATATTGAATGTTGAACTTTGAACAACAGAAATGAAGGTTCAAGGTTCAAGATTCACAATACCAAATGCAAAATACACTGCGTTCAAGATTTACTCTTTACCAACTGAAAGGATGCCAACCACTTAGTAACATTGGGGGACTGTGACTTGAACTTTGAAATTTGAACCTGGTCTGCACTTTTGAACTGGTGAACCTGCGCTTTGAATCTTGAACCTTGAACTTTGAACTTGCAGTTCAAGGTTCAAGTTAGAAAATGCATATTGCATTTGAAAATTTGAACTTGCACTTTGAATATTGAACTTTGAACTTGCGGTTCAAGGTTCAAGTTTGACAATGCATATTGCACCTTTTGAAATTGCATTTGAATCAGTACCTCCGGACCCTTGCATTTTGAACCTTGAACCTTGAACTTTGTGGTTCAAGTTCAATGACTACCATCAACATTGTCACTTTATAAAGCATAACTTCGTAAAAATATTATTAGCACAAATGATCATAAAGGATAAGAAAATCTGGAGGAATTTATTTGTAGGGCTCAAATTTTAAAAGTTTAGAACTTGGGTGTTGAAAGCATGCTGACAATACATGTGTGTGTATATATACACACACGTGTGTGTGTATATACACACACACGTGTGTGTGTATATACACACATGTGTGTGTATACACACACATGTGTGTATACACACACATGTGTGTATACACATACACGTGTACACACACACGTATATATATACACACACACGTGTGTATATGCACACATGTGTATATACATATATGTATATATTTATATTATATATATGCATGTGTGTATATACACACGTGTCTACACACATGTGTATATATATACACACATATATATACACGTGTGTGTATAGATACATAAACACACACAAATATATATATATATATACACACACACACATGTGTATATATATACACATACACACATGTGTGTATACACATATACACATATATACACATTTATGTATATACACACATATACACATATATATACACACATACACATGTGTATATATATACATGTGTCTGTATACACTCGTGTATATATACATACATATATATACTATATATACATATATGTGTATACACTCATGTGTGTATATATACTCATGTGTATATATACACACATGTATATATATACATCCTTATAACAATATAATATTGACACAAAAAGGGGAATGGATTTTCCTTCCCAAAATAATACTCTCAATTCCAATTCCACTTTTCAATTCCAATTCCAGGTCTGAGGTGGAATTGTGGAATGCTCAAAATGGCCCAAAATTAGAATTGGCAAAAACCTATTCCAATTTTTTTATTTTGGAAACAAACACTGAATTGAACAATTCCAGAATTCATAAATCCCAATTCCTGGTCAATTCCACGAAACAAACGGGCCCTAAGCTACACTAGATCCTCTACATTTTTTGTTAGGACGCTTGTCATCCAAGTTAACATTCCTTGAATCAAAACACTTCACTTGTATCTTAGGACACTTCCTTTATGACAAAAAATTGAAATAAAGGAAATGACATCCCAATATAAAATTCAGTGTATTAGCTTCACAATTCTTCTCAAGGATGTCAATTTATTTCCTAACACATTGGAGCTCCTCCAATTTAGTGTGTTCCCACCAAGAAGGCAACAACATTCATACCAAAAGCTACAAGAGAGCAAGGACTACTAAGAAAGAGTTCATGTAGCATGTTGCAATGAACATTACAAGTCAAAACATAAACCTTTTAGTCAGCTTCCTCCTCTAAATTGATGTTTAAATCAATGCTCCTTAGGGATGCATCCCCTGCCCTAGAACACCTTGTTTCATTGTACAGGATGTTTTAAAGACGTGGGGATTCCTAGAAAACATCTCTTTCACATCTCCTTTCATCGTCAAAAAAGGGTATGTGACAGGGCACTCCAAGAGACGACTAACCATCCTCTATGACCCAACAACATTTGGACATGAGTTTAAAAAATATCTATTTAAAATTTTAATAAAGGGGATGGAAAGGTCCACAAGGACCCTCTTACCCCTTTAAACATCCAAATTCATAAACAGAAACAATCATAAGGAAAAAATATATATCTTATTTTGATATTTGCAAAACTTGTCTTAAAGCTCACAACAGTTGAAAAAGGAGAGGACAACAATTGAAAGAGAAGATTAGGAAATCAAATCATCTATATCAAAGGTTAGTTCTACATCCTAAATTTATTTTTTTCAATTTATTTTGCATTGTTTCAAGTTTTTTTTTTAATTTTCAACAAATATGAAGTGCATCGTAAGTTTTTTTTCTTTTATTTGTACTCATAGCTTTCTTTTAAATTCTTAACCAAAAAAAACATTAGCAATAATGAGTAGTGATAGCGAGGATATTGAATTTCAAATGCAAGAAAGAATATACTTAGAACTCACAAGAGTATGAGAGGCACTAGGGGTTCTTCAAGGACTGGAAGTGTAACAAGGCTAGCAAATTCAAACCCACTTGAATGTCCTTCTGAACTCTTTGTAAATGGCTCATTTAATCTCAAGAAATCTCTATTATCATTTGCATCATGAATTGATAAGGATGACAAACAAAATCAAAGGGGAGTAAAGTATAGCACTTCCTTTTGTGCAAAAATAATGTAGGGGCAACTATATGAGAGTTTATTGTCATCTTTTTCTATATGTGGTCTAAGGCAAAAGTTTGTGAATAGATAACTCTAACTAGGAAGAGTGAGGAAAGTAGATTGCATATGGAGGGGGAGGCAAGAATGAAAGGAATTCCATTTGAAATCTTGCAGCCTGAAGCGTAATTGCCTACAGGATCCATAAATGTTTGACTCCATGGGGAAGACGGTTCAACTTCTGCTAAAGGAAAAAAGAGAACTACTACTGTAGCATATGTATTTAACATACAATCACAAGATGAGGTTGAATCTTCTATTGCTAAGGTTTTTTAAGCTCATTCCATACCATTTGATGTGGCATGTTTGTCATATTTAAACAAATATTCAAATATGTGATAACTACAAGTCTCTCATTTGTTCCACCTAAAGAAAATAAGCTATGCACAACACTCCTTAATAGAGAATATTTCAAGGTGATGTAAAATCCACCCACTGACCACTGCAATCTTTTTCCCACTTAACATCAATCATTAACTCAATCAACCAAGTACCTTCCATTTAATTTAGAAGTAGTGATTTTTAAACTCCTTCGTTCACCACGGTGGCAACAACTCAATAACATGATATATGCTTACATTTGACAGTCTTAAGCTTCCATAAGTAGGGTCGTCCCTAGACCCAGACCTAAGCCTCGAGGGTTCACTCTTGATGAGTCTGCCTACTTATCCTCTCATGGGAAGTCAAAGGCTTCAAAGTTCACACTTAGAGGGAGTTTACTCTCTCCTGTTGATGAGATCTTTGATCTCTTTTTAAACCTTGACTATTAATTAAGTGTAATCTATTAACTTAGTCCCATCACAATAAAAAAATATATATTTCCATCAGGTGTCATTTCCATACCCATCATTACCAATCATTAGTTACACCAACTTACACATGTGCATATGGGTCATATCACAAATCAAACACATATGATCATCTCAAGCATACATCACATATACACGAGGACTATTTCATACACATCAAAGGTTCACAAGATGAATGGTTTTACCATACATCACATATGTGGTGAGTAGCTCTAGCATACATCACAAAGACAATAGTGTGTGGCTCATAAACGAACCACAACAAAAATAGAGACTTGCACATACAAGAATCACGAATAATACATTGTTTGGGTCATACAAGAATCACAAAGACAATACTTACTAGCTCATACAAGCATCAACGAATAATACAATGTCTGAGTCATACATGAATAACAAAGACAATACTTATTGGCTCATACAAGCATCACAAATAAAATAGTGACTGGCTCATATACAATGGCTAACCATCCCTTATGCATAGTGCATTCCATAGAGAAGGAATGTTGATGCATTGCACACAACACCGTGGTTCCTATTCCTTTCCTTACTCTTGCCCAAATAGATACTTGTGAAAGGGATTTGGTGTATCCCATACTACACCATGGGTTCATCCACAACCCAACATGGCCAAGTATACCATCAAACAATCGGGAAGAGGATTTAGTGCATCTCATACTACATCGTGGGTCTGTCCTCAATCCCAAGGATTTCCACAAGAAGTGAACTAACCTAGCCTGGTGGATTTCGAATTCAATTCCCTATAGGCACTAACGACAAGTATGTCCAACTAGGAAGAAGTAGCTTCACAAACACATATGCAACACAAGATGACCTCCTTTAAATCCTACAAAAGGGAGGTTGGATAAATTCAGAAAAAACCCATTACCTAGTGATACACCCTCTAGACCACACACCTACGGTCTTGAGGTATCAAGGTTATCCATCACCTAGGGACCGCCTATGTTCCTGCTTCCAAACGAGTCAAAGTTACATTTAGTTCTCCTTGTGAGGTCTCTCAAGGACACTACATTCAAGTTCCCAAAATAAAGATTTTGTTAATGTTTCCCTTCAAGTATTAATAGTTAACGATACTAAGGTAATCATAAGTAAGTTCACCATTTAGCAACCCATACTATAACCCTTTCATCCATGTGTAGGTCATCATCTCAAATTTATACCTCATCCTATTATTCAATGTGAATATCCTAACCTCTTAAAGTTTCGCATCCTGGGCACAGAGGTTGGGGTAACCTCCTAATTTTCTTGTTCACATAAGCTACATTTATTTGTGGACCAAGGCATCTTTTCATAATGGGGCTAAACTATACATTAATGTTTCCCTTTAAGTATTAGTGGTTAACAATACTAAGGTAATCATAAGTAAGTTCACCATTTAGCAACCCATACTATAACCCTTTCAACCAAGTGTAGGTCATCATCTCAAATTTATACCTCGTCCTATTATTCAATGTGAATATCCTAACCTCTTAAAGTTTCACCTCCTCGGCACAGAGGTTGGGTTAACCTCTCAATTTTCTTTTTCATTACAAAGTACATTTATTTGTGGACCAAGACACCTTTCCATAATGGGGCTAAACTATAAATTATATTATTTTAATCATAGACATCACATCCAAGAAGTTAAATCCTAATGCAACCCATGTAAGGTTTCATACACAAGCTTCAAAATGAACAACACCCATTAGACACAACATTATAAAGTTGGGTGCCATTAGACCTCGTAAGTTGGGTATAGAGAAGGAAGTAACAAATTCTCAACATACTCTATGGCGGCTAGGGTTCCTGGCTCTGCTATGGCTGCTAGGGTTCCTGGCTCTCTGACTTCTTCTGCTCCTTCGGCTCCTGGCTCTTCGGCTCCCTCGGTGACGACTAGGACTTCTGGCCCTTCGGCTCCTTCGGTGGCAGCTTGAACTCCTGGCTCTTCGGCTCCCTCGTCGGAGGCTAGGGTTCTTGGCTTTTCGGCTCCTTTGGCCCCTGGTTTCTTGGATCCTTCTGCGGTGGCTCGAGGTTCTAGCACTTCGGCTCCTTCGGCGGCGGCTCAAATTCCTAGCTCTTCGGCTCCTCCGGCCCCTAGTTTCTCGGCCCCCTCGTCGGCGGCTCGGGGTCCTGGCACTTCAGATCCGAGGGGGAATAAGGATTTTTTTCCTTTTCTGATTTCTAACCCTATCATTATCCCTCTAGAGGATGAGGTTGTGAAGGATATTAATGAGGTGTCCTTTGATTTCTCAGTCCATGGCCTTATCTGCAGGTTCAAGGGCTTCTGGCCGAGTCTACCTGACCTTCACTCCTTGATTTCTCGACATTGGGAACCTAGTATTTCTGGTACTGTTCACATTTTTCTTATGGCTCGGGGTTTTTTCATAGCAAAGTTTAAAAATGTTGCTGATAGGAAAATAATTTTATGTGATCATTTTTTTAGTTGGGATTCTCAGTTTATGCTTATGGTGAAGCCTTGGCATCCTAACTTTGATCCCTCTTCTGAGACTTTGTCCAAGGTTCCCATTTGGGTCCGGCTTCCCTACATCCCCCTTCATCTTTGGGTGGATTCTCTGTTAGAGGTTGTGGGTGAGGCCCTTGGGGACTTTCTGATGGTTGATGAGAACTCTTCTGATATTCATCATTCAACTTATGCCCAAATTTTGGTGGACCTGGACATTTCTAAGGGTCTTTCAAAAAATATTATGTTGCAGCACTCTAAAGGTGCCTAGATCCAATCCCTGGATTATGAAAGGCTCCCCTTCAGGTGCAGGAGATGTTTTAAAACTGGTCATTTGGCTGATCAGTGTGGCTTGGAGAAGATCAAAATAAATCTGCTTCTTAGTGGTTTATAGTTGGAAAATGGAAGCACTTCCATTGTAGACTAGTTTAGCCTTCCGAGTAAGTTGTTTGGGGTCATGTCAAGCGCCTTGAATGGGTCTCTGACTTGGATCTAGATTTTTCCCCTATTATGCCCCATTTCCCACTTTTTCGGCCTATTTTTGACATCCAAAACTGAAAACTGAGATTTTTGACCTCAGGGTCAAAATTAACCTTTCTGGGTCAAGGTCGACCTCACCCTTGACCCAGGGTCCAGATTTCAGGATCTCACAGTTTCCGGATGTCGGTCTTTGAAAAAGTTTAATTCCCGCTTCCGGGTCGGTTGTTTTGGGTTCCGAAACGATGACTCTTAAATTATTAATATAGATCCACTTCTAAAGGTATAGGTCTAATGGGGATTTAATTCTCCTATGTTGGCCTCTCTAGAAGATTGTGCCCTAGATTTGTACAAAAGGAAGCTTTCTCCTCCCATTTTCTCTAAGACTCTCTAACCACAAGGAACCGTCATCAAGCAAGAAGCATGAAATCATAAGGTACTTGAAGCAAGCAATAATCCATTGAAGCAAGCATCTACTCTCAAGCATTCAAGCATTCACTTCATCAAGGAGATCCATTGGTAGTCATTGAAATATTCAAGCTCTATGGAGCCCTCTTGTTGAAGATTTCTCCATCCACATTCGTCCAAGCCTCTTCCTCTTCCAAGATCCATTCAAGATTGGTGTCAAAGATTTACAAGCAATTGATTTGATACATTACACATTCTACATACTACATCCATTGGTGCATACATACTTGTGGATTCAAGGATTCGAATCCTCCACAAGGACTTTTACAAGCAAGGTGAATTTATGCATTTACTTTGTTTTACTTATGTAATTTCAATTATTGATTTCAAGGTTAATTCCTAAATCAAGGTTTGAGTAAGGCAAACCCCTCCCCCCCAACAAACAAATCTCTTTTTCTTGCAAATACAGGTTCGGGACTGCGGATTTGAACTCAGATCTGGATACCCTTTTCAGCGAACTATCGAGATCTGAAAACAGATTTTCTGTCGAGGTAGCACAGGTCAGGGTTGAAATTATTGGGTCAGGGGTGACATTTGTGGGTCAAGGTCAACCTTTTTCTCAAGACGATGTTGGATCGGAAAAATATTTCTGGGTTTTGTTCGTCTCTACGTTTCTATTTCGGATCATGCTTCAGATTTTCCAGAAACAGAGTACAGACCTCAAAAATAGCATTCTTCAGATCTGTTATGATATGAGGTAGGTGTTTTACTCCATGTTTATTTACAAGTATTCTCAATTCCTTATCATAATAATTAAGTGTATAAGACTAAAATTGGACTTAGGGTCTCTTTTCACATGCAATTCCTATTATCTAAGAGACCCCACATTCCATCCAAATTTTAGATCTATACATTTTGGTGAACCCGCAATAGACAACGCTTTCTTTTTGGTGTTAGATTTGCATCTTATGTTCGATCTTACATGCATTTAAAAGTAGATTTCTTTTATGCTCTTGCATTTATATAACAAAAATTAAAAATCACAAATTGCTTTAAAAATACAAAATCATTTACATTTTTTATGCTTATAGATTTCATTTGAATGCATTGGGATATATTTAGATCTATTTTCTATGCATTTCTTTATTCGTTATCATGTTGCACAAGTTGTTTCAAGTGTTTTTCAAACATCCTTCTATAACTTTTGGTATTAAACATCCTCCTCTTCCCTTATCATTGAATGATGTTACACCAAGAAAGACTTTATTTAGTACATGTGATATTGCTTTGTCTTCTCTTGTATTATCTTGTAAGGATATATTAGAGCAAGAATATGACTTTAATCTTTCTCTCCATCATATTTGTCTTTATGGAGATGAGTTGAGGATTGATGTTAATTCTTCTCCTAATATATGTCTTTCCTATGAGCCTACTTTATAATATAATCCTCCTATTTGGGATGAACCTTTGGATTTGGATGTTGATTACTCTCTTCCTCATTATCCTCTTTTTGGGAAGAACCCTTGGATAAAGACATTGATTTATGCCTTCCTTGTGAAGATGCTTTGGTACAAGAGGGTGATTTATTAATAGATGACATATGCATACATGATGTTGACTCTTTTTTTAAAACACACTCCTCTTGTGAACACATTTTAGAGCAAGAAGGAGACATTATAGATGCTTTACCTCCATTTGAGATTCTTTCTAGTGATGAGGCATTAGCGAAGAATGATATAAATTCCCTTAATGCTCTCCCTCTTAGTGATGATCTTATGGAGAATCAAGCTCCTACCTCATCTCCTCCTAGGATGTCTTTTTTTCTTCCTTCTTGTGAATCTATTTGTAGTGCTGAGATAACTAACATGGTTTATCCAAAACCCTTGTTGACTATCAAAGGTTGTCCTCGCAGTAGTATCAAAGGTAAACCTATGGAATCTTTAGAATCTTTCAATGATCAAGATTCGATAGCTCACACCTATCGTACAAGGAATAACCCTCAACCTAATCTGGTGGTTCCTACTTCTTTACCACCTTTTCAACCCATTCTTCCTCCTCCACCCCGTCTTCCTAGCATGGAGTATGATATGATAAACCAATTGCGCAATACCCCTACCAAGATTTCTTTATGGGAGCTTCTTCAAACTTCACCTACCTACCATGAAGCCTTGAAAAAATCTCTAGCAACTCTTCCCACTCCACCTCCTAATCAAGAGAACATCAATGCCTTCTTACAATGCATGTGTGTTACCCCGGGTCCTCCTGACATTGTATTTAATCAAAAGGATTTACCTTCTAAAGAATTTCAGAAGCAATATGATGCCCTTATGGTTGTTGTTACTGTCAATAAGAGTATCATTCGTAGGACCTTGATTGATAATGGATATGGGCTTAATATTTGTAGCATGGACATGCTCAAATCAATTAATGTCGATCTTTCAACTATTCAACCTGATAATAATCCTATACGTGGCTTTGATAACATTGATAAGAACACTTTGGGCATCATTACCTTACCTATCAAAGTAGGTCCGATCATCCTGAATACTCCTTTTCATGTTATGCCTGGACCTCTTAATTATAACCTCATTTTGGGTAGACCTTGGTTGCATGAGATGCATGTTGTTCCTTCCACCCTTCACCGTAAAGTCAAGCTTATTCACAACAACATGGTGTATACACTTCATGTGGATGATGCGCCAAATCCTTGTTTACATATTCAAACCCACAATACTCCTAATCCTAATAGTAACCCTTCTTCCTCTAATACTCTTCCTGGAGATGATTGGGGATCCTTGGATTTTAATCCTACCTTTATTGGAGAATATAAGGTTTCTAATCTTGATTTTATGAAGCAACAAAGAGAGTTTGAACAACGAGATTTTGCTTCTACTTCTAATGCCCTTCGTAATAACTTTCTCGCTGCTTCTACCCGCTATGAATCTATCAAACCTACTAATGATGACATAGTGACTACTGAAGTTCCATTGACTCCTTCTGATATGGCTTCTTGTTATGGTCCTGGTTATCATTTACTGGTTAAATAAGGATTCCATGGTCAAGGATGTGGTAAGCATATACATGGAATTCAAATGCCCTTACAGAATCAGGGGGCATGAACATTCTTATGGATTGGGATTTAATCCTCAACAACACATCAATGTTACCAACATCTCAAATAACACTTCAAAACATGATGAACCTATGAAGGAAGTTCACCAAGAAGTTCTTTTGCCTAAACTCCTTCATGCTAAGATGATTGCTAGACCGAAATGCAAAAAGAAACGTAGTCCACACTTGAAGACTCTTCCTTTTTGTTTGTATCATAGATTTCATGATCACTCTACTAATGAATGTCAAGCTTTACATTACAAGATTAGGCACCTCATTGATAGTAAAATTATTTATATATCATCTAGCAATGAGTTGTATTTCAATCTTGTTTTCTCTAAATAACATTTATGTTCTTATTATGGAACTCCACATTATGTAAACAATGTTAGCCTAATTTTTGGGGGCTCGTTGTCTTGCATAGTATTGTGAGCGATATAATAGGTCCCCTTTCATCCTTGTTCCCACGCTTGGGGGGCAAGGATGACATCTCCTTTTCTGTCTTTCCGGGATTCACTTTTCCCTTGGTTAAGAAGTATCTATCTATTATGTGATATCCAATCATACATGAAAATTTTGGTTTGCATTGAGGATCTATGTCCTTGATCATAACCTATTTCTTTGTTTGACATTGGGTTTCCATGGTTGATAAATCCCTCACCTTTGAAACCGAATAGCGTGCTATCCCTCACAAGGGTTACTTTTTCACTTCTTGCATGATATCTCTTTGCATTCGTCCCTTCCATGGCCTCATAGGAGTTGTGACCTTCTTGGCTTGGACTAGATGTTGTCTATGGATATTGTCTTGTTGTTGAACAAGGCTTTGTCCTTGTTCTTTTCTTTCCTTAACATGACAAAATAGTATGTACTTTGCCATCTTAAGGAGGGGGGCATATATATGGCCTCTCCCGTTCTATATTATGCATTTTTGTTCTAACATTTTGTTTTGCAGCATGCTAAATCCTTTGAAGGTAACACACATAAGTTGCTAAATCCTAAAGAGATACGCATTCAATTACAATTCAATATGTTAAATCCTCGGAAGGTAACGCACATAAGTTGCTAAATCCTGAAGAGATACGCATTTTACAAATGTATTACATGGTGATATAAGAATATGGATCCATGGGTACTTCATAAAAGCCATCAGAAGACGCACTACATACATGCACGAAGGCGCCAGAAGGCGCACAATGTTATGGGGTGACTATCAAGTGCTTGCTTGGTGGGCCATCCTATCCTTTTTGTGGTTCACAGTGAGATACACACATCTTACTAGGCGAGCTAACCACTCCTCTCTCTCTCTTTCTCTTTGACCGGTGATGTCTCTCTTATTGTGATCTTAAGATTGATAAAGACTTAAAGGCCCTGGGGGTTTGAGGATTCCTTTGTCCCTTTTCATTTCAATAAGATTATCTTTTCTTCATGATCTCCTTTACCAAGAGTTTGCATTGAGTCAATACTCTTGCTAAAGTGGGGGCTAGATGTATAGTCGGAAAATGCAAGCACTTCCATTGTAGACTGGTTTAGTCTTCCGAGTAAGTGGTTTGGGGTCATGTCAAGCGCCTTGAATGGGTCTCTGAATTGGATCTGGCTTTTTCCCCTATTCTACCCCATTTCCCACGTTTCCAGCCTGTTTTTGACCTCAGGGTCAAAATTGACCTTTCTGGGTCAAGGTCAACCTCACCCTTGACCTAGGTCAAGTTCGACCTCGACCTTGACCCAGGGTCCAGATTTCAGGATCTTACAGTTTTCGGATGTCAGTCTTTGAAAAAATTTAATTCTCACTTCCGGGTCGGCTGTTTTGGGTTCCGCAACGATGACTCTTAAATTAAATTTAATATAGGTCCACTTCTAAGGGTATAGGTCTAATGGGGATTTAATTCTCCTATGTCGGCCTCTCTAGAAGATTGTGCCCTAGATTTGTATAAAAGGAAGCTTTCTCCTCCCATTTTCTCTAAGACTCTCTAAACACAAGGAATCGTCATCAAGCAAGAAGCATGAAATCATAAGGTACTTGAAGCAAGCAATAATCCATTGAAGCAAGCATTCAAGCATTCACTTCATCAAGGAGATCCATTGGTAGCCATTGAAAGATTCAAGCTCTATGGAGCCCTCTTGTTGAAGATTTCTCCATCCACATTCCTCAAGCTTATTCCTCTTCCAAGATCCATTCAAGATTGGTGTTGAAGATTTACAAGAAATTGATTTGAGACATTGCACATTCTACATTCTACATTGGTGCATACATACTTGTGGATTCAAGGATTCGAATCCTCCACAAGGACTTTTACAAGCAAGGTGAATTTATGCATTTACTTTGTTTTACTTATGCAATTTCAATTATTGATTTCAAGGTTAATTCCTAAATAAAGGTTTGACTAAGGCAAACCCCTCCCCCCCCAACAAACAAATCTCTTTTTCTTGCAGATACAGGTTCAGGACTGCGGATTTGAACCCAGATCTAGATACCCATTTCAGCGAACTATCAGGATCTGAAAACAGATTTTTTGTCAAGGTAGCACAGGTCAGAGTCGAGATTATTGGGTCAGGGGTGACATTTGTGAGTCAAGGTCGACCTTTTTCTCAAGACGATGTAGGATCGGAAAAAAATTCTGGGTTTTCTCCGTCTCTACATTTCTGTTCCGAATCATACTATAGATTTTCCAAAAACAAAGTACAAACCTCAAAAAACAACATTCTTCAGATCTGCTATGATATGAGGTAGGTATTTTACTCCATGTTTCTTTACAAGTATTCTCAATTCCTTATCATAATAATTAATTGTATAAGACTAAAATTGGACTTAGGGTCTCTTTTCACATGCAATTCCTATTATCTAAGATACCTCACATTCCATCCAAATTTTAGATCTATACAGGTGGAAGGGGGCCTCTTCTCAACATTACACTATTAGGAAGGCTTCGTCTGTCTGAAGCTTTTCTCAGGTGGTTTCTTCTGCTCTGGAGGTTGCTAAGGCAAATGAGCCTCTTGTGTCTAGTGAGGTCTCTTCCTCGGGTGAGGCCTCTCCTTCGTCTGCTTCTGTTGCCTCTGTCCCTGTGGTGATTCTTTGTACCGAGACTTGTGTTCGGGTCTTTGATGGAGGTGAGGTTGCTGCTTCTCTTGCTGGCAACACTGTTGTTTTCTTACGGCCTGGTGGCTACGGGCTCACCTTTTTTACCTGTCTCGTTGCCTGCACCTGGCCCTACTATGGTAGCTTCTCTTGGCTCTCCGTATCTGGGAGTTTTGGCCCCCGATTTGCAGGGTTTGGCCAATGTGGTGGATGTTGGGTGGACTACTATGAAAAGGAAAAAATCTAAAAATTTGCACACGTTTGTTATGGCCCTTCGATCCCAAAAGGGGAAGAAATTACCCTTCTTCTGGCTTCGGGTGTTGGTTGTTGGTTCTTTGCTGGTTGTTCCTCTTGTAGGATGCATCTACGTTGCTGGACTTCCATGTCTTATTTTTTCTTGCAGTGTTGATTTTCCTGTTCTCTTTTTCTGTAGCCCTTGCTGTGGCATGTTTCTGTCTTTATTCCCGCTGTTTTTTATGTAAGGACCTATTGTTATATCTTAAGCTTTGTATCGGGTTTCAGACACCCTTTAAAACATGTTTTACTTCATCAAAAACATTATAAAGTTGGGATCCCTTACAACTCTAATTAAGCATACCTAGGTACGATGTTGTTAAGAATTATCGATTATAACATCAAATATACATCTATCACATTTGTGATTAAGCACATTATACATATTGTTGAATATAACCATAGCTCGTAAGGTACAATATAGACATACATTGTGATTAGATATTATGAATAATATGATTTCTAATCCTCTAATCTCATTTATGGCACAATCTAGCATTGTTTTTTTTTATTAAGGTAACAATAGGTTTTGAAGAGACCCTGAAACCCTGTACAAAGTTATCTCAAAAGATATTCAAAAAATCCCTCTAAATGAAACGGATCTAGACCATAGTGAGGGTTTTACAACAGGCTCCCACAACCTTAAAGAAATAATGCATGAAACAACCTTCATGCAAACCCAAGCTAAAGACAATCCAAGACTATGATTTTCCTTTAGCACCCTTCTGATGTGAACGAAGAGTCATATCAAAAGAGGAGGGCATCTTAAATTTTTTTTCCTTTAACAGTTATCCAGCCCTCTTCAACTTTTTTCGCCTCATCCTGCCACCGCAGTGGATCATCAGCCAAACCAGAGCAAACCAAGCTACCGACAATGGTAGTCAAAATACAATCTAGCATTGTTGTATTAGTATAATTTTGTTATTACATGATATTCTCACTCACCACTTATCATTGATTAGGTTCATTGAGGTCAGTGATTATATACTAAGAGATATTTTTTATTAAGTGAAAAACAGTTTTTGGGGACTCAAAACCCATTACAAAATATCCCAAAGGATATTCAAAGAAAGCCCACAGCAAGAGACGGGACAAGACCAACAATAAGGGGTTAAACAATAGGCACCCTAAACCTGAATCCAACACTGCACAAAAAGAGAATTATGCAGCCTAAAGCAAGAGAAAGGTCCAGATATCCTTTCTGAACACCCAAGACAAACAAACATTAAGATTTACATTTGGCCCCTTTCTTATGGGACCGAAGGGTCATGCCGAAAGAGGGCGAAGACCTCTTGGAATTTTTACCTTTTACAGTTATCCAACCCTCTTCCACCTTAGCAGAGCCTCACCCTGCCAAGCCAGCGAATCCATCTCTAAATTTCCAACAACTGTGAGGGGGACAACAAACTACACAGAACCAAAGATAGCAACAGGACCAGGATCACAACTAAAGAGACAACAACAACATCACTATCACCAAAACAGTGAGACAAAGGGGTAGCACCAGCAACGAACTCCACAGTCGGAGCCCTATCACAAGCCTTGACAACAGGAGGAGCTACACGAGCAGCAAGCGGTACGCTGGCCACAACACAACCACCATCTGACATATGACCAACCGGAGAAGACACAGGGCTATCCTGTGCAACCACGTAGGAGAAGCTTTGCTGAGAAGTGTAATGTTGAGTTGTAGCACCTTTCCACCATGAGGCAGACTTCTTCATTTTCTAAAGCTCACAATGGGTCGCCAAGGGTTGAATCCAACTACCCTTAGGAGTATAAAGCTTATTCTCCATAGGAAGTCCCTTAGAAACATCAATATCCACCAAAATACGGGCAAAGGTAGAATGATAATCATCAAAAGATTCTGCATCCACCATCAGAAAGTCCCCAAGAGCCTCACCCATTTCCTCTAAAAGAGAATCAACCCATAGATGAAGGGGGGGTAGGGGATTATGACCCGAATAGGCATTTTGTTGAACGTTTCAGAAGAAGGGGAAAAATCAGCATGCCATGGCTTAACCATCGGCATTAAACGATCATCCCAGCTAAAAAAATGATAACACAAAATCATGTTTCTATCAATAGCACAGTCAAATTTCGCAATAAAGAAACCCTTGGCCATATGGAAAATATGGACAGTACTAGAGATGATAGGCTCCCAATGTTTGGAAATCCAATCGTGTAATTGCAGAAGACTAGACCAAAAGCTCCTAAATCGGCATATCGCGCCACCAACGAAATGACAATGGACTTGGAGAAAGCAAAAGGCTTTAAGATACTAAGAGATGTTATCCTATAAGATTGCAAATGACTTATATCTTACTCTCCATGACATCATTTTTTTATATAGATATTTTTCTTATTTAATCTTTGCAACAATTGGGTGCAACTATATTGCTCTTCCCTTAGTTCATCTGATAATTTATACATGAGGATACTTATAGTTAAGAGATCTATAGTCCTCATGTTGCTATATAAAGCCTGTATTCCAAAACTTTAAGTAGATTATCCAACCATATCCTACATTTCTATATTTATTTATAGATGCATCCATAAATTGTCAAAGGCTCTTGTATTCACAAATATGAATCTACCTTGGTACCTTCTTGGGGTCTCTTGTGCCTCCCATACGTGGCAACTATTATGAAATTCCATTGAGGTTGTTTTTCCCTCACCACATAATTGATTTGGTTATATTGGAATATTTCTATTTACCTAGGAAATAAAGAACTTTAAGTTGAAATAATTGATTCAGCTATGAGTTTGGTTTTGGATAATGTTACAAGCATGTAAGGTAAGTGGAACATAAAAACCATTTCCTTAAACCTTTTTATAGTATGATTCTTTATAGTGGTTCCATGTTTTAATTAACTCATATTATCAATGTAAAATCTTAATACCAATTTATTGTACCCTTCAATACCCTTTTTTCAATAATTATGTCTCTTTAAGTTTATAAGAACAAATATAAATGATCAAATTAAACCATAAACTTGTAATTAAATATTTGGAGTTGTAATGACCAATACAAATAGAAAACATTGTAGCAACTACTTCTAACTTAGTAGACTCTTGTCTTTCTACATTGTCTACCTATAAATTCATATATAAATATAATTTATACTTCTTTTTACATTTCTAAGCATATAATGTTATTTTCAGACAATGCACAAAGAATTTTATCTTAGTGCAACAAGACTGGGATAATCGTACCTCACAGCTCCAATAGAATCCATGTATGTTGCCTCCAAATTTGCCCTTATTGGCCTACAACTTAGAACTGAACATATTACAAGCTCCTCCCTCCTCATTTTCATACTGACTTCACACCATGCAATATCACAGAAAACCTTCCCTTTCATTGCACTCAAGGAGAGTATAAGCATCAATTGTGAGATTTTTATTTAGAGTTGCCAATTGTATTTGCTTGGCAAATCGCCTCAAAGAGATGCCATCCCATGGAACGCAATGGTTGTAGGGTATGTAGAAAATGGATCTGTTGAAGACACTACACAATCTTTTGAGAAAATGCAATTAACAGGCATAAAACCAATTTATTTGCCAAGGTCCTCCATGTGTGTGCCAAAATAGGAGGTTTGGAACAGGGGAAGCATAATGGTTAAAGGATTTTTGTCAAATGTTGTAGTTGCAGGTACCCTCATAGGCATGTATGCAAAATGTGGAAGCATAGACTAGGCTATGACAGTATCCCAGAGAGAAATGAGGTTTCAAGGATTGCAATGATTGTAGGATTTGCAAGTTTAAGAACTTTCAAGCAAATGCAAAGGCAAGCGTAAGGACGATTCTGAAAAAAAAATTGAAATAGAAAAGGCTCTGCAACTAGGGTTTCAAACTAGGTTTCCCATATAACTTCCTTCGTTGTACTTCTCGCGCAAGTGGCTTGGATTTGCCATTAATGACCTCTACCTCACCTGGGGGAGGGAACAACATTAACTCCCCAACCATTAATGAGGGCGGCAATAATGGCCCTAAAAAAGCCCTCTTCAACATCATTATCGACCCTAATAAAGTTGTTAATGTCTCCGCAACAAAAGAGAAGAACACACAGAGCAGCACATACAATGGAGAACGAGGCATCCAGTCGAAGTTGAAGTCATTTAAGCAGGCCGTCCAGGATGAGAGGACGCTACCGGAGGGAGCACGCTTCATCTCGTCTATTTCCCAAACCGCAGAAGCAACTGCAGGAACTGGAGGTAAGATTCCACCGACCCCAGGCTCGTTATTAAACCCAATCTCCAAATGAATTCTGTGATAGAACTTGAGTAATCTAGACTAAGAGAAATTGTTATCTTCTTTGTTTCTTCAGGCAACGACCTGTGGAGTTCTATTTTTTGTATTTCAACAAGGGCGTAAGATTTGGCCTTGGCTGGGCGTGGAATTTACATAAGGCAGAATCCTCAAACAGAAGGCAGAATCCTCCATGCGTAGGTCTGTTGGGCGTAAGATTTGGCCTTGGCTAGGCGTGGAATTAACATTGTTGGGTCTGAAGGAAAAGTGGACGGTTTTGAAGCGTTGAGGAGCATAACTAGCCGCCATTACTCTGGAATTATTGGGCCAGCGTTGGATGCAATAACAACTATATGCATTAACAATCATTTAATATGCCCTTGGTTTATGTAAAGGGGAGCACACAGGGCCCACAGGTGGGCACACAGGTGAACAGCAAGACAGCAAGGCCCGCAGATGTGCACGCGGTTTTTCCCCTTCTCAAGCTACGCAGATAAATAGCAGGGCCCGCAGGTGAACACGTAGGCAAGATTCCAGACCTGTGAGCAGTTGAGCAGGCACGTAGGTGAATACCATTTCTTTCATCCAAGCAAGGCACGCAGACAGACAGCAGGGCCCGCAAGCAAACAGACAGCAAGTGGGCTTGTTTGGTGGGCTAGCAGACAAGAAGAAAGAGACGGCAGTGAAAGGGCAAGGGCCCAATTACGACGGGAAAGAGGCAGCCTTCTAGACCAAGGCCCAGTCTGTCAAGCATCTAACTATCAAAACATCTGTCGGGCCAGGCTAGGTTAAGAATTTCATTGCTTTGTATCCGAGACAGCAACAAAACATTGCACGAGAACTGTTTGACGGAATGTCTAAATCCTATCTAAGACTCTGAGACTGTGACACATTGCTTATTACTTTACAACAGCAGTGGATTAAGGCCATGGAACCCCCACCTGATACAGATACATATAAGCAGATGGTGGACCGCTTGAATAAGCTGGAAATTGATGGTGCAGCTCTGAAAGACACATGTCTTTCTTTATCCAATGTCTCCTAGAAACTCCTTAATCTCCATAAATTAGAAGCAGAAAATCAATCACTCAAAAACATGGCAACCCTTACTTCTAAAATGGCCACTCTCTTACAACAAGTTGTAATCGATCGAGCTCTTTTACACAGTTTCTCATCTACCTTCACATCACAAGCAACGGGTATTCAAACTGATCTGGAATCTGTCATTGCACAACTGAATGAACTCGACAGCATCAAAACGGAACAAGCTGATTTGGTTGCCAAACATTCTTCACTAATGACCGAAACAAAGGAGAAAGTCAAATCCTAGGCCTCTATCTGCAATAACAACACTATTGTTGCACCTCTCTCAAGCATTGTGGAGTTAGTCCAGGGTAAGATGATTGATGAACGCATGAGACGGAAACGCAAGTTGAATCTGCGTGTCTGTGGTCTCCCCTCTACCGTTGATCCATCCTCTGCTGGGCAATCCTTCCTCAAGGACCAGCTTGATACTCCCGATATTACACTCGACAGCTATTGGTTTGGCCGGGATGGTACACTTGTCATCAGGTTCTCTACCCTGCACGATAGGTTACGGGCTCTTAGAGCGAAGAGGAAATTATTCACTCTTCCCTCAAAGATTTATTTGGATGAGGATCTCACTAGTCACGGATGGCAGAACTGAAACAAGCCAGATCCCTAGTTGTTGAGGCCAGAGGCAGTGGGAAATGGGCAGTTGTCAGGAACCTTAGAGTAGTTATTCGTGATTCTCCCCCTGCTGGGTGGGAGCCAAGACAGGCCGATAAGGCCAAATGACGGTCGCACCGGTAGTTGAGCAGGGGTGGGCCACCCCCCCCCCTCTGGCTCGCTTCTCCTCAACTGCTGGAACGATAACAGTTCTCTTTGGTCGTTACTGAGTCTTCTTCAAGATGCAGTTGGGTCTACTAATATCCTGGTGGTTACAGAGACACATGAGAGCCCTGCACGTCCCTTCCCGGGTTCCATCAGTTATCAATGGTTATCTGTATGCAGAGAGGAGGTCCGCACTTCGGGTGGTGTACGAGGCTCTGGTGGTGTGGCCTGTTTGATTCGGGACAGCCTTTCAGCGCTACCTCTATTGTCCTTTCAGACATATTTGCTAAATTCATGTGGATCCGGATACACCACGCTGGTCACCGCCAGAGAGATATCTTCATCGCGGTTTGCTACTTCCCACCAGCCTCCTCGTCGTATGCCATTCATAGTGCCAAGGATGGGGATCCTTTTCAAGATCTTCTGGAGGGCATCTCTAGATTCAGTGCCTCGGGTAATATCCTCATCCTTGGAGATTTCAATGCACGGACTAAAGAGTTACAGTCACCTATACATGACCCGGACATTGATTGGACCTGCACTTCCGAGTTAGATTCGGCCAGCCTTAGGCTGAAGCGTACCTCAGAAGATTACAATGAGCTGTTATCCACTTATGGTCGCCACCTCCTCCAGCTTTGTGAGTCTTTCGATCTGATCATTCTGAATGGCCTTTCTTGCTTTCCCGGTTCTGAGCTTTTCACATGTTGGCCTCATGGTGGTGGCGCTAGTGTTGTCGATTATGTGCTCAGTGTTGCCTCCTTTGTCCCCTCCATCCGTCGCTTCACCATCTCTCGCCTTCCTTTGGCTGATCATGCTCTTTTGGGCCTCGTGCTTCGTTCCCCCCCTTCGCCCGCCCCACCCACCCAGCCTCTCGACTATTTTGGGACGCGCCCACAACCATGTCCACTTCCACTATACCGAGGGGGATTGTGACCTTTTCACCTTCCACCTGCGTAGACTCCTCTCCCCTATGAGCTTCTCTGAGTGTAGCCATGTTACCTCCATGTTTGATCTACTGACCAAGGCCATTTGGGAGTCGGCTTTCCTTTCCATCCCCCATCGCCCTACCTCCAGATCTAAACGTCGGAACACTTGCCCCACGAACCGTTGGTTCGACGATGATTGTAAAGCTTTCCATTGCAGATTATGTTCAGACTTTGAGTCCCTCCCTTCAGATTATGTTGATCTTCGTCACTCCTACCACTAGTTTCTTCGCGCGAAGAAACATTCTTTCATTGCTTCACAGTGCAAAGCCTTGTGTAACACACTTACCCAGGATCCTAAGCTCTTTTGGCGTACCTTACTCTTGAGGCACCCCCCTCCGCCCTCAACCATCGACCTTGCCTCCCTCATCTCCCACACCTCCACTCTCTACGACATCTCGGGCCAGCCATCTCTCCACCTCATCCCACCCCCTCACTGCCATATCTTCACCGCATATAGCATTTACGAGGTCGTTAGATCTATGAGATGTAGTAGAGCGGCCGACGAGGATGGTTTTCAGGCAGAGCTCCTCAAGCTCGGTATCACAGTACTTGGCTCTTATCTTCCCACACTCTTTAATAGAGTGGTTTGCATCGGCTTCCCTAAGGCTTGGTCGAGACATGTGATCCATCTGATCCATAAGACTGGATCTTTATTGGATCCCGGCAACTACAGAACCATCATGATTGGGCATACCTTTGCCAAACTCTATGCCACGGCATTGAACACTATCCTTTCTTCGCAGCTTGACAGGTTGGACTGCAGGGCTAGAGGTCAGATAGGTTTCCGCGTAGATTACTAGGCCATGGACCACATCTTGACACTATGGATGATCATTGAGGAGGCTCGTTATCGCTCTGCGAAAGTCGATTGCTGCTTCATTGACTTTCGTAAGGCGTTTGATTCCGTCCCTCGGGTGGCCCTTTTTCAGAGACTTAGAGACATTGGGATATCTAAGATTCTTTTGACTGCTATTATGAGACTTTACGAGCGTGTTGTGGGCAGATTCAAGACCCGGGAGGGCTTCTCACATCCTATTCAGAGCACTATTGGGGTGAAACAAGGATGCCCTCTTTCCCCCACCTTATTTGGCATCTACATTGATGAGCTCGAGAGTTTCATCAGAGATTCGTCTCTCCTTGGTGATAGCTTTTATTTACACCAGGTCTTAGTTAACATTCTTCTTTTTGCTAATGACGTGATTCTCTTAGCCTCCTCACCTGAGGGTCTCCAAAGAATTCTTGATATCTTGGCCTCCTTTTGTGACTTGAGACAGCTCGTGGTTAATCTGGGGAAGACACGGGTCATGGTCTTTAACTACTTGAAGACCTCGCATTTACACTTCTACTTCCAGGGACAGGAGATCGAGATTGCCTCTGCATACACATACCTCGGGGTTAAGTTTGAGACCTACTATTCAGCCCAGGATCAGCAAAGGGATGGGTTCCCTCGCCTTTATTGAGAGACAGTGCTTTAGACACCACTTTCAGGACACCTCGTCCAAGTTATCCCTCCTGGATTCACTGGTTAGGCCTACTGTACTCTATGGCTTTGTTGTTTGGGGACCATCCCTCCTTGATTTCGATTGGGCCTCTATTGAGCGTATACAGACTCTCCTCCTTCGGTGTATCATCAAATGTCATCGTACCACCTCCCACAGCATCATCCTGGCTGAGTTCGGGGCTCATCCCTTTAGGTTGGGAACCATCTTCGACCTGGTTTGGTTTCTTCACCGCCTACGTTGCTTCGCAGACTCTTCGGATGGCTGGAGTAGATACTCTTACCTCGCCTATTGCTCTTCTATTGAGCTGGCTAAATCTGACACCTCCTCTAGAGCTCGTTGCTGGTATGCTCAGGCCACTTCCCTTTTGGGTTCCATCGGGATTGACATTGATCGCCTACCCCCCTTCCAGTTTTCTTTCGACGCTCCAGCTCATCTTCTCCCCTCCAGATAGGAGTTGAATGAGCATGTCAGACTTGACATCTACAGGCAGTACATCATCTCGACCTAGACCAACCCTAGTGGGGGTTTGTGTCCGAGGATGGCTTTTTATGATGAGCACTTCTTACACATCCAGGATGGGATCATCGTTCGACCCAGATATTTATCACAGTGTTGGTGCCATGCTCTCCGGATCGCGCTGCGATCTTTCAGAGTTAGCTCTCACCACCTGCGTGCACGGACTGATCATCACATTGACATAGAGGATCATATTTGCAGTTTATGCACACTGTCTGAGATTGAGACCAAGGCACATTTCATTTTTCGCTGCCCTATATACTATGAGATCAGAGGGAGATTCTATTGCTTATTCAGAGACTGCAGCTCCTTGACTTCCTCCTTTTGCTACTCTGACCAGAAATGTCTGGCACTCTATTTACGGGAGACGGTTCGGCTCCGTGACCATACCCTGCAGCTTCTATTTCCCCAGAAGTTGGTCACCCAGCAGCTCATTACGGATTTCTTCTCACCCTCACCCCTGGCTCGGGGTGTGAAGCGGTCGTCATGTGCCTCCACCATCGGTCACTCCAGATCCGTGAGACCTCGCAGTGCTTCTACTCATCAGTGACAGACCACCAGTAGATCACAACGACGGCTCTATACCCTTATTCTTCCGGGTCACTGTCCTTCTATGTTGGACTTCTTTTCGCTCGGGAAGGACCTATAGTCCTTGCCCTGGTGGTTCTTTGTTCTTTGCTTCTTGTTTGGTTCCTTGTTCTTTTTATTGTTCCCCCGACCATTGTTTGGTGGTCCACTGGTTTCTTGCTTTTTGGCTGTTTGTTTCATGTCCCATAGATCCTTGTTGGTCTTCCGTTGGACATTAATAAATTTATCTTATCTACAACATTCCTTAATGATTTGTTTCAACGGGTGTGGAGTCACAAATCAGGAACTCTGGCTGTGACGGCGGCCTCGGGGTGGCGTGCGGTCAGCCGAGAGTGAATCTACCGGCACCCGAGCAACAGTACAAGGGGCATTGCCCCAATGCTGCAACAACTCCTGCAAATGGGCAACCTTAAGGACCACCTTATCAACTTGCACTTGAATCTAACTATGAGAAAGTTAAACATGCAAACATGTCTGTTTTTGGTGACAATCCTTCTCTAATTATTGTTGGGTCTTTTGGTTCAAGATAAATTTTTCTAATGAAAGGATAAAATGTATTTCAAGAGTGTGATTGATGCGAAGAGCATTGGGATTCTGTGAAGTGAGGGTTCAAACTTGTTGGGAGGAGGTCAGAGAGTGGCAATCTTTTGGTCAAAATGGGTCATTCTTGCTTTTTATTTCCTTTCCTGATGAG
>MU227788.1:456842-478891 GCA_018584345.1 Thuja plicata
GGAAAAGAGGACAAGTCTTCATGTAGGGATTCTATAGGAATCTCCTACTTACATAATAAATAAACTTAAACTAAACTACCTTGGTTTATAATATATTTCACCAAGGAAGGATTATACTTCTAACAATATGACAGGATTGAGTGGAAGTTTATCCTTTGTATGCTAAAAAGTCTTGGCTTCCCAACCACCTTCTATAATATGGTAACCACCTTACTTCATGGAGCTAGGGCGGCAATTGAAGTCAATGGAGTCAGATCAGGGTCCTTCGAGTTATCCAGATCCATCAGATAGGGGTACGCCCTTGCCCCCTCCCTCTTTGTTATAGCTGCAGACTCCCTCCATTACCTCCTGAGGGATGACTCCTTATCCCCCATAGTTGAAGGAATATCCCTTCCCAACAGTCTAGAGGTCTCTAATATTCAATTTGCAGATGATACAACCATCCTCATGAGCCTTGAGGAAGACAATATGGACTGACTCGTGGCCAAATTAAACGTATTCTGCCAGGCATCCGACAGCAAGATATCTATTGCTAAGTCTATTAAGCTAGGGTGGAAGGAGCAACCCCCAGACTAGTGGAACAGATTTGGGCTTGAGTGAGGAGGCCCTAACCACATTGTCAAATACTTGGGCATTCTGTTTGCAGTGGAACCTAGTATCAACAACATGTGGAACTGAATTAAAGACAGGATCCACCTCAAGCTAAGCAAATGGGGCAATAACCTCCTATCCTTTCCGGGTAGACTTCAAGTTTGTCAGAGGATTCTATCCTCCTACCCTATCTACTACTCTGCATGGCTCTTTAACCAAAATCAATTTGCACATATTCAGAAGACTGTCAAGAACTTTCTCTAGTCAGATAGTATGGGTAATAGAAAAACACATGTTTCTTGGGAATGGTGCACCAAAGATAAGGTGTGGAGAGGTATTGGACTCAAAGACCTTAGAACCCAAGGCATTGCCCTTGCAGTTAAATGGATTGCTAAAGCCTCTGTAGGAGATGAGCCTTGGAAGATCCTTCTTAGGAACAATTTATGCAGAGGCCATCCTTCCAAGTCAAAGCATTGGAATGAGCTTAACTATTCAGATTTGCTTGGGCTGGAAAGCAAGGTGAAAGTTCAAGGCTCTAATGTCTTCAAAGCAATCTGGAAGAGCTAGATGTATGTTAGGAAATTTCTTTGCAACACAAGCCCTTTGGAAGGAAATGGGGTGATCTGTGGTAGTAGTAAGTCAATATGGTGGAATCTTGAACACAATACAAACCCATGGCATTACTGCGAGGTTGCTCCGCTAAGAAGTTGGCAGAGAAAGGTATCAGATACTTTCGAGATGTTCTGCTCAATGGTAATCTCATACCATGGGATAAATTGACAACAGATTTCAACATACCCCAAATTAATAAGGGAACCTATGCTATTCATGTTGCTTTAAATCCTTGGGGAGAGTGGATACCTGTTGTTCCCCTAGTACTTGTTCCTTTCAACTTACATGGACAGACAACTCCCCCCTGCACCTTGTCAAGAGCAAGTTTCTTTACCAAAAGAACTCATATAGCCCTGTTATACTCTCCCATGCTAACTCCAAATGGAACCTTGATGTGCCCCTTCCTGACTGGAACAGATACTTTGCCTCACTATGGTCAAGACCTATGGAACCCAAAATTACTTGCTTCTTATACAGACTTTTGATGCACAAACTACCCTTCAAGTAACCTTGGGGGTGGGGGGAGAGGGGGGCAATCTCTTTACTGTTTGTAAACACCCTGAATCAATACTCCATGTGCTCTGTGAGTGTATATTTGCTTCAGAGATCTGGAAACTATTTGGTCTAACTTTCAATACACATTTTCAAGCTTTGAACAACATTACTAGATGCATTAAAAGCAGCAAGTTTTGCACTTCTTTTTGGACTATACTTTCTTCTATTATATTATGGACTATTTGGAAGGCTAGGAATGATGATGTTTTGGCGGGGAAGGGCAAGAATCTTACTGGGAATGATGATGTTTTGGCAGGGAAGGGCAAGAATCATACTGGAAATGATGATGTTTTGGCAGGGAAGGGCAGGAATCTTACTGAGCCTCTAAGGAGGCTCATATACATTAATGTTTCCTTTCCTTCAAATTATGAGGGAAGGAAAGGGCACTATTGATAAAAAAAGATATAGCCCATGGTTACACTACCAAGCAAGCCGGGGCAGAATTCAACAGCCTTCTCACGGATTTCCTCCAGCGGGTGAAAGAGGGCAACCCAGATGCAGCTGCAGGTGTTGAACCAGTCTTCGGAGGCCATGAGCTAGTTGGCTACAATGTTGTCTCTCCTGACTCTAATGAGTCTGATGCTGATCATGATGACCCACCGGAAGAGCATTGATAGTTTCTTTTATTAGTGTTGTAAAATGTAATTATCATAATCAGAACTGTAATTTTGAGGCCTTTTTTGATTTGGCTGAGGCTAGTAGCCCTGCCCTACTGTAATGTTTCCGTAACTATGTTGTAAGCTCACTGCTTCTTTTTATATATGCAATAGAAAAAAAAAGGCAGGCGTAAGGCGAAACTCTTTGCCAATGTCCCCCCAGCCTGTGCCAAAATGGGGGCCATTAAATAGGGTATGGACACGCATAGTGCATAACAGTAGGGAGATTTGTGCCAAATACTATAGTTAGAAATGCTTTGGTAGACATGCAGAGAAATGTGAAATGATGAACATTGCACCTGAATTGTTTGTCTGAGAACCTCAATCTCTAATCTCCAGCTCACAGCAACAACCAGCTCCATTTCTGCTAATTCCTCTATTCTTTGAGGGGCTTCTCTGTTCTTTCTCTGTTTTACCAGCATTGCCCTCTCTAGATTAGGAATACTCATATATTGTCTTGCTCTCGCCAGCCCTTCATTTTTATATTTATTTTACAGTGATGGAAACCCATGGCTTCCCTTTTTAGCCTTCTCCACCAAATCAGTAAAACATGCTCTATCTTTTTTCAAAAAAATCTCAGTTTTTTTCCTTCCACAAGTTGCCAAATTTTGGTAGTCCGTAGATAGGGAGCCCATGCCCCTAACCACCGCAACTATACCTACGCCATTCCTAATTAATTCTTGGTTTGTACTCCTTTTTTTTAAATTCATCTTCCCCCGCATGTATAGTCCAACATGGACGTGGATGCCAGGGGATGTCACAAGTGAGTGTTGATCAAATAGATGAGACAAACTTAGATAAGAGATGGATACTTCAGCGTTATGGATGGGTGGACCAATATCAAAAATCAACAATTTTAACACCATCTCCCAGAATATCTTGCAATAAAGCCACAAACATAGAACTTCTCGTTAAAAATCATCTGCAATACAATCGCTAGCAAATAATGCATTTTAAATAATTCTGCAGATAAAATCATAACTCGCCACTTAACTAAGATATCATCCTGTAGAAGAACAGCTAAAATAAAACATTGAAATGTAGTGGAAATAACTTTATGCGCAGTTGAAAATAATAAGAACAGCTAAAATAAAACATTCAAATGTAGTGGAAATAACTTTATGCGCAGTTGAAAATAATTAGCCGGAAAGGTGCTTACTGATCATTATATCTTTATGACCAAGTTAAAAATGACAAGAAAACCTGGAGCCATATGGTGTGCCCAATTTCAAATTATTGCTGGCATTTAACCTGAAGGTTTATTGTCACTGATAACTTTACGCAGCCTATCAGTTTCCTCATCAGCACTTACTTTATCAATCACCATTTGTTCAAATATGTCATCAGCGTCCTTACCAGCCTTAACACGAGTCGAAAGAAGCAAGTTGTAGATCTCTGTAGTTACAAACTGAATATCCCTAAGAAGTTTCAAAACGGAATCTGCAATTTCTACATTCCCTTGCTCCTCCAAATATTTCAGAATGCCCACCACATTTTCAGAACGAGGTTTCCAGTTGCTAGATCTCACTCTCGATAAAGCTTTCATCATGGTTGTAACTGCCTTTTCCATCTCCCATGCTTTACAAATTGGCACGCCTCTTTCCTTTATGATACGACTGAAAACTTTCAGCCTTTTCCAGCATACCTCCCCTCACATATGCAGTGACAAGCATGTTAGAAACTCTTAAATCATGACCTAATCTTGATGACTCCCATTGTTTGAATATCTTCTCAGCGCCTTCAATGTCTCCAAGCTTTGCCAGCGAAGAAAGCATAGATATATAGTTACCATTGTTTAATTTATCAAAGGATGTTTTTAAGGAGTTCCATATCCTGTAAACTTCTTCCTTATCACCAGTAGAGGCGTTCATGGTAATAAGGTAGTCATATGCTTTGCGATGACGTTTAGCCATATGTTTTTCTGCTTCTTTCAAGGCAGATTTTGCTTTGTCTAGAAGACCACCTTTGATGTACATGTTTCCTAGAACAATGTATGCCGTCCAATTTACACTATCATCATTAGTTGATTTTAATTCATCCACTATCTTCTCTACATCATCAATGCTAGACATAGCAGCACATGTTTTAATCCAGAGTCTATAAGTAAATGAATTTAGCTGTACATCCATTTTCTTCAAATGCTTGATTACTAAAAGAACCTTCTCCATCTGGCCACTTGCCAAAAAGCAAGTCATCGCTGCATTATAAGAATCCACAGTTGTAGGGAATCCCAACTCCTCCATCTTTTCCATCCAGTTCTCTACTTTTTCAACCAATCCTTCTCTGGCATAACAGTAGAGTAGAGAACGATAAGTGGTTTCATTCTTTGCAGACTCCGGTATATCTTCAAAATACTTCTCAGCTCTATCAATGCCATACACTTTAGGGATCAAATCTAACTGGAGACAATAGTCATCGGGTGTAAAGACAAACTTAGGGTGATTTTGCATCCACTCTAAAACCTGAAATCACCATGAAAAATTAAGTTGCAAAATATGAATGTTGACTGGATTGCTTAAATTATTGGAATGCAACCAAATTAGAAAAATGCTGAATTTATCTCCTTAAGGCATAAGCCCTTGTGAGAAAAAACATAACCTGATCATGAATACTGTAAATAAAACATATATAACCATTTGAATAAGAATGATAGCATTGTTATACTCCAATTTATTACGAGTGAGTTCCAAAGTAATTAGTAAGAATTAAATTAAGCCATAGGCATCATTAATGAAGGCACTTGAAAGGTTTAAAATTGAAATGAAGAACAATAATATTTTTTTTTTCTATTGGTTAATGAAATGCTTATGTTAATTTAGTTCAAGAGCCAACCCAATAACACAGGAAGCCCATAAGAATTTGCAATTAACAGACGTCCACAAACCATAATCACCTCCAAGCAACAGGAGTAAACTTTGAAATGACCTAACACAGTCAACAGCCATGAAACAGAAAAAGCAAACGGTAATGGAAATCGCTGCCAGAATACAGACTGTTAAATGCAAGCAGCAAGCATGAGAAAAACCACACTCATGGATCACATCACTTATGAAACAGTCAACAAGTTTATAGATACAAAATAAGGAGATTCAACAGACAGTTCGTGAAGCAAGCATCCCAAATCCTAGCTTGCAACATGATACTGCACATTTTCTGGCTGATAATCGTTGCACTCCAAAGGATACTATTTTTACATTGTATCTTTAAATTTCTTAAAGCTAAAGTCTTGGGAGTTCCTTTATTGTTGGCACTGCATATGGCTACATGATTCTAAAAACAGTGGTGGTGCAAGAGAGTCATTACCCTTTGTAGCAGCAGATAATTCAATGATGCAGATAAGATGAAGATTCATGTTCTCAACTTTGCAGACTAAACAGGCCTCATTGGTCTAATTTGCTTAAGACTAACGCTAATACAAGCAAATGATTCATAGTCCAAACTGCAGAAATCTGCAAAAAAATCCCGATTATACCAGATTAATCCTGAATCCTAGAGCCAGCCGATTTTTTCCCTGAAAAAATCCTGATTCGTGAAAAAATCGTTGACCCAATTTTCAATGAACTTGCATTTAAAGTGCATTAAAATCATAATAAAATACCTAAAAATGGCAAAAAAACATTAAAAAAAACCATTCCAAAAACCTACGCCTACAAAATAACTTATGAAATTGATGAATCACTCAGAAACAGGGTAGAATCCAAGACGGAAGCAAAGTCAATGCAGAATCGGCGTGGAAAAAAATTGTAATTTTGTCCCTTTGGTTTTCTTTCTGACCTTTGGAAAACCCTAAACAGAGGAGTGGGAGGAGCAATGGCGGTCATCAACAAAATTTGAAAAGGTTTCAATCATCGTAAATTGTGGGGGCATGTGAGATAGTGTCGAAACAATTAATGAATTTGTTCTAAATCGTGGTTTCAATATGACCCGAGCTTTGTGCATGCCTTCAAATATATAATTATTATATGCTAATTTTAAAATTATAACTATTATGCACTATTATAGATGGCCCTTTAACAGGAAAACAACGAATTGTTGTGAGGTTTTCACACTATCGCCCCATTGTAAATGGGGACCCCCTCTTTTGTTTGGCTGTAGAGTAGTTGTAGTTGCTCTTAGTTTGGTGGCAATCTCAAAGTCTCCAATTCAATAGGTTGGATTCAAACAGCTCTAGGTGCAAGCCTTATTCATTTGAGAGTTCCAGAAGCCATAACTTTTGCGTCCGAAGTCCGATTGACTCCATTCAAAATGAGTCGGAAAGGTCTTGCAGAGATATACGACATAAAGGACCTAAAACAATCTTAGAACATCCACATTTTTGTTGGCATCCACTTGAATTGAGTGTAACTCAAAGGAAGGTGACAATTGTTACCAAAACTTGCAACGAACGGTCCCCTCAGTCACAATACTCGATATGCTTGACGAGACCAAGGTTCAACATGAAATAAAAGCTAGCTCCACACCGGGGAGTACCGGATACACGTGTATCGAGGATACGGACACTCGACTACACCAAAAGCATAATCACATCATAATATAAGGAGAGCATCAAGATCATCTATAACCATTACATAAATATGAATTACAAGGTAAATACAACAAGTTACTAAAAGCACATAAGGAACAACTGGGCAACATGCCCCAAATCTACATCAGAAGGAGGATCGTCTCTGAACACCGATCCCCAGCAGTGGTATAGGTGAGCAATGCCACCCAACCATGTGGTACCTGCAGGCCCACCCCGTCGTGCTCAAAGGAGATAATGACCCGGCCACAGTAACATAAAACACACCCAAGCAAGAGGCTACACACGCCAAACAATGCAAGGTTCAAGGTACACATATGAACATGAATGTAAATGCAATATTCCAAGTCACTACTCATAACACACTAAGGATACTATGTAGGGACTCTAGTGGAGTGTCATCGCTTGGCTCGTACTAGCCCAAACGGTATGTGGTACGATAACTTAACTCCCTCAGGAGGCCTCGTACTGTGTCCTCGTACCAGCTCGCGCACAAGACTGGCTGCCGACAGACACTGAACACGGCCCTTGGTACTCCCAAGTGACATATGGTATGGTAACTCTACTCCCTCGGGAGGCCACATACCATATAGGTGAAACCGATACCTTGTATTAAGTTTTATTACCCATTTGTTTATTTGGTTATCACTTTATTAGAACTTCTACACGTTACCTTTTCGGCCACTTCCGAGCCGGGATAACTGTGAGAAGCCACTCCACACGTCTACTCGTACATACCCTTGCTCGCCATACGACGAGTGCCAAAAGGCAATGCAATTTCCCAACCCAACCCCCAAATGATAAAACACTCAACTGGCCTATATCCAGGAGTTTGGATCTCGCAAGATCAAACATAAGCACGCTTGCGTGCACGTGGTGAACACAACCAACACCACGTAACAATAGAATAAAAATATACCAGGGGCTAGATCCGAAAAAGCAATAAGAATGAATAACAACCCCACTCGAGAAAACACCTCTGAGTGGAAACTGAAATGATAACAATGATAACATATAGCTCAATTGGCCACTTGCCAAGAGCGCGGATTCCTGTCGAATCCATAAGTCATCTCGTTAGAAAACGAGGATGGCACACTGCCCAAAATAAACCATTCACTCAAAAATTCCGGCGAACCAGCAACAAGGTAAAATCCACACGTTAAACTTGACGAAGCACTTTCGGATTGGGATACAAAAAAATCCGGAATGTCCTCTATCCATTCCAAATCCACAATCCTACTCCTTGTAGCAAAGGCTACCAACAACATAATTGAAAACATGCCAACAAGGCAACATGCAAGAACTAGGCGACACGCAAAACGAAGCGACGCCAAAAACACTCAAAATTCAAACATCTCAAAATTCGACGAAATCGAAAACCCACTTCTAAAACATGCCCAAACTACCAAAAATCAAATAAAATTCAAGTTTCGGGCACACATAAAAATTCCGGCAACATAACTAGATACAAACTTCAAATCCAAAAACATGGAAATAAAGAAATGCTCATGCCCGCCCAACCGGGTCATGGAAATGCATAAAAACGGAGGGGAACACTAGTTCTCAACCCCCAAACACTTAGCAATCGAAATAATTGATCAAAATAGAGTAAAACATTAAAAATGAGAAAGCCCTACCTCATTCCAATGCTCAAAAACCGGAATGAAGAGAAGAAAATGGAGAAGACTTCAAATGGGCTGAAAATCTCAGAGAATATGGAGATCCACGCTACGAATCCAACGAGCCTATCCTTGCAATGATCCAACAAGCCAATCTCCCACAACGAGCAAAACACTAAAATCTCCAAAGAGGGTTTTGGAGCAAAACTCAAATTTTCCAAAACATAAAATGAAAAGGGAAGTCTAAATACTCACTTTTGCCTAATATAAGCACTTTTATAAAAGTGACTTGTAAATTAGAACATTAATCCACTTAATAAACTAATTGGCTAAATCCCCAAAACTAAATAAAACAATTCCAGAAATTTGGAATTCAACTACAGCAAATTAGCCGGAAATAACAAAAATAAAACTAAAAACTAACATTCCCCAAAAGAATTAAATTAGCATTAAAATTAAATAATTTCCGCGACAACTGCGGAACCCTAAATGCACAGACACACTCACTCAATTCACATAATGCATTATGAATCCGGATTTACCACATTAACCAGATGGATAATATTAATAACAATATTACGGATACATCGCCCATACAGGAACGACATTGGCTTAGCATGAACAGTCAAGGTCACTATCTCCTGGTGCCACTGTCGGGGATATAGGTACACACTCGAATCTTGTACTCAGGATGAATGTACCTGGTACCTATTCAGTAAACAAGAAAACATCAAGTGTAGATGCTCAATCATATAAATAGCCAAAGCACAAACAGACACATAACCCAGTTGAAGGAGAACGGGACATTGTGTAGATCTTGTCAGCAAGTGACTACAACTCCGTCTCACTTCGTACTAGCACCAACAGGCAAAATGCTTAATGGTGGTGCAGTACATCACAACATATATATAATCACGTAATAACGCATTTAAATTAAAGTATTTAAATAATCATTTTCAGCTATCTGAGCATATCTACTGAAGGTACAAAACATATCCACAGCATAAATGCACCATAACAAGAAGTCCAATAACATCCATTGAATACAAATATAATTCTCGGTCTGAATCCGAATACAAAGTAAACCAGACATCATCATGAACATAGGATAAAGATATTACTTAACATCAAAATCTAACATTTACAATAAGCAAAGTTACATGTAACGGAAATAAGGTACGATAATCAGCTATACCACTCAGTGCAACCACTAGATCAATCGCACGATTAATCAAGGAGTAACAACATCAGGGTACAATATGATAACTCCCAATCTAGATAGTATCTCTACAAGGTAAGTAATCATAATTAGGTAACCACTGGCACAAACCTCAGTGAAACCAACTCACATCACAAGCCAAATAGGCAGATAACAATCATAACCACATCAGTAATCTCAGATTGAGCACAAGAACCACCTGAACTGGGTGCATCTCAATGCCAACATAACACCATCACAAGGGAATAAATACCGAAACACTAGGTCGGCTCAACCAATCACAAGGTGCAGAAATAGGGATCACCAATAGATATACAACTAGCATAGGGACATAAACAAGTTGATGCAATATCATAGATAAGATCGCCTCGAAGGTACAACCTCTCACGGGTCCAATATGATCATGAAATACACACATAAAACCATCAAAGCCGCATCCTCCAGGATGGCGTGCGGGACACAAAAGGGAGAGGCACTACATCATCCCCCCCAAGGACTAGGCTTACTCCCGGAAGCCTGCAACTCAAATCCAAAAGTGCACACCAAGTACGAGATCGAAAGACTCTGAAATGCAAGAATAGCCATACAACCACTCCACAAGTCTAGCCAAATCAACCAATTCCTTACAAGCCAGTTCTCACAATTGCTGAAAGGATCCACACACACCAAAGAGCATCAACATTCTCTCTAGGTCCAATAAACAAGAATTCAATACGTGTTAGGAAAGAAACCTCTATCATGACCTCAGCCCAAAAGAGTCATAACATAGTCTAATCTACCTCATCACAAGGTATATAACATCAAACCATGCCCTCCACGATCACTCCAAGATCGAAGCGCCAAGAACTACCATGTCAACATCTCGGGAAAATGGGAAAAATCGTCCCAAAATTCGAAAAGAACACCATCATGCCCATATAGAGCATTCTTAAATCCAGCCCGATTCTCACTAGCTCACCCAAGAATCTTGAAAGGTGAAGATTCTTCGCCAAACATTGCACTCTTATGAGGGATACTACATCCAACTCAGGTGTACCAGGGGATACAAATGCATAAGGTCTCCTCTCAATGCCAAGAGCACTCAGAAACAAAGGCTCATTAGTGTACTACTTAAAGGAACAGTCAAGCACAACTAAACAACAAGCATAGGAGCAATATGGTCCTTCCAATGCTAAGAGCTCAACTATAGCTAAGTATCAGGGTCACTTAACCCAATCAAACCACGGTCTTACCTTCAACAAGGTGCAAATGAATCCAAAGGGCAAACACCATCTTATAGTAAAATCCATAACCAAGCTCAGCATTGTAAGATACGCCAACCACTACCATGTCCTTCTAGCCTGAAGCTAGGAATACCAGACTACTAGCGGTCCTTTGCCAACTAGACCTCCAACAAGGAATCTCGCCAAGAAGGGGATAAATTAATCAATATAATATCATATATACATAACCATAAGGAAGTATAAAAAGGGGAGCGTCAATACTGGGAAGGGAGTATCTCTACCTCCACACTACGACAGTCCAAGAAGAGTTAGGAAAAAAAAAACCCACAACTCAAGCAGACATCGGGAGTACTCACCAACCCTAAAGCCAATAGCGGTGCGTCCAACACCTCTACATCCACTCTAAAAGAGGCAAGCACAAAACCAATGCACAACCATCAAGAACCACAACACAGATCAAACTCATAGGCGGACTAAGTCACACCAAATTGTCCCAAATTAACCAATGCTAAGAAGGGCAAACACTCTAGGTCTCCAAATCACATCATGGAAGCAAACAAAATCACAATGAGCCTGCACGCTAAAACCAAACCATGAATCCAAGCTCAACCAATACCACACAAGATACGCATGAACATTAACAAGAAATAGCATTTACACCAAGATTCCAATCAATGCAAAAAAGAAGTTGCGGAAAATAACTATTCATTCTTTAACAATTGCACATACTTCAACGACTATAATCTCTTTTAACATGATTTACATTTACTCATACATTGCACAATGTAGCTATGAACATTCATACCAAGGATATCTACAATCCAATGCATTTTAGTTCAATTAACACTTAACAAGCACGTACATCATTAACAACTTGCCTTTCTCTTCCTGAACCATGCAAGATTTTCTCATAATTAAAATAAAAATACATTTTCATTAACATCTTAACAGCTACTTAACAAACACACAATAGTATGTTCTCTACGATGTTCTCCCCTGCACATACTATCAGAGGTTTGCTTTGAACATGATAGTCACAAAACACAAAACTGGGCAGCAATAGAAAACATTTGAAATAGTCACCACAAAACAAAAAGGAGAAAACCCAAATGGGGGAATTATCAATTCCAATAGTAAATCCCAAAAATGTGCACATTTCAACAATAAATCAAATGTGACAAATGTCACAAAGAGATAGGTAGAGAAGTTTTCGGTGACTAGCCCAAGCAAGGAAAATACCAAACGATGCTAGCCCACACAACACGTGGAAAGATCCACCAAGAAAATAAAATAAGGCACCAATCGTAAATTACATTCACAAGACATTGTGACTGAAATCAGCCACACAAGAGGGAGTAACCGCCACATGGTACTGAGGTATACATCATCTCAGAAGCGTTAGAGAACATGCCCACACACATCAAACAACAAATCATCAATGATCTCAATCATATTCTTAACTATAACTTTTATAAATGCAATAGTATTATTTCCTAGTACAATTTATTTATTCCTTTCCATGCAATGCAACAATTTCCATTATGCAGGGTCTTAAGAAAATGAGGGTCCAAAAGACTAACTCTAAACACATGCTGAAAGCGCAACACGAGTCCTCTGGGTAAGCAACACAACATGCACAAGGGTGATTACGCTACAAGGATAAAAACATAGGGGTCGGAACATGAGAATCAATCTCTCAGAGGGGGTGCTCGACACACTCAAACAAGAGGGTTTACACAATAATTGCGCAAGAATGATTGGACAACAACCCCAAGGGTTATTCCCACAACGAGGTATGTACAACTTGCACCACGAGTCATCAACCGGTTATAACAATATGACAACACCCAAATCACAAGGGTTCGATCTCAATCTCAGCATCTCACAAGGGTTAGATAATCTCTAATACCACAGTGGCCTTAATGTACTCAAAGAGAGGTAGATGCGAGGTCACAAAGCACAAAGTTCTAGGTTCACATGATTACATCGAACAAGCAATATCATCAGATGCTTCCCAACCACAAAACTCTTCCAAGAGTATTAATAATCAAGCAATTCGGGGACATAAGTCACATTAACCCAAATAATCTATTACAATAAATAATTTTATTCCTTATAACCAAAGCATATCTATTTTCAATAACTACCATGATACATAAGCATTGCCCTATGAGAGGAATGCATAATAATGCAAGAAATAAGATGCCACATATAACTAACATGAATTATTTCAATTACCTTCTCATTAAGCAATAAACATAAGATTATAATGCACATTAATCCAAAAGGGAGTAAAATAATAGGCACTCATGGCCAACCATGGACACCAACCAATGAATCCAACTAAGGGATCACACACGCAATCAAGCCACATAAGGGCGTAACAACTCCTACAACAGTCCAGGGTCAACATACATGCAATAGATATCGTGCTATAATAACAGACAACACAACCACTGCTCCAAGGCATCCACGCTCATAGACCACGCAAGGGTCACCAAACGCTCACAACCCAAGAGAAACTCACCAAAATATAGTCTAAAGTACTCAATAGAGGTACTCACACAGGGGTATCATCCATCCCTAAAAGGGCGCAAGGTTTAGGAGGTACTCTTCTTCTCACGAATGTCACTTGTGTCGGTTCTTCAAGAACACTCAAGAATGCCAAGCCTAGGCACCCAAGTAACAAGCTACCACTACTCGCAACACTACTCATGTGCACTCATGCACCAATAAGAACAACTAAGCAGGCAACATATACCTGTGGGCCCGTTTGTTTTGTGGAATTTGTGCATGCTGGAATTGCCAATTCTGGAATTCTGCTATTCTCAAAACAAATTCTAGAATATGGGCTTGTCCTGTTTGGTTCACCTGGAAGATGACTGAGAAGATGCAAATTCTGCGTTTGGTTCCACACAACTACAATTGGAATTGGAATTTTGTTTTTGCACACACATATATACACACACGTGTGTATATACACGTGTGTGTATATACACACACGTATATATACACATATGTGTATATACACACACACACATATATATACACATACATGTATGTATATACACATGTATACACATATACACACGTGTATAAATACACACATACACGTGTGTATACACACATACACATATATACACACATTTGTGTATATACATGTGTATGTATATACACTCGTGTATGTATATATACACACGAGTGTATATACATGTGTATGTATATATACTATATATATACATGTATGTATATATACACACAAGTGTATATACGCACACGTGTAAATACATACACCTGTATATACACACGTGTGTATATATACACACATATATATACACACACATGTGTGTGTATATACACACATGTGTGTATATACACTCGTCTGTATATACATACATGTATATATACTATATATATACATCTGTGTATATATACACTCATGTATATATACACACGTGTGTATATACACACATGTATATATACACACATGTGTATATATATACATTCTTATAGATATATAATATTGACACAAAAATGGGAATAGATTTTCCTTCCCAAAATAATACTCTCAATTCCAATTCCAATTCCAGGTCTGAGTTGAAATTGTGGAATGCTCAAAATGGGCCAAAATTAGAATTCGCAAAAACCTATTCCAATTTTTTATTTTGGAACCAAACACTGAATTTTACAATTCCGAAATTCCGAAATGCCAATTCCTGGTCAATCCGCGAAACAAACGGGCCCTAAGGGAAGAGAGTTGCTAGCTAGGCATCCAACACTTAAAAATTTCGAGGATGGACTGATCTGAGATGCAAGTTTTGACATTGGAGGGGATTCAAATCTGATTTCAATCTCCCTTTTTTGGTCTTGAAATCTGATCAACCCTTAAAACTTCAATTGATTCAGCTTATTCTTCATTTAATTTGGTTTTGTCCATTCATTTGAAGATGACTTTTTATCTCATTTGTTTTGGCAGGCTTCCAAACCAAGGTAGAAATGTTATTCCAAGGGGAGGTCGGAATCCGACCTACCCTTGGAAATCCATTTCCAAGAGGTCGTCGAATTCTGACCACCTCTTGGAATTTTTCCAAGACATCAAAAATTTGCCAAGTGTTTGTCTTTCCCTTTGAAAACTTGAATTCCCTCTTTTGTTGCTTGGTAAAAACTTCTTCTATCATCCATTTCTCTATTTTTTGTTATACTTATCCCAGATCTGAATGTTAAAGTTCCCATCTTCCATTTTTCATGCTCAGATTTTGTCCATGCTCATCTTAATTTTCATGCTATATTCACAATCCTTGGGTTTTATGCTTCTCTTTTTTTTCATCGGATCTCAACCTAGATCATAAATTAGATTTGAATCGCCTCCAAAGTCAAAACTTGCATCTCAGATCAGTCCATCAAATCCTTCCATATCCTAAGGCTCACCTCCATCCTTGAAATTTCTAAGTGTTGGATGCCTTGTTGGATGCCTAACTAGCAATTGTCTTTCCTTAATGGTTTGAACTCTCGAATGAACAATGTTTGCACCTTGAGCTGCTTGAATCTAGCCTATTGAGTTGGAGACTGCAAGATTGCCACCAAACTAAGGCCAACAACGACAACTACTCTACTGCCAAACGAAAGTGGGGGTCCCCATTTGCAATGGGGCGATGGTGTGAAAATCTCACAACACAAACCCCTGCAGTTTATAATTAATATTATAAAGTAGTTTCCAATTGTAAATTATTATTGGCTATTAATATATAATAATAGCATAGAAGCAGAAAACGGCAAAAAATTGCGATTATACGTGATTAATGAGTCAGCATGTGTAGCAATTTTTTCCCCAAGAAATTGAGATTTTTTGGTCAACGACTTTCAACGCTTTTTTTGTGATTTATCAAGCAATTAATCGGCAAAAAAATGCGAGAAACTAGTAGAAACCCTAAAAGCGACGCTAACGAGAAAAACTCGCAAAAACATGACATGATTCTTTATGAAATCGGCACCCAACACAAAAGACGCAGCCGGAAAAATTGGGTCGAAAGTGTTGCAAAGTCCTGCAGTAGCATGAGAGATAGGCAATTACAAACAAAATTTTCCTCTCTTTCTACAATGAATATGTTGTATAGCTTGATTGATACTATTTCTTTTTTAACATTCATTTTGTTTGTATAAATTTCAAATATTTAAATGTTGCAATATGAAAACAAAAGACTGTAACAAAGCTGCCTTATTTATTTGTTGCAATATGATCTAAAAGAGCAAGGTAACAAAGTTTTACCTTATTTATTTTGGAGAAAACAAAGAACCCTACAATAATCATTATAATCATTTTAGGCTTGTCAATTATGACATATAAGTTCTTACAATTAATCAAATCGCTAGATATTTAATACTCTACTCAAAATTAAATTAAATAATTCATGCACTTCAGTCTCTAAGTTCAACATATATAAAGTTGTTTTGGTATAAACATGTGTATATATCACTTCACATATGTGTATATCATGCCAACTTTGTGTACAATTGTTTGTTGAGTATATATAATAAAAGGAACTTGAGAGAATTCTAGAAAATGAATTCTAGATATATGAACTGACTTTCAAAAATAAGAAAGCTCACATCATATTTTGGTGCTACTTCAAATCATAGCTTGCTTGAAATTTATACAAACAAAATCAATGTTAAAACTTTGAGTCCTCCAAGTTAAGAATATATTAGGAGGTTGTGAAGTGCTTTGAATCATTTATATAAGTCCTTTATCATCTATAGTATATACTATGGAAATGTCTTCTAATGTAAAGAAAATTAGTTATTGACTGTTTTTCTTCAATTTTTCCCCAGTTTTTACCAGTTTTTTCAAAAAATCCTACCCCTCTGGTTTGCCGAAACAATTTATGCTTCTATGGTCCAAAGTCTACCACTAATATTATTTCAATGATATCGATTGACAACAATGTTGAGCCAGTCATTGAAATTCTCATGCAGAGTAAGCCAAAACAATGGCCACTATAAAGACAGATTTTGGCAACAATCGATATATTAAAGCACAGTCAATTTTTTAATTTGTTGAGCATTTGCTGTATGCTTTCTATTGCATTTTTTGTCTAAAGAAAAGGACAGAATTCATGAATGTCGTCAAACATTTGTCATATCTGAAACACTTTCCTCACTTTTAGATGGAAAAAGTTGATTGTTATGTAACCAAATTTAAAGAATCTAAGGAATTTTAATACCTGCATTGATGACCAGATTTTGACTATCAGTACATATAGAAACTGTATTAGGTCTTTGGTGATCTGTAATCTAGGACAGATATTCCATTCTGTAACTCGCCAATTGTGCATTAAGAATTCAGACAAATAATTGAACATGAAGGAACAAGACCAAGCAATAAAAGAATGGAAGGCATAAGGATTACCCTTGGAGAAACCAAGTTCTAGGGTCTATTACTCTCCATCTCCTAATGATTATAATCTCCATCTCCTAATGATTATAATCTCGGGCCTCCTGGGTATATTACAGACAAGAAAATTTAATGTTACACTCTTTAGGCTTGTGCCCATGGTGGGCCTTTGTTGCTGTGGTAGTTGTAATAATGAAAATGTTGCAAGCAAAAGACAAGCATACAAATCAAAGCTAAAGAAATTCAAGTTCCAGATAATTGAGTTCCAGACAACTTACATCAAGTAGAGATCAAGGAAATGTTAGCCACTTCTCAACTTATTCCTACAGTGAAAAGTCGTGCATATAGGGAGATTGTCCACTAAGGAAAACACAGTGAAGAAAGAAATATACAATTATATTCAAGTAACACAGCAGAAGTTAATAACAAGGAGGATTTGAGGAATACAAATCTCCAAGGGTTGACCTCCACACTGGCAAAGAATTCAGTTTACAAGATTATAACCAACATTGCTTGAGGACAAACAATGTTGGGCAGGCCAGACATTGAAATAGGATTTAATAAGACATAATAATAATAAACTGTGTTACCCAGGAACACATTTCCACCCCTAATGGCCTTGTTTTGATAATGGAAACGATTTTGGGGACGGGGGCACGGCCAGAGACGTTTCCCAGCTGTCCCAGATCAGTCAAAAAAATCGGAAACTCCGTTGACTGTTTCCTGAGGGCGTTGACCATCCCCCGGACGGCTGGGTATGGCCAAGCCATCCTTCGACTATCCCGGTACGGATCACTTTTTCCAGCGGCGTTTATTGTTTTTGCAAATTTTTATTACTTGTGTGGACCCCAAATATCATGCAACCTTAAATATATTAAAATATATTATAACTTATAAACTTATAAAGTTTTAGAATATATTGAAATATCAAACTCTATGCCGTTTTTCTACATCCCGTCGTCGCACACCATTTCTTTGCAGAGAAATCACAAATTTTGCCCCTTTCAAGTTGTGTTTGCCCCTTTCTAGTTGCATTTGAATGTTGGAAGCTGCATTTGGAAAGAAAAAAGAAAGCATTTTACAAAGAAATCTCAGCTCGCGTCAGAGGGTTTGCAGAGAAATAAAAAATTTCTCAGCCCGTTTTCACTTTCAGCAGTCATTCTCAGAGGTAATATTATTATTGGTTAATATTATTATTAAGTTTAAACTTAAAAATAACCATTGATTAATGATTCAATGGTTTTGTTAACCATTTATTATCAAAATGGTTAACAAAACCATTGACTCATTAATCAATGGTTATTTTTAAAATCGTAGTTTTAATCACTGATAGTGACAACAAAACTGTTTCTTGTAGTTTTAATCACTGATAACTAAAGTCAGTTTTGTTAACCATTTTAATCACTGACATAGTTTTATAATTTATTAGAGGTAAAACTGAAGTCTAAAATTTTTAGAATTAAGTTTTGATAATCAATGGTTAAATTTTATCAACCATTGAATCATTAATCATTGATATTGATTATTATTAACTTAGAAATAAATTAATAAACATTGATCAATGATTCAATGGTTTTTATTTTTATAATTTATTGACATTGTTTCTAGTATGAAATTTAGTGGAAAATTGAAATTGATACTAAATTGAAGACTTAGGACAGCAGTTTCAGATTTCAATTTCAATTTTTTACTAAATTTCATAGTTTCAAAAAAATAAAAAATTCTAATTTCTATACAGTTTTAAGCATGAAAGGTCTGATTTTTTTTTTTTCCCTTATATTTCAGATTTTTCAATTTTGAGTTTGCATTATACAGTACCATTAAACATGAGCAGCAGCAATGGTAGTGATGGTGATGATGAAGAATGGGAAAGAGAAGAAGTTGCAATTGGGGGTGGTGGTGGAAGTGTCGGGGGTGAATCAAAAGATGAACCAAACAAATTTGAAATCCCTTCAGCTGTCTTAAAGAGTTTGCACAAGGCCCTTTTTAACCCTAAAAACGTCTACTTTGCCTTCTTCATCCAACAAATGTCAAAAAGAAAAATTTGGGTGGGAAGTAAGGTGTATGAATGTCATGTATGTGAAGGTGAAATTAGAGGGAGCTACACAAAGGGTGTGGTCTTATTTCTTGGGTGTTACGGGAAAAGGAGTTAAACATTGTAAAAAACTAATAGAGGAAGCAAAAATCGAGTGTTATAGATTACACATGGAGGCTGAATGCAAGTCTAAAGGTCTGCCCTTCATAATGCCTCAGCCCTCACAGCCATCTACTCATAGTTTTCACCCTATGTCATCTAGTGATAGTGCCATTCATAGTGTGGGAGCCAAAAAAATGGAGAAGGAAAGAGGAAGGCTAGTGATAGTAGGCAGCCAGGGTCAGTTACAAATTTGTTCAATGCACAGGCACAGGATTTGACAGAGAGTTCAATTGCTGATTTCTTTTTTGCCCATGCCATCCCATTTTGTGTGGCCCATTCTCCTTTCTTCAAGAAAATGATCAAAGATGTAGGTATTATGGGTCCCTTTTTGTACCCCCTGGAGATCATAAACTACGCACTACCCTCCTTGACAAAGCATATTCGAAGGTGAGTTTGGTGATGGAGGATATGAGGGATATTTGGATAAAGAGTGGTTGTTCCATTGTGATTGATGGGTGGACCAATATTAGCCATCGGCCACTCATCAAAATAATGGTCACATGTGCAGCTGGCTCTTATTTTCTTAGAGTTATTGATTGTTTAGGGAAACGCAAGGATGCAGATTTTCAGTTTAGCATTCTTAGAGAGGCCATAGAGGAGGTTGGGCCCTCAAATGTGGTTCAAGTGATCACTGATTCAGCACGTGTGTGCAAGTTGGCTAGTATGATGATAGAGGGCGCTTGCAAGCACAATTTTTGGACTTCATGTTGTGTTCATGCATTGAAGGACATGGGGAAATTGTTTTGGGTAAAGGAAGTGCTGACATAAGGTAGAGATATTCAAATATTCATTTGCAACCACCACAACTCACTTCCTCTTTTCAGGACGTTTTCAAAGAAGACATTTCTCAAGCTTGTAGAGACAAGACATGCCAGTTATTACATTTTGTTAGAGAGGATGGTTGAGGTGCATGATGCTCTACAGATGATAGTAGTGAATTCAGAGTGGAATAGATGGCCTATGGCAAACACTCCTAAAGGAAAAGCCACAAAATAGAGAATCCTTGATGAGGATTGGTAGTCCAATGTGAGGTAAGACATTGCTGATTCTCACATTTAATTAAAAATCAGAAATTTCTTTCAATTTCAGATTTTTAAATTTCTGATTTTAGTTAAAAATATCTGATTTTCAATCGTTTAATTATTGTTTTTTCTGATTTTGACAATTTGTTCTTTTTCTTATTGCAGATATGTTTGCTCCATCATCTCTCCTGTTGTAGATGTCATCAGATATGTTGATACAAACTCTCCTAACCTTGGAGAGATATATGCAACTATGGACAGCATGCTTCAAAAGATGAAGCAAGTAATTTTGGCTCAAGATAAACAATTGGACTTATATGAGTACGTACATTAAGCCAACTTTCATACGGATGTGCAATGCTATGAATACTCTACATATGGCAGCCTATGCACTAAATCCAAAATGGTATGAGCCTAGGCCTGGAAGGTGTGCTCCTAGTGACGATGATGAGATGAGACGTGGGATTATGAAGGCCCTTCAAAAGATGTATTCAGCTAAGGATTCGGGTACACTTCATGAGTAATGGGTTGACTTCGCAAACCTTGAAGGTCCAAACTTTGGCACACCAAAGGCGAAGATGGATAGAGCAATAATGGCACAAAAAGGTCATGTTGGATGGTGACAATGGAATGGGGCAGATGCACTACAGTTGAGGACAGTTGTTATTTGTCTCCTCTCATAGGTTGTTAGTTCCTCTATTGCAGGGAGGAATCGGTCTACATATAGATTTATCCACTCCGTAAAGAGGAATGGACTTACCTCTAAACAAGCGGAGAAGTTAGGGGTTGTGCATAGTGCTCTGCGACTTACGGATAGTAAGACTCCAGAGTATCAAAAAACTCCAGCTTTACGATGGGATATTGATCCCGAAGACGCCACCCAAGTTGATGATGCAACCTTTGAGGCTCAGGCTGACAGTTACAATGACATTGATATAAATCAAGATTAGGGGCAGCTGTCATACTATCTTTGTTTTGAATATTCATTTTGACTTTGAAGTTGTTGGTGCCCAAAAATGCTGAATTGGATTTCCTATGGACTTGCCAATCCAATGTTTGGAAAACCAATTGTTTTTGGCCAACTAACGGGAATGATCGATTATGATCCTCTTCCCCTGCACTTCTAGCTCTGCAAGACCAAGGCGGGTGAACCTTTACCTTAACCACTATCTACTGGATGAAGGCATTTTATAGCAGATAACTTGTGTACATAATTCAACCGATCTCTCAAGATGGCAAGTAGGCTTGAATAAATCAAATTGTAAGCAATATATCATAAACTGTAAACTGAAATACTTTAAGTAATTGAAATAAGGTTTAGTAAATGTGTATATAATTTGAAATGAACAGATAGATAAGATATCACAAAACTATAAACAATGAATTGAATAACTATAATCCAAATAATGATTAGACCAGTGCCTTATTCTACCATGGGCAAT